>CM053411.1:7026249-7132557 GCA_028644305.1 Xerus rutilus
TCAAGTGGCTCCTGGTGATCGCAGTTCCTCCTTCGACAAAACTGGCATAGTGGGGATCTTTGGAAAGCACCTGCAGTAGAATCTCGTCTCAAGGGAGAGAGCAAAGGCATGTTAGCACAGCCGTGCACACTGACGAGTCTCCCTCCAGAGCAGAGCGTGCTTTGACTAAAGCATCTAAGAGGCACGAACACACCCTACAACTTCCCTGGACTTGGGACAGGATGCTGTGTGCTCATGTGCCTCATTTGGGGAAGAAAACTCCAACTACTTGAGTCATTTCTGGAGAATTGTGACTGCCTAGATCCAGACCACTGGCATTGCCCACTAGGGACACTTGGCTTAGAAACTCTGGTCCAAATTTTTTTTTTTTTTTCGTATCAGGAATTGAACACCCAGCTGTGCTTAACCTCAGCCACATCCTCAGTACTTTTTATGTTTTATTTTGACACAGGTTTTCACCAAGTTGCCGTGGCTGGCTTTGAACTCACGATCCTCCCGCCTCAGTCTCCTCAGCGGCTGGGATTACAGGTGTGCACCACTGCACCGGCCCCAATCTTGTTTCCCTAGTCCTTCTGACCCTCTCGTGTAGCCATCCCCAATCTGTCACCATGCACAAACAAATCTTGTTCTTGTTTTTTGAAGAGTCACATCATTTCTTACTTTAAGACCTGATTAGCTCCCCTAGGAAGATTTTCACAATCAGCATCCTGACTTTAAGACAGACACACCTAGGCCCAAATCCCAACTGGGCTGCTTGCAGAAACATGATCTCCAGAAGTACCTTCCCATTTTGGATCTTGGGCTTCCTGCCCCGTAGGATGGGAATGCTATTATTTAACTTATGAGACTCTTGTGAAAAATTGAATATGACAATGTCCCTAAAGCATTTAGCACAATGCCGGAGTGAGGGTACACTGAAGGCAAAATAGCTCATCATCGTCTCTTTTATGACAATTAACCCCAGATCAGAGAGTGAATGTTGCTAATTTTCTGCTCATTGGCACCTTATGTAAGTGGAAATATGTAGACAAGGGAGGGGGGAAATGGTGTACAATTCGAAGGAAGCAAAGATGTCAGTAACATCTCACAGAAAAAATGAGGTATCCGCCACAGGCTCTGTGCATTTCCACCCCAAGGCGACTCTGGCCTCCTTCCACGCCTAACTGTGGTTGGAGCTTTGAGATCCAGGCCCTCAGACAGAGCCCTTTCCTTTTCTGCCCTCCTTGGCAGCCAGGGTAGGGCCCTGGGACAATCGGGGGACTCAGAAGACTCCTGGTACCCAGGAAAAGTGTTGCTTCTTTGGATAGAAGAGAAGGAAGTGATCGCGGTTCCTTCTTCAACAAAACTGGCATAGTGTGCACTTCCCCAACCCTTTTCTCTCTTGCCTTAAAAGCAGCTGTTATGCCTGGAGCTGCAGAAGCCATCCTGTGACCAAGAGACACAAGCACCAGGAAAGGGCCTGATGATCTCAGAGAAACTGGCTCTACCCTGAGGTTTTCCACAAAAGCCATAGTTGCCTTCCTCGTCCTGCTTGTGACAGAAGGAAGACAGATCATTCTTTGTTGAAGCTACTATAAGTCAGGGTTTCCAGGAATTGCTGTCCAACTGCATTCTTACCTATGGCACAGCACTATGGCAACTTGTGGACAATCCTGAGACAACCCTGGCCACCCCACAGAGGAACCCACCTTAGGTTCCTAAAGATCATAATGCCCAAGGCGATTGGGAGAGAGCAGAAGACTGTGTACTGTTCATACAACACACTGTGACAAAGCCCCAGCTCAGCACAGAAGCTGCATGAAGTGCTGGGAGTTCAGAGGCAGAGAACTGGCACCTGGTCTACATCATCCAGATGTGACAGATGGAAGACACAGGCATGACCAGGCACACCGACACAGGCACATACAGCAGTGAAGCTAGGCTGGGGACAAAGAGAAGAGGAAGAAAACCAGCCAGGCCCACAGTGTCCAAGAGACAAGCCCTGGGCTGAGCAGACTTGAGCAAGAGGAAATGAACCTGGCTGATGTCTTAGCTTTCTCATCGCTGTGACCAAGAGACCTGACAAGAACAACCTGGAAGAGGAACTTTATTTTGGCTCGCAGTTTCAGAGGTTTGGTCCATGGTCAGCTGACGCCATAGCTCTGGGCCCAAGGTGTGGCAGAACCCCATGGAGGAAGAACATGGCAGAGGACAGCAGCTCAGGACATGGCAACGGAATGCAGAGACAGCTCTGCTCCCAGAGACAAAATTCAAAACTCAAAGGTACGACCCAGTCACCATCCAGTTTAATCCATATCAGTGGATTAATCCACTGATTAGGTCACACTTCTTGTAATCTAATCATTTCACCTCTGAACATTCTTGCATTGTCTCACACGAGTTTTGGGAGACCCCTTGTATCTAAACCATAACAGCTGAAATCCAGATCCTCTTGGCCATTAAATCTACTGAGACTTCAAGGTCTTTCCAGTCCACAGATGTTAGATCCCCTGTCAACTCCCTTCACCAGAAATCTGATGCTCATGGTCCCACAGCTGCCCTTGTGGGCTCGCATATGACACAAAGGACACCCAGGAATAGCCTTTTAAGAACAGTAACTCATCAAACTAACTGTGGCCTTGGAGAAATCATTGAGGGCTGCTGCAGATTGACACCCAGCCCATACCCACAGAGAAAGACCCGGAACAAGAGGGGTCCTGATCCTGACGATTCCATAATATCAGAACAGCGCAGGGCCTGACAAACCCAACCAGAAAGGCTGTCCTCAGAGAGTTTCACCAGATTCTGTCAGTTCAGAAAGTACTCCGCTTAGAAAACTATAAGTGCTTTTTCAATTACATTTACTGAAATATATTCACGTGTCACTTAACAATGGAATACATTCTGAGAAACATCATTAGACAATTTCTTCATGTGAGCTGAACATCATAGAGGGCCCTTTACAAACCAAGATGGTATCTTTTACACACCTAGGCTACCACCTTCAAATACACAGGCCATCATTGACCAGAATATCGTTACGCGGCCATGACTGTATGTTAAGGTCTCCCTCCCTTTTAAAGCTTCCAGGCTTCTAGTGTTACCTGGGAAATGCTGTTTTACTTATCCTTCTAGGCTTTCTTTGCTAACCCACAGAAAGCAATCAACACAGATCCCATTCACTTTGGTGTTTGCTTGTTTTGGGGAATGACACTCAGGCAACTTTACCACAGAGCTACAGCTCCAGTCCTTATTTTTTGAAACAGGTTCTTGCTAAGTTGCTGAGGCTGGCTTTGAACTTGCGATCCTCCTGCCTTTATCTCCCAAGTCACTGGGATTACAGGCTTGCGCCACTGTGCTGGGCATACAATCCCATTCACTGCTGGCACTTCAGTGGAGGTCCACTTGCTTGGTGGAGTAGGCACTTACAATGGACTCAATAGAAAATGAACCATGGACTCATCAGGAAAATGGGGAATCCCCACCACCACCCTCTTGTTGCTCAATGTGCTGACCTACAGGTCCCTGAAAAGCTTTCTCCAAAAGAAGCTGGCAAATCAGTTGTGGCCTGCATTGCCAAGGTCAGCACTGGCATGGCACTACCAGGTCTACAGGTCCTTGGCAGGTGATGGCATCCTCCCAAACCCTGAAACCAACTCTCTCATACAGAGGCACGTGCTTCCGCCTGCACAGGCAGGGCAGGATGCAGAGCCCAGGCTCATCCACAGGGAGAGGACGAGTCTTCCGGTTCCTAGACAACAATCGTGGAGCATGGCTAGTGGATGTGCAAAAGCCAGCTGCGTGTCCCCATTCCTGCAGTCCTGGTCACCTGCCAGCCAGCCAACCAGGGATGGACTCAGTGCTGGTTCCTGCGGCCTCTCTAACAGTACACCTGAAAGAAGAGCAAACCCAAAGTGCTTGCCCTCAAATAGACCTGCAGAGAAGGGTCCCTCATGTGTTGGGAGATGCACTGCTATCTGGCCCTCTTATAAGAAGCTGAGTCCTAGCTGGGCACAGTGGCACACGCCTGTAATCCCAGCACTTAGGGAGGCTGAGACAGGAGAATCGCGAGTTCAAAGCCAGCCTCAGCAACGGCAGTGAGACCCTGTCTCTACATAAAACACAAAATAGGGCTGGGGAGGTGGCTCAGTGGTGGAGTACCCCTGAGTTCAATCTCCAGTACCAAAAAAAAAAAAGAAGAAGCTGAGTCCTTTCCAACGGTTTATAGCCTTGTTTTCCTTCATTTCTCAGGACTTCAACACTTGGAGGAACTGATTCTAGCCACAAGGCAAAGCCCCTGTCTTCCCCTCAAAACAGGTGAAAGGACAGACAAGATGGAACTTAACACAGCCCAAAGGTGACACATGAGGTGGTTACTTACCAAATATGTTAGCAAAATCTTTGTCTAGATTTTTTGAACTTGAGGAAAATGCATTATTCAAACCTGGGGGGGCGGAAATAAAATGAGCTGTGATTAAATATTTTATTGGGTTAGGGGACATGGACATGGCTCATTGATAGAGCAGCTGTTTACCATGTATGAAGTTGTTTTTGTGGTGACTGAACCCAGGCCACTTTACCACTGTGAGCTACATCCCAATTTTTTTTTTTGAGACAGGGTCTTGCCAAGTTGCTGGGGTGCTGACCTCAAACTTGAGATCCTCCTGCTGAAGCCTTCCTAGTTGCTGGAATTACAGGTGTGTGCAACCACACCTGGCGAGCCCTGGGTTTAATGCCTAGTACCCGCCTCCAAAAATACATTTCATTGACCTGTGTATACAGTGATCCCCCCTTACCTGTGGGGGATATGTTCCAAGACCCCCAGTGGATGATGGATCATACTGAATCCTACATGTGTTTTCTCCTATACACACATAAATAATGCTTTTTCCATCTTAACTAGTACTTACCACACACTGTCGTCATAACCTGCAGTTTGCAGTACAATAGCAACACTAGCACTCATTTATCTTTCCTTATTTATAATTTCACAGAGAGAATATTTCATTTTGGAGCTGGGGGTGCAGCTCAGTGGTGCTGCATGTGCTCAGCACGCATGGGCCCTGGGCTCAGTCCCCAGCACCGAAGAAAAGAAGAATCATTGTTACTGTAGGTCTGAGCCATCTCCAGCTATGAGTCTGCTCTTTCCTTATTAAGAACCTTACCTTTTCACTCAAAGGCAGCACTCCTGTCTTCTCTTTGGCATCTCTGAATTCCCAGTATCACTCCTCTTGTGCTTTGGGGCCATTATAAAGGAAA
This sequence comes from Xerus rutilus, assembly GCA_028644305.1. Lineage (NCBI taxonomy): Eukaryota > Metazoa > Chordata > Mammalia > Rodentia > Sciuridae > Xerus > Xerus rutilus. The sequence continues at coordinate 7,031,488 of CM053411.1, forward strand.
ATAAGGGTCACTGGACCAGAGCACAGTGATACCATAGCAGTGGACCTGACTCCCCAAATGGCAGCCATGTGACTGTGTTAAGTCAGCTTTCTGTGGCTGCAACTTAGAGGAGAAAAGGTTTGTTTGGGCTCAGTTTCCCCTGGGGACCTTTTCATTAGGTGTCAAGGAGCTCCAGATGTTATCACCGATGAATAGAAAGACAAAAGTACCCTGGACCAGGACTGATCCCAACACCCTTGAAACTCCCGTGGCCACCTTGTAGATGACAATGACTGATGCTAACAGACTGTGCCGACCTGTGGAGATTTTGAGCTGTAATTTCATGCCTGTGTATGTGTGTGGGTGCCAGGGATGGAGCCCAGGGCCTCGCCACTGAGCCATGCCCCCAGCCCTCAGGCTTCTCTGGATCTAGGTTGGATGGCTCAGCTCTGGGACACATTTTCTCGATTCAAGGTCAAGGCCAACTTTTTTTTTTTTCCTGCAAGTGTGAAAACCCACCAGGAAGGAGAAACTTAGGCCCCTTAAAAGGAGTTGGCAGGGTCACAGTGCCCACCTATTCTGAGTATCACAGAGCATTCATGAAGTGTCCCCAAAAATCTGCAGATCCTAACCCAGGAACAAAGCTCATTTGTCACAGGGTTTCCTGATGATCACAGTCTATGGTACTTTGTGAGCACAAAACTTACCGTGTAATCTGTGCACACAAAAGCTTTCAACTATGTTCCAAAGCCAGCCTCAGCAACGGCGAGGCGCCAAGCAACTCAGTGAGACCCTGTCTCTACATAAAACACAAAATAGGGCTGGGGATGTGGCTCAGTGGTCAAGTACCCCTGAGTTCAATCCCCCATACCAAAAAAAAACACAAAAAACAAAACGAAAACAACAAAAAACTTTCAACTCTGTAAGAAAATCAGTCGTTAGGCTTTTTTTTTTTTTTTTTTTTTTTTGGTACTGGGGATTGAACCCAGGGGTGCTTAACCATGGAGCCACATCCCCAGCCCTTTTTATTTTTTATTTTAAGATAGGGTCTCACTAAGTTGCTTAGGGACTTGTTAAGTTGCTAAAGTTGGCTTTGAACTGGCGACCCTCCCGCCTCCAGAGCCATTGGGATTACAGGCATGTTCCAGTGTGCCCAGCTGGTCTTTTTTTTTTTTTTTAAGAGACAGGTTCTCACTATGTTGCCCAGGCTGCTGACTCAAGCGATCCTTCTGCCCCTCAGCCACCTGAATAGATGGACTACAGGTGCATGCCACCAAGCCTGACTGACCACCAAGTCTTTAATGGTATATGGATATTGCTTCCAGGTGTGATGGCTCTTTGACAAATGAAAGAAAAAGTTTTCTTTTGCAAGATGTTTGTGAATCACTAAGAATCAACAATAAAGGAAGTTTAAGTTACCCCGTATACACATGAAGTAATATATCACAGAAAGCCTGTGGGTCTCCAAGTGTACTGACAAGAATAGGTATTTTCTACCTTTTTCCTGCCGTCAGCCTGACTGTGTCCTTGATGGAAATAGAATTTATATACTATAAAATTCACTGTGTGTGTGGTGGGGGGCACTGGGGATTGACCCCAGGGCCACTCTGTCACTGAGCTTTGTTCCCAGCCCTTTTATTTTTTATTGAAAATGGTGATGCTCCCTAGTTGTAGGACACTTACTGGCCATCTTTCAACGCTGCATGACAGATCTACTGTGCTACAGGGCAGGATAAACAAAATAAGATCCATACGGTGGAATGTAATTTGGCCACCAGAAGGAATAAGGAGGTGACATGCTTCAACAAGGATGAAACTGGAAGATGTGTTGAGTGAAAGAAGCCAGTGGTCAAAGACCACGTGTTGTATGGTTCCTTTTACCTGAAAGATCTGGAACAATCTACTGAACAGTGAAAATGTTCCAAAATTAGATAGGGGCTGGGGATGTAACTCAGTGATAGAGCGCTTGTCCAGCATGTGTGAAGCCCTGGGTTCCATCTCCAGCACTGGAGGAAAAAAAAAATTAGATAAGTGATTCACAAATCTGTGAATTTACTAAACTCTACAAAATTTAACAATCTTATTTATTTATTTGGGTTCTGGGGGTTTAACCCAAGGTATTTTACCACTGAGCTACATACCCATCATTATTTTTTAAAATTTGAGATGGGGTCTCATTAAGTTGCTGAGGCTGCCCTGGAACTTGCAGGTCTCCTGCTTCAGCCTCCCAAGTTGCTGGGATTACAGGTGTGCTCCATCACACTCAGCAAAAATTATACACTTTTAAAAGGGTGAATTTTTGATTTTGGGGTTTTTTTTTTTTTTTTTTTTGAGATGGGTTCTCATCTTGTTGCCCAGGCTGGTCTAGGGATCAAATGAATTTTAGCTGGATGCAGTGGCACCCACCTGTCATCCCAGTGACTGGGGAGGCTAAGGTAGGAGGATTCCAAGTTTGAGGCCAACTTCAACAACTTAGCGAAACCCTGTCTCAAAATAAAAAATAAAAAAGGTTGGGGGTATAGCTCAGTGGCAGAGTATCCCTGAGATCACTCCCCCCACAAATAGGTGAATTTGATAGTGTGTGAATTCTATCTCCATAAAGCCATCCATTATTTTAAAAAATCATTTCTGGAGGGAATCGATAAGATCAGGATGATTGGCACATGGCAGTTCTGGATACCCATCTTTCTACTTTCATGGATGCCTGAAAACCATTGGATAAAAAGATGGAATGTACATGTGTGCTGTCCTCCCACAGAGCTGCACATTTGATAAAGCCTCAAAGCCAGGGAAACTGAAAGTTCCTCCCTTCTCCCCAGCTCTGCGTCCAGTGGTGACGCTGGGAAGGAAAGGCAGGCAGGAGAAGGCTTGTGCACCTCAGCACCCACAGAGGGGGCCAGCCCCTACCTGACCCAAGCTCCAGGTGAGTCTCAGGCTCACACTCCTCTAGCAGCCACAGCAATAGGCTTAGCACAGTACCTTCCATCAGGGGGACACCACCCGGCCAGCGGTCCAGGAGGAGAACAGAAAAGAGGATCACAACTGCGCTCATCTTTGCCATCCGCACACCATCAGGGACAAACCAGTTTCCTGAGGATCCTTCAGACTCTAAGACCTTCAACTCCAGGATACTGCGGAACCCATGGCCTGTGAGGTAACACTCCAGAAGTGAGGGGGAGGGGGCCCAAGTCTGTGGAGTGAGGGTTGCTGGGGGCCTCTGGTAGCCTCTCTGCTCACTCCTGGGTTCTCTGATGCTCTCCAATCCTGTGCATCCTGCAACCTGAAGGCAGCTGAATATTAGCAGAACTCTTAAGATGCAAGTGACAAAATCCAACCAAAGCAAATCGGAAGCAGCTAGAGTGGCCATAAAAATCATATGATTAATCAAGATATCATACTAAGGGGCTGGGGATGTAGCTCAGTGGTGGAGCGCTTGCTGAGCATGCGTGAGGTCCTGAGTTCCACCCCCAGCACTGTAAAAAGGTAAAAATACAAAGTCATCACTAATAAAGTGTTGTTACTTATGGTTGCTATAGTTTAGATCTGCAATGTCCCTCCAAGGCCCATGTGTTAAAAGAATTGATCACTAACCTGTGGCACTACTGGGAGGCACCAAAAGCTTTGGGAGATAGGGCTTCAAGGAAGGAATTCACTGGGAGGATGTGATATTGGGACAACAGCCCCTTCCTTCCTTCCTTCCTATTTGCTTTCCAGCCACCATGAGGTGAGCAGCCGCCTCTGCCACATGCTCCTGCCATGATGTACTGTGCCACCACAGTACCAAAAGCAACAGGGCCAGGTGAGCAAGGACTGAAACATTTGAAACAATGAGCGAAAAAATCTTTCCTCTCATTAGCATGATTATCTTAGGTATTTTGTCACAGTGAGGAAAAGCTGTTGCAATGCTATAAAATTATAACACCAAAATCTGCATTGCTTCATTGATACATTTACTCATCAATACTATTTCCCCAATAATGTTTTATAAGTATTGGACTATTTTCTTTTCTTTTTTTTTAAATTTTTTTTTAAGTTGTTGATTGACCTTTATTTATTCATTTATTTACATGCGGTGCTGCGGATCGAACCCAGTGCCTCCCACATGCGAGGCAAGCGCTCTACCACTGAGCCACAATCCCAGCCCCGGACTATTTTCAAAGGAAAAAACTTTGTATTTTGGAATCTTTAACTGGAGCCCCCCCCCCCATTTTTTCCTGCATTTTGTGGTGGGTCCCATAAATTAGGTAGCCATGGCTGGGATAATTATCTTTTTTTTTTTTTTAAATATTTATTTTTTAGTTGTAGGTGGACAGAATATCTTTATTTTATTTTTATGTGGTGCTAAGGATCGAACCCAGTGCCTCCCGCATGCTAGGCGAGCACGCTACCACTGCGCCATAACCCCAGCCCCGATAATTATCTTTTTTAAAAATTTTTTTTATTGTTGTAGATGGACACATACCTCCATTTTACCAATTTATTTCTATGTGGTGCTGAGGATCAAACCTAGTACCTCACACATGCCAGGCAAGCACTCCACCATTGAACCATAACTCTAGCCCTGGGATGGAGATCTTATAGGGGCAAAAGTTACACAAAAGTTATATGGAAGAATCCTGGATAGTTCAGGTGTATTCATTTTCTACAGCTGCCATAACAAAGTACCACAAAATGGGTAACTTAAACAACAGAAATTTATCATCTCATAGTCCTGGAGGCTGAAAATCTGAGATCACTGTGTTGGCAGGGTTGGTTCCTTCTGAGTACTGTGAAGGAAGGGTCCCCTTCCCTGTTTTCACATCTCCTTCCCTCTACAAACACCTGTATCTTAATTTCGTCCCACGAGGACACCAGTCATATTAAATTAGAGCAACCCTAGTGACCTTGGTATAACAAAATTACCTGTAGAGTAACTACCTCCAAATATACTTGCATTCTCAGGTCCTGAGGGTTAGGACTTCAACATCTGGATTTGGGGGAACACAATTTAATCTATAATATGACAGTAGCGCAAGTCTTTCTCTAAGATACCTTCAAAAAACAAAAACTAGAACAAAAAAAGTATAAAAAGAACACAAAAAACAACACAAAACCCACACTCTCAGAATAACCAGAAGCCAGAAAATGTCCAATTTCAAATGAGCAATCGGTAGAAAAATAACTGCTAACCTGGGCTCCAGCTCAATCACTTCTGATTGCTAGTCTCTGCAAAAAGAAAATACAGCAGCCTGAGATGGCCTAAAATCTCTGTAGTCCCAGAAACTTGGGAGGCTGAGGCAAGAGGACTGCGAGTTGAGGTTAGCCTGAGTGACTTGGAGAGACCTTGTCTCAAAATAAAAAATGTTAAAGTTCAAGGTTATGTCTGATGGGAAAGGCATATATTGAGGCAAATAATTATGGATCAGTCTGGTAAATGAGTTTAGGACTCGACTCTTGCAAGGTCGCAGCAGTTAACCCCAGCGCAACTCCCTAACTTTGGACAAATTATAAAAATATTATGACACTATTCGGTTAACTCACATGTAAAATGGGACCAACAGTACAACTACGTGGTAAAATTGTTACAAAAAATTAATACACAATCTATATAAAGTCGATAGAAGCGCTCCGCAGACACACACCAAGTGCTCTATAAACGCCAGTATCAAATTACCACGAAAGTGTAATTTTTTTACAAGGAATGGAATCTCTCCGTGTTTAATAAAGAAATTCTTTGGATGAAACACCCAGAGCTGGCCTCCCTGGGGAAAGTGCGCGCACGAAGAGCGCAGTCGAGGTGCGGGAGCAGGAGAAAACAGTCTTCTGGCACAGGCGAACTGGCAGCCGGACTCCTGTAGCGCCCGCAGACCTGCCCCGGTGCCCTTTAAGGACGGAGCATGACGTCACCCCCGACGCCGCGCAGCCTACCGTCGTAACGCCCCGCCCTTCTTCCGGACGGTCTCGATTGGCCGACCGGCCTCCGGAGGCCCCGCCTCCCTCCCCAGCTGCCGGCCCTGGCGGCCGACGTCAATCGGGCCAGGTGGGAGCTGTGATTGGCCACGAGCCGCCCTCCTGAAAGCACCGCCGGGCTCGCGTAGGCTGCACGTCCGGAGTCGCAGTTGTGCCTGTCCGCCCGGCCGCCGGTCCCTCCTGCAGCCCGCCTGCTGGGCAGGGCCGGCCCTGCCCGGCCATGGAGTCCTACGACATCATCGCCAACCAGCCCGTGGTCATCGACAACGTAAGGCCCGCCAGCCCGGAGGGGGGGAGTGTGGGTGTCCCGCCTCCGGGGGTGCACGCGGCGGCGCGAGGAGGGACCCCAAGCGGGTCTCGATTGGTCCCCAGGTAACTGCGCGTTCGCCGCCCTGCAGGGCCGCTCGGCTCCAAGGCCAGGGTGAAAAGGCCACCTGGCCCTTTTGCCCTGGCCTTGAACCAGCATCGCGCCCCCGCGGCAGAGCTGTCCCGAACCCAGGAAGTCCAAGACAGCTGCAGCCTGATGCACCCGTGCATCAGACCCGTGGACGCACCCGGTTGAGAGTAGAGTCATGGTCAAGTTTGGGCCCCAGCCCCGTTTGCTCACGCTTTTGCCCTGGCTCTGGCCACCTGGAGAAGGTGGTCTGGCATATACCCTTTTTGCACACTCCTGGCCTCATCTTGTAGAGGAAGTTGACCTGGTGATCTTTTAAAACACTTACCAAGGGGACTGCACCCCGTAGCAAAAAATGCAGGTTCCTCTCCACTAGCCACATACTCACCATCAGCTGGTTGGCCTCTTGACGGCTTTGACCCTCTCTCCTTAAGTTCTACTGTGTAGAGCAGAAATTCCACAGCCTGTGGGACAGTAGAGAGTTCAGGGCCACTCTTCGCAGCACTGAGATGCAGTTTGGGGTCATTGTTTGGAAGCCTCAGGAAAGATGATGTCTGGCTTCCCGTGGCCTTGTCCTTCAGCATTGGGGCCCAGGCTTGCTTTCAGCTGCTTTAGGAAGGTTTCTGGCCTGAGAGCCCTGACAGGGGGACAAGAGGAGGGCTGGGGTCTGTGGACGTGCCCCTAGCTGATGCTTCTGGTGTGCAGGCCTTGGAATTTTTAATAATGACTCACATGCTGTTTCTGGGACCTGTCTCCCTTCCGCATGACCCAGGTGGGGTCCCTGAATGGCCATCTTTTTTGGAGTACCCGTGTGGGCTTGCCTGAGTCACAGCAGGCAGTGAACACTGAGGCTAGAACTGGAATTGGGGACATGTCGTCAGACCACTTACTTCCCTTCTTGGTGGGCACGTAATTCACATGGACTAATCAACAAGCTCTGAGTTCAGAGGGCAACCACTTGGCCATCCAGCCCCTCCTCTATAACTGGGAGATGTCTGTATCTGCACTGCAGACCCAGAGGGCTGTGGAGAGATGAGTGGGAAGAGGTGTCGAGAAGCTGATTCTGGCATAGTTTCTAGATGCTAGGCTCATTTTGAGATCCTAAATCCAGCTTCCCAGCTGGAGCAGTGGCTGGACCACGTTCTCCTGGGAGTCTCTGGGGAAGCCACTTGAGGAAAAGTGCCAGTCCTTTTGTGTACCTAGTCATCTTCCCTGGTGGGCCCTATCTGTGGCCCATTTCTGCTAGGGAAGGGAAAGAGGGGCGGTTGGGGAACACTGCCCTGAGGGTTTGCTTCCAGCTGTCTTTTGGGAGGAACCAGCCTTAGAGCTTACAGAGCTGTATGCACTGCCTAGTTTCCCATTCTTTGCTCCATTGACCTTCTGGTCTGGGTCATTGTCATTCATGAAGGTGGCTTGTGCACTGTAGGATATTTAGCAGTATCCCTGGCCTCTACCCACTAGATGCCACCAGAACCCCTTTTACGCACCTCCTTCAGAACTATGTACAGCCAGATGTTCCCACACAGAGACACAAAATCACCCCCAGTTTTGAACCACTGGTGTACTTATAAATTCTCCTGTCCTTTCTGGGCAGGATCTGTGCCCTTCTCCCTGGCCTGCCTTGGTCGGGCAGCCAACTCACCGCACCTGGAGGTGAATGTCATGTCGGGAGCTTAACATTGTTTTTCTTTGCAGGGTTCTGGGGTGATCAAGGCTGGCTTTGCAGGAGACCAGATTCCCAAATATTGTTTCCCAAACTAGTAAGTGTTGCTGGGGCAGCAGCCCTTCCTCTTCTGTGTGCTTCCTGGAAGATCGCCAGCCCTGGGTCACGGCTTTCTTCTTTGAGAACAACTCTTGTCCCTATCTGCAAGGGAAAACATCAGATTTGTGAGGTTAACCCCATCAAGAGAGCTCTGAAGGGACCAGGGCCTTGGGTTCCCCTTCCTCTCTGGGGTTCTCATCTTTGTCTTCCTGAGCCAGTGTGGAGGAGAGGCAGCCAGCATTGCCCTGGGGACAGGGTGTGGTGGCAGCAGCAGGAATAAAAGGGAGCTCTCTCCAAGGGGACAGCTGTAGAAAGAGTCAGCAAGCCCTTTCTCCCTGAAGTGTTTTGTGATTTTTATATATCTTTTGGTGCTGGGGTTGAACCCAGGGCCTCAGGAATGCTAAGCTCATTCCTGTGTTCCCCTGGAGATGTTTTATTCAGGGCTTGTTTATTTTCAGATCCTAGGAAATTTTTGTTTTTGTTTTTGAGACAAGGTCTTACTGAGTTGCTCAGGGCCTCACTAAATTGCTGAAGCTGGCCTTGAACTTGTGATCCTCCTGCCTCAGCCTCCCAAGCCACTTGGATTACAGGCATGCACTATGGCACCTGGCCTAGGAAGTGTTTTGTTTTAGTCAAGAGAGGCTTTTCCTTCTGTGGTGCTGGTGGCACCCATCAGACAGGAGTCTTTCTCTGTGGTGCTAGCCATCCCTAGAGGGATGCCATCCAGAGGGTGCCTGGAGTGCTCAGCCCCTCCAACCCATCAGGGAAGTTTCCCTCCACAGCGCCTTTCTCAATCCTAAATACTTTGGAACTAGTGGCCTAAAGGCCGGGGCAGAGCAGGATCCTGAAGCCCCCAAAGTAACTGGCTGTACCAAGAACCCCAGGCCAGCGTGGGGCACCCTTGTGGGTGTAATGAAAGGTTCCTGTTGATGCCTGGGGACCTTGGGTCACATTTTGGAGTGGTAGCTCATCAAGCAGTAGCTCCTTATTTCTAAGAGCTGAATCTCTGTTCCAGAAGCCCTGGCAATAGGAACGGTCCATATCAACTGAGTGAGAGAGGGGTGCCCAAGGGAACCACCACCCAGCTTTCTGGGGCCATCTTCCCTCAGTCTACAGAAAGTGATGACAGCTTTGCCCCGCTGAAGTCAACAGTGTGGGCTGAGTTATGTCCCTGCAGAAGGCTGACCCTCTGCCAGGGCTGGGCCATAAAGGGATCCTCGCATTCAGGCTTTACCTGTCTCCAGAGGGAGACCCACTCCACAGTTCCACAGCCCATAGACCCAGGTTCCAGTCTGCCCTGTGGTCACATCCTGGTACTCTGGAACCTTGGCACTGGACTAGTTTTCCTGGACATAGCTGTTGCCCCGCCCACTCACTCATTCCATGTATACTTGCAGTGTCGGGCGGCCCAAGCACATGCGGGTGATGGCCGGAGCCCTGGAGGGAGACCTCTTCATCGGACCAAAAGCAGAGGTGACCTGTGAGACCTACCTTTCCCTGGGTTTGGGGTCCTCTGTCACAGGAGTGCTGGAGCCCTTTGGGCTTCGGCTGTGCTGTGTGTGCACCTCCTTTCTGTGAGATGTGGGGTGATGGCATCTCCTCTCGTGGACATGTTCAGAACTCCTCATATCCTGTCTTTTAGAAGCTATTTAGAAACTACAGAGGAAATAATTGATTATTAAAAAGTGACTTCATGCTGGGCGCGGTGGCACACACCTGTAATCCCAGTGGCTTGGGAGGCTGAGACAGGAGAATCGTGAGTTCACAGCCAGCCTCAGCAACAGTGAGGCACTAAGCAACTCAATGAGACCCTGTCTCTAAATAAAACACAAAATAGGGCTGGGGATGTGGCTCAGTGGTCGAGTGCCCCTGAGTTCAATCCCCAATACCCACCACCCAAAAAAAAAGTGACTTCAGAGTTAGCATCACCCTGAAAAAGGCCATGGAAGCCACCTTTTGTACTCTAGCCCCAGAGAACCACCTAGGGACTACACAGCCCCAGAGAGACCCTCAAGGGGAGCCAGCCAGGGGCGTGGAGAGAAGAGCAAGCCCAGCTTGGGCAGATGCCATGTAGGAACCTGGGGACACAGTATGGGGCTCTGGGGAGTGAGGGCATGGTTCTAGGCCCCCAAAGAGGCCTACACTGGAGGAGCAGATGTGGGGTTCCCAGGAGATGATGTTAGTAGGGGCCTTGGTTGTGGGTGAGAAGCTCAGTAGTGCACAGTGAGAAGGCACGTCCCTGAGGGAGTGTCCCAGAGCAGATGGAGGCAGCCTGTCTAGAGGGGAGCTGAGGGCTGGGGCAAGTGGGTCAGGTCCTGGAGCAGCAGTGGGTACCCGTGACCACAAGAGGGCGCTGTGCCGACAGGAGGGTAGCTGAAGTGGGGCCGGTGGCAGCTGGGCAGGGCCGGGGGAATGGGAAATGTTGGCAGTGAGTGTGGGAGGAAGGGGAGGCACCGGCTGGGGGCAGGCTGCCATTTTCTCTGGTCCTCAGCCAGTTGAAGCTCACTGAACTCTGATAGCCATGACGCTGGACACATGAGCCCTTTCCTTGTCCAGAACCTTCCACAAAGCGGGGAACAGCCGGTGGGCGAAGGGGGCAGCTTCCAGGAATGCTGGAAGCAGCCGCTCGGGGAAGAGCCTGGTGCCACATCCTGCCTTTCCGCCTGCTTCCAGGAGCACCGGGGGCTGCTAGCCATCCGCTACCCCATGGAGCATGGCGTGGTGCGGGACTGGAATGACATGGAGCGCATCTGGCAGTACGTCTACTCCAAGGACCAGCTGCAGACCTTCTCTGAGGAGGTGTGGCGGGTGGCCCCTCGCCCCAGGCTCCTTGTGTTCCCGGCTGCACCCTGCCCCTCTGCTTCCTTCCTGGGCAGGTCTCCCCCTTCCTGCCTGCGTTTTGGTGGCACTGCTGGCGCGTCACTGTGTGTCTGTGTGTGCCTGCACAGCCAGAGGCAGCCAGGCAGGATTTTCCAGAGAGAGCCAGATCTTTGGAAGAGTAACTGCCAGCAGATAACAGGATGGAGCCCTGAAAAAGAATAGGAGGCTGCAGCCTCCCGTGCTTGAAGCAGGGCTCTGGCTGTCTGCACGGGTCCCCGGGGGCCTGGCCTGTGGTCCTCTGCATGCCCCCACTCTCCATCTCTCATAGCACCCTGTTCTTCTAACGGAGGCCCCACTCAACCCCAGTAAGAACCGGGAGAAGGCGGCGGAGGTGTTCTTTGAGACCTTCAATGTGCCGGCCCTGTTTATCTCCATGCAGGCCGTGCTCAGCCTGTGAGTGCCCCTGGGTCCCTGTCCTCCCCATGGCCGTCCTCCTGCTTGCAGTAGCCAGGGGTCTGATTTCCCCAGAGGAACAACCCCTTGCTGCCTCTGAGGACTGTTCCTTTAGGGAGTCCTTTGTGCCACTTTTTAGACTAGATAATACGGATGTCCCAAGGTCCCTCCCAGGGGTGAGGAGGTCCCCATGCCTCAGTGGCTGAGGTGAGGGCATGCTGGCCTGGTAACAGGTACGCGACAGGACGCACAACAGGAGTGGTTTTGGACTCTGGAGACGGCGTCACCCATGCTGTCCCCATCTATGAAGGCTTTGCCATGCCTCACTCCATCATGCGGGTGGACATTGCTGGCCGTGACGTCTCCCGCTATCTCCGGCTGCTTCTGCGCAAGGAAGGAGCCGATTTTCATACCTCAGCAGAATTTGAGGTTGTCCGGACTATCAAAGAGGTGATGAGGGGTATGGGGACATGGGGACAGCCTAGGGAAGGGGAAGGAGACGAAGTACAAGGTCAAGCCCTGGACTGCAAGTGTCCTGCTGCACCCTTCTGAGGGTTGTGTCCCTGCCCCAATAGCGCGCCTGCTACCTATCCATCAACCCCCAGAAGGACGAGGCTCTGGAGACGGAGAAAGTGCAGTACACCTTGCCAGACGGCAGCACACTGGATGTAAGTGACCCAGGGTGGCACTGGGTGGCTGCCGAGGCTGGCCTGTAGGAAGGGGAAGACCGGCTTCTCTGGGAGCCTGTCTACCCAATCCTCTCTGCCCCTAAGGTGGGACCTGCACGCTTCCGGGCCCCTGAGCTGCTGTTCCAGCCAGACCTGGTGGGGGATGAGAGTGAGGGGCTCCATGAGGTGCTGGCCTTTGCCATCCACAAGTCAGACATGGACCTTCGCCGGACACTGTTCGCCAACATCGTGCTCTCCGGAGGCTCAACGCTCTTCAAAGGTGCTGTGCACAGCCAGGCGTGGTGGCTCAAGCCTGTAATCCCAGCACTTAGGGAGGCTGAGACAGGAGAATCGCGAGTTCAAAGCCAGCCTCAGCAACGGCGAGGCGCTAAGCAACTCAGTGAGACCCTGTCTCTATATAAAACACAGAATAGGGCTGGGGATGTGGCTCAGTGGTCGAGTGCCCCTGAGTTCAATCCCCACTATAAAAAAAAAGTACTGTGCAGAGGGCAAGACCAGAGACCAAGTGCAGCCAGACCCTCTCACCCTGGGGCTGGGGACGCAGCACTGCTCTTGCCTTTTTGGTGGTGCTCAATGAGCTTGTTTTCCTTTAGAAACTAAGATTAAAATTAAATTTTATTTACCTGGTGACTAAATGATAGATTTACATGAAGTCTAAAATATACCCGTGGGGAGGTCAGCGAGGAGGAGTGGCTCTCCTTACCCTTAATCCTGGAAGGACTACAGAAAGAGGGGCGGCAGCAGCTGGGGGCACTGAAGCCTGGACACAGGGAGCCAGTGGCAAGGAGGTTGGACCTGGACCCCAGGCTCAGCAGTCCTTGTGCTCACAGGCTTCGGTGACCGATTACTGAGTGAAGTGAAGAAGCTTGCCCCGAAGGACGTAAAGATCAAGGTGAGGCTATGGAGACCCCCTCGGGCACAGGCTCGGGACCACCTTGACCTGAGGAGGAAGGGTGCAGGCTGCCTCCCCATTTGCCTGTGTCCAGCCTGCTCGACCTCCCCTTCCCCACTTCCCCTCTCCCCGCCTCATGCCCTCACCACCTGGCCTGGGCTCTGGGAGGAAGGATGGCCGCCAGGTGGGGCTGGGCAGTTACACAGCTTCTCGCTCCCTCTAGATCTCGGCCCCTCAGGAACGGCTGTACTCCACATGGATCGGGTGAGGCGGGGCTCACGGGGAGGCTCCGGGAAGGGCCCACTTTGCCCACAGAGCCACAAGAACATTGTCCTCCTTCCTCACAGAGGCTCCATCCTGGCCTCACTGGACACTTTTAAGAAGATGTGGGTGTCCAAAAAGGAGTACGAAGAGGACGGCTCCCGTGCTATTCATCGCAAAACCTTCTAAAGGCCAAGGAGGGCGGAGCGTGTTGAGAATGGGAGGAGAGAAGGAGGGGGAGCCAGAGCCCTGAACCCTTTTGGTCTGGGCTCACATTCTAGGCTTAGGGTCCCCTGCATGCCCTGAACCCCTGGGGAGGGGGGCAGTGACGTCCCCTGCAGCCCTTCCCTACAACACAGTAACATTGAGCTGCATGGTGGGAGTCTCCAGCTGGAGCAGGGCAGCTGAGCAGCCAGCTTCGGGTGGTTCTGGGTGTCCCCTGAGCTGGGCCGAGTTTGGTACGAGGTTCCTTGCTCTGACTCTTGGAGCTGCTTCCCCTAGCGTCAGGGTCCGACACCCAAATGCCCATTTCCTCTGACAGGCTCCCATGCAGGGCCAGAGTGCTGGGATGCCTGGGGGGGGGACAGCCAGCAGCCCTCGGGTGCAGGGAGGCACAGCAGTGTGTCTCCTGCCACCTCCTCTCCCCGACCTGCCGGGGCAGTCCAAACCCTCGCACACTCTGCCCTCGTCCTCCTGGGCAGTGCCTGGTGTCGGGCTGGGAAGCAGGCAGTCTTCCATCCCCAGCAGGCAGCTGTGGCCCAGGGTCGGAGCCATCACAGCCACGAGCAGCCACGGCTCTGCTCATGTTTGTCACACTCTGCCCTCTGAGCACCTCACTGACTGCTGCTCCCTCTCCTTAGCCCCAGTGCCCTGGACGGGAAAGGGTTAACAGCCTCACTTGTCTAGGGGAAGCCACTTAATCAGGAGTTGGACCCAAAGGGGTTGGGGGACATTTCCTCCTCTCATCCCCCTCTAGAAAGGTCTTTATGGTGGCCAGGGCCCCACCTCCCTCTCCCAGATCTGTACAATAATTTAACACAGTTGCCTGGAAAAAAAAAAAATTTTGTAAATCATTATAGTAATAATTATGGCTAAGGCCCAGCCTGTGGCTGTGTTCTTATGGCTCTGAATGCTGTTGTTTGCTCACCGTCTCTGGGGACTTGCAGAGAGACCAGAGGTACAGGCACTGCTGTGGACCAGAAGCCTCAGGGTTTCAGTGGTTGGCAGGGCGACACTGCAGGGAGGCTCCAGGAGGCCGGGCTCTCCCCTCCAGTGGGGCCTGGAAGGTTTGCTCCTCTTTGATGAGTACATGAGCACCTGCAGCAGATCTGAGGGTGCCAAGTGTTTGTGGCCAACAGTAAACAAGATCTGTCCTCCCAAGAAATGTACAGGCTTTGGGGGCCAACAGGCCGGGCACGTTACCCAACAGGTGGGTCAGACTGATGTGCGAGGGCCCAGGGGTGAGCTAGGTGATGGGAATGTTCTAGGCAGAGGTAAGAGCTGAGATGCCTACGGCTGTGGGGCTGGAGATGGTGACTCAGAGGTGGCCTGTTACAGCTCCAGTGTAACATGAACTGAAGAGGTAGGTTGGACTGGCATGTGAAGGGTCTGGAGAGGGTCGTGGCTACGCCCTGTGCCGAGCAGCCAGCCATGGAGGATGCTGACCAGAGCAGTTGAGGTTGGTGGGGGCTGACGGGGCCACCGAAGTGAGATCAGGTAGGAGGGAAAAGTGGGTGTCTGTGTAGCACATTTTGCAGGGCCTTCAGATCACAACAGTGTCAGAATTTCTACCAAGAGCCCTTCATTAGGGGCCCTGCAGGCCAGCCCTTCTGTAGAGTCCTGGTCACGGGACCACTGACTGAACCACGCAGGTCTGAGCCTTATCACTTGCCTCCTCCCCCATTCTGTCAGTCACCAAGTTTGTGGTCTTCTGTTGTCCCTTCCCCACCTGTCCGTTCTTTTCCATTAGGGCCACTGCCACCCTAGCTTATGACCACCACTCCATCCTTCTGTTCTCGGACCGAATGCCCAGGTAACCACGCTCCATGTCAAGCAGTCCTCCACTACCTGCTGAAATAAAACCCAATTGGAGTGACAGCACTGTGTTCAATACAGGTCCCATCACTTCCCAGCTTCTCCTGCCAGCTTCCATTCATGTCATTCTCTCCACAGAGTGACTTTCCCTTATATCTTAAAATCCCATCCTTTAAAGCACAGCCCAATGCCACATCTTCCCTGCACCCTCTTCCAGCAGGGATGGGCTACAGAGGTCAGGCTCTGCCAGGCTGCGCTCTGTTGGAGCAAAGCTGCAGGTGAGGAGGGCAGAATGGCTGGAAGGAGCCTTGTGGTTGTGGACCTGGAGGGGAAACACACTCGTGCACATGTACGTACAGTTCTTAACTGTTTGCTGGGAGGGCCTAGAAGCAGTGACACCCCAGTAGCAATGAGCACATCAATTGTCAGGGCTCGGTCTCTAAATGCCATTCTACAATTCCCTGGGACAGGAAAGAAAGAACTGAATAAATATGTCCATGGGGAAGAAGAGAAAGCTCAACCTCCTCCCTTCCAATAAATGTAGAAGGAGTAATGGAGAAAGAAAATCACTGTTGGGCAAACATCAGTGTAGTGATTGTTGCAGGCAAGAAAGGATGCAAAAATTAGTGGGCAAAAATAACGATATTTGCCTTGTGTTGGTGTCTGCTTATGAGATACTTAATTACAAAAGGAAAAAGGGTCATTTATGGTGGAGAAACCTAGTAAACACTATCTTCACCAAATGATCAAACTTTACAGCTCCAGTCACAAGTCACTTTTTTTTGGCACTGGGGATTGAACTCGGATACTCGACCACTGAGCCACATCCCCAGCTCTATTTTGTGTTTTATTTAGAGACAGGGTCTCACTGAGTTTCTTAGTGCCTCGCCGTTGCTGAGGCTGCTTTGAACTCACAATTCTGTCTCGGCCTCCCTAAGTGCTGGGATTACAGGTGTGCACCACCATGCCCAGCTACAAGTCACTCTCTTAATGAGGCACTGAGAGAGACCCAGTTTCACCTGTGGTATTCTTGGAAAATGTCAGTTGAACCAGTAGCCAGCAGCAGACAACCCCAAACTGAAACCAAGAGTCCAGTTCTCTTGTTCAAAAGTAATAGGTCATGAATACAAAGGACCAAATGCAATGTGAGATCCTGGATTGGAAAAAAGGATTTTCGAAAAAGCCAGCAAAATCCCAGTAAGAACTGGGCACAGTGGCACACACCTATAATCCCAGTGGCTTGGAAGGCTGAGGCAGGAGGATCACAAGCTCAAAGCCAGCCTCAGCAACTTAGCAAGGCAACTCAGTGAGACCCTGTCTCTAAATAAAACACAAAAAAGGGCTTGGGGAATGTGGCTCAGTGGTTAAGCACCCCTGGGTTCAATCCCCAGTGCCAAAAAAGAAAAAGGTCTGTTAATAAGTTAACAGTATTCTTATCAATGTTAATTTCCTAGCTTCCGTGACTATACTGTGCTAGTATCTAATGCTAATAGGGAAAACTTGGTGAAGGAAAAATAGGAACTCTGAAACTAACAGGAGGGCTGGGATTGTAGCTCAGCGGTAGAGCGCTTGCCTCGCATGCGTGAGGCCCTGGGTTTGATCCTCAGCGCCACATACAAAACAATAAAATAAAGACATTGTGTCCATCTACAACTAAAAAAAAAATCTTTAAAAAAAAAAAAAAAAGAAACTAACAGGAATTACTTTTGCTACTAAGTCTAAATTTCAAAATAAAAACTTTGGGGACAGGAGTTGGGCTCTGGAGCTAAGTGGCCTGGGTTCACAATCTTGACTCCACAGATTGCTTGCTGCATAATCCTGAGCTTTCCCAGGATTGCCATCTCTAATCTGGGAGTGATAATAATGGCACCTACCTCATGGGTTTATTAACAGCCTAGACAAACCTAGTACATTTTGTGTCAGAAAATAAAATAAGCACTGAAAGAATGGAAGGGACATATCAAAAGACCACAGGAGCCAGTTTGAAGAGGTTCCCACTGACCAAATCTGGAAAAAGTGGAACATCAAAAATAATGAGTCACAGATGATAATCCACTGAATAAGAAAACATGAAGCCATACTGATGTTAAGTAAATTGAAAGTGTGATGGGAATGAAGCGGTGACATCTCAAAGTACTGGCCTATGAGGTATTTATTAAAGAGCAACTTCACAGTGGCGAAACCTGTCAGACATTAGAGCTCAGCCAGGTGACCGAAGCAAACGTCATCAGCAATGGGGCAAATCAGCACGGGGTGCTTCCAGAGAAGGCTCCAACCTCAGTGGCACTCACCCAAGACACGTAACCTGAAGCCAACCAGGAAGAAACACACAAACCTAAGTTGTTGTCTTTTTCAGCAGTGCCAAGGTCAGGAGAGTCAAGAAAAGACAACTGTCCTAGACCCGACAACCACAGACAACATGTGGCTCTGAGCTCCATCCTTTTGTTAAAAAAGAGATTGGAACTTTTAACAAAACTTTAATATATGGCATAAGGGTTGGGTGATTGAAATACATAAACCATACTTTCCTGATTTTGATAGTTATGTTGTGAATATTAAGAGAATATTTTTGTCACTACTGTGGTGGCTCATGCCTGTAATCCCAGCAATTTAGAAGGCTGAGGCAGGATTTCAAGTTCGAGGCTGTCAGCAACTTAACAAGGCCATGTCTCAAAAAATAAAAAGGCTGGGTTTGTAGCTCAGTGGTAGTGTTTACCTACCCTGTATGAGGCCCTGGTGCAATCCCCAGCACAAAGAAAAAAAAAGCATACTGGAATTGAAGAGGCATAAGATTAGCAACTTTCAAGTGGTCCAGGAAAAATGTTCTTTCTGTACTTACAGATAGTTTAATACCATTAGAGTGGAGCCTGTATTCTTCCTTGATGAGAAGAGATGGGATTCAATGTCTAAGCTGCTAAATAGCCATAGGTTCAGATGGAGCCCACTTCTACCCAGGAGCAAAGGTTTGATCCTCCTAGCAGGGAACATTATGTTTTCTCTCAACCTCCAGGGCTCCTAATAGTCCCGTATGTATCTCTAAAGCATAAGAAAAAACTTCCTCTAAAAACACACCTATAAGTTTAATAAATGCCTAAATATCAAATATCCAGAGTTCAAATTATTCCAGATCTTTTCCTTTACAATGTTGAGACGGGGCCTCACTGTTGCCAGGCCAGCCTAACTCCTGGGCACAAGTGGTCCTCCCACCTGAGTTGCCCAAGTAGTGGAACTACAGTACCAGTTGTCCAGCTCAGATTTTTTTTTCAAAAATGGTACTGTGAGCCGGGTATGGTAGCACACACCTGTAATCCCAGCAGTTTGGGAGGCTGAGACAGAAGGATCATGAGTTCAAAGCCAGCACCAGCAACGGCGAGATGCTAAGCAACTCAGTGAGACCCTGTCTCTAAATAAAATACAAAATAGGGCTGGGGATATGCCTCTGAGTTCAATTCCTGGTACCAAAAAAAAAATGGTACTCTGGACTTTATTCAAAGAAAACACTGGAGATAGGTACAGGGACCATTACAATGGGGTCTTGCAGTTGGGGAACAGATTGGACCCAACTCCCACAATTGTTTTTTTCAAAATCAAGACCCAAGCAAGGTCCACACACCGTTGTGATTGGTTTCATTCTATAGGTTTCCCTACTTTTTTCCCCCTCTACTCCTCACAACTTATTTGAAGAAACCCAGTCTTTGGAATTGTCTCATATTCTGAATTTTGCTACTGTCATCCCCATAAACTTGCTCTGAACCAGATCCCTCAAGACTTCAAACTCACCAAAGCTTTTCTCAAAAGGTCACCCTGCCAGTACTACCTGCCAGGCTCTTTATATATATTACTTCTAACACCTCACAAGATACCTTTTTGCAAATGTAACCATCCTGAGAACGTGCTCATGGCAACACAGCCCGATGACAGAGCTAAGGTCACCAGCCTGTGGACAGCCTAACTCCACAGTCCATCCTTTTCCTCTGTATGAGGTGATCCCAATCATAATATGGGGATTGAACTATAGCACGCTGAGCATACACTCTACCTCTAAGCTACACAACCAGCCCCAATCTATTTTTTTTAATATCTTTATTTATTTTTATGTGGTGCTGAGGATAGAACCCAGTGACTTATGCATGTGAGGCAAGCACTCTACCACTGAGCCACAGCCCCAACCCCCCAATCTATTTTTATTATTATTTACTGAGCACTGACAGTACACTTTAAGTGGATGACAAGTAGTATTAACAGACAGTTATTCCTAAGACAAAAGCTACCCCTGCCTACCCAAAACTACAGAAGAGACATAAAACTAGCCACCTATGAGAGGAGCCACTGCAATGGCTAGACTTTATTGAAAAGAAGAAACTTTAGAGCACATTCTGAGTGAGTGAGTGAGTACAGGGGTTCAGTGGGCAAACTGGTGAGGAACCAGCTTGTAGTGGGTTCCACAGTTTGGGCATCGCTGAGTCTCGCCTTTGTGCAGCCAGAACCAGATGACAGCACTGTTGTCCTCTTCACCTGAAAGGGAAACAGTGGTTGAAGGTCACCTAGTCTAGAGAGACTTCCAACATCAATCTCTTTCCTTCAACCATGTCTGAGACAGAAAACTATGGTTAACATCTTAAGAAATCAGTTTAAGGGGCTGGGATTGTAGCTCGGTGGTAGAGCGCTTGCCTTGCATGCATGAGGCACTGGGTTCAATCCTCAGTACCACATAAAAGTAAATAAATATATTGTGTCCATCTACAAATAAATATTTAAAAAAAAAAAAAAGAAATCACTTCAAGCTCTTCTCCTAACTTTTAGATGAAGAAACTGAAGCACCAAGTTTACCTGTGAGTAAACTGACATCAAGTTCAAATAATTTCTTTGCCTACATGGAATCCCAAAGCAGGGTCTATACTGGTATATATCCCTAGTGCCTAAACCAGTGCCTGGCCCCAAAGTAGTATAATGATAAGTACTATCTCGATGAATACTATTCCATGACACACTTCCAGTGAACAAGTCTTATTGCTGTTCTGTATCTTTCCAGTAAGTACAATCTATTCATACATGCAGCTTGAGAGAGCCAGGGCTCCAGAACAACTTCTTTGCACATCTACCTGCTTTACACAAATACAGTCACACAAAATGATCTGAAGCAGCTAACAGACATCCCTGTAAAGTACGATATATTTTTTAAATGGACAAGAAAACAGAGATGAGGTACTTACAGATGCAACCCACGATTCGCTTGTTGGTAATGGATGGGACTAAGTTAGGGTCTTCCTTGGTGCCTGAAGCTGCCTTTGGGGGAAGTATATTGTATGGGTCCTGAAAAACACAAAAGTGGAGCCATTATGTCAAATGCTTCCTACAAGTCACCTTCTAGAAATAAATAATCTCAGAAGAGGAATCTGATCCCATCCAAGACAATGAGCCCCACAGAGGCCAGAGAAAAAAGTTTCTTACCAGTCCCTTCCTTGCAGCCATCATGACCTCCCTCTCCAGCCCAGTGGCCTGCTCATCATCAGTAGGAATACCACCTGAAAGAAGATACATGATTTATGGTGTTCACTGACATAATCAAGATTTTAAAAAATAAACACTGAATAATCAGAAAGGAAAAGGCCACAAATAAACTTATGCATTAGTTTTAATGGGCTCACAAGCTCTTAAAGACTACCCATATTCATGGTTCCCAAAGGACCACTGAGTCACCATCCTCAAATGGGGCAGCACTAGCGGAAGCATTTCTTCTCCAGAGAGGCCAATATTTCCACATTTTTCTAATAAAACATCAATCAGTCCATCTGGCTAGCGGAGGCAAAGATCTGGAAGGCGGCCCAGGTCCTCCCCATCCTGGCTGCAGCCCCCGCCCCCACAAGGTCACCCGACACTCTCCAGTTAGGTCACTTTCGCTCCAAGTCAGTTTGGTGGGCGGTGGCGGCGACCGCCAGAAATGACTGGGAGATACCCGCGGAGCCTGGGGCGCTGTGGGCCCTGAAGCGGTCAGTGGCGCCCCGAGAAGCTACACCGCAAACCCGCTTTGCTGCCCCACCACCAACCACCGTGGGAGAATAACTGGGGTCCCTGGCGCGCCCGCCGTGCCGAGTACCTCCAGAAGCCATGGAGCGCACGGCGGCCACCCCATTGGGACCGCGGGCCCTCAGGGCCTGCGCGGCCAGCGCTCCGGCTCCGCGAAGTAACCTTGAAGCCATCTCGCCCGCTTCAAGCAGCTTCACTTCCGGGACCAGGGATGAGATGGGCGGGACTTCCGGGGACGGGATGTCTCCTCCGTCAGCCTTCCGCTTCCCCTGCTCGCCCTTTAAAGGCCCGTGGGGAGGGGCTGCGCATGCGTGCCCCTGCCTCTCCGCCGCGGGGCCCCGGAGGTGAGGATTATCATTACAAGGTCTCAACAGTGGGCTTCTGGGGGTGGCCCCTTGAAGCCCACTGTGTAGTTATGCTGGTTAATCGCGATGCCGGCCCGCCTTGCCGTGCGTGAGCCGTCGCGAACTTGTTGCATCGGCCCCCGCTACCAGAACTTGGACGGGACCCACCCGCAGTCGTAGCTTCAGTTTCCTGTTACATCTGTACTGTGGGAGGTACTGGGCGGAGCAGGGCAAGTGTGGGACTCCTCCTGGGACTAAAGCCCTGAAGACGCTCAGTGAGGGGGCGGCTACTCCGCTACTAACCAAGGGAGAGGTTAGGAGGAGGAGCAAGAAGTGGGAAGTGGAATCAGAACGTGCTGTGGCCAGTTATTTATTTAAAACGGATAACATCTTCCATTGCCCATAGGTAAAGTGCACAAGTCTCTTTTCGCAGGATGGACACTTGAGAACCTTCGCAAACGCAGTCCCCTCCATCCCATTGTCCGAACATCTCTGAAACAGTCTGGCCTTGTCTGTCTCCCGATCTGATTGAAAATCTTCCATTATGCTCTAACGTTAAAGTCTCATTGCCTTGCAGAAACATGGCATATAATAAGATCTGTTAATTCTTAGTATATTTACTACTTAAACAATATACAGAATCAATTTATAGGACTTCCCCTGGCCCAGTGAGTTCAAGTTGAGGCAAACTGGAGAGGACTGAAGTCCCAAGTGTTCCCATCTGTTCCGTGCAGGTTCCATTTCATCGCAGGAATACATCTGGTGTTCCAGGGTGCTCTCTCCACCAAGAAAAAATAATAATGGTTTCTATTCTGAGGCCAAAAATTTCTTGATCCTCTTTGAAAGTTGATTTTGCTCTGCATAATTGCACTGTTAACTTCCTTACACTGCAGGCTTTCCAAATTAAATCCTCCCCTGAAAAAAATTCCTTAGCTCCAAGGAATGTTCCCCAAGGATCTATAGTTGATTTATACCTGTGGTTAGGTGTTTGGTGAGGGAAAAAAAGCATTGAGGTAGAAAACACCTAGCTCCACCAGGTAGTTCAACCAGTCATTTTTTCCTTCTTTGGGTGACCATTTTCTCATGAGTAAAATTAAGATTAGACTAGGTTAGTGTTTCCCAAAGTGGGTTCCATGAAATGCAAGTCTGAAGATAAGCTGTTCGGAAAAAGGACTTGATCAAGACAGGGAAGTCCTGCACCTCTTGGATAGGCATGCTAGCACATTAAAGGCTCTCTCTGATTAGGCCTGCAGCAAAGAATCCTGTTTAATTTAGCTGTCGTTTAGGCCAGAGTTTTTCTGTCTTAACTAGGAAACATGTTCTCAATGAGCATTTACCACCTGCCCTTCAGCAGACTAGTGAGCTAGGCAGCCGTGATGTGTTAGGATTCCCTACTGCTTCACCAGAAGACTGTATGTTGCAGGCTATAAAATGAAAATCAAGTGTAGGCTTGTTTCTTGCCTTCATAGTGGTCTTTGCTAATAATAGGAAATTTTTGCAAGTCCCTGTCCAGCTCAGGAAAACACTGGCCTCACACTGGGATTATTCAGATTGTATGGGTGAGCACCAATATCAGGAACAGGCTGCAGAGTGTCCCTACCTGTCCCCCGCTGCCTCCAGCTCCCACCACCCTCTGCTCACACCCTACCCCTAAGGTCTCCTTGGGAAACGGTTTAGCTTGGTGAACAATCTGCCACTCCTGTTCAGTCATTGTCTTTGCCAAAACAATAAACTTTTATTGAGTATTATTGTTTTTTTACTTTATAGGATAATTCTTAGTTGTCAAATGCACATTGCATTAAGTCAACACAGATGTGTAAGAAAAAAACAGTTTGATGTTTGTTGGTTGTTTTTTTTTTTTTTTTCCTTTCTTCATGCCAGGGTTTCTCAACTTCAGCACAATTAACATTTGGGGCTGGAAACTCTTTGCAGGGAGTGGGGGGGGGTGCTCTCCTGTGTGGGTCTGTAGGATTTAGCAGCTGTGCCATTAGCACCCCCCAGTTATAACAACTAGAAATGTCTTCATAGTCATGTGTCCCCTGAAGGACAAAATCACTACTGATTAAGGCTCTCTGCTCTTAAGAAATACACATATGGAAAATTCTTTTAAAATATACAACTATGTCAAAGCTGGATATGGTGGCACGCACCTATAGTCCCAGTGACTCTGGAGGCTGAGGCAGGAAGATTGCAAATTCAAGCCAGCCACAGAAATTTAACAAGATCCTGAGATACTTAATAAAACCCTATCTCAAAATTTAAAAATTGAAAAAGGATGAGGGATGTAGCTCAATCCCTTGGGTTCAATCCCCAGTACCAACCCAAAAACCAAATATATGTGTATGTGTGTGTGTGTATATATATGTATATATATATATATGTATATATATATACACACACATATATATGTATGCACACACATACAATATGTATATATGCACATATGTATGTATATATTACACATATATAAACAGATGTCAAAACATTTGTGTATGATTGCATGAACGGTGTGACTCTACATCATGTACAACCAGAGAAATGAAAAATTGTGCTCCATTTGTGCAAAAAATAAAATTAATTAATGAAAAATAAATTTTAAAAACGTGTGTAAAATAAAAATACAACCTATTATTAGTAAATTGCTTTTTTCATTTAACAAAATATTTTGTGACCATCCCTCCAGATCAAAACGTAAATCTAACATTTTATTTAATCAATGCATGGTATTCCCTACTATGAATATACTATGATGTACTCAACCTGTCCCCCTTGATGAATGTTCAGATTTCTAGGGTTTTGTCTTGCAAACAATGCTGCAGTGCTTGCCCGTCTAGGCGCATCAGCCTTATATTCTGGAGCTTTTGTTTCTGAGGAATTAGGTCAAAGAATGTGTGTGTGTTAAACATTTTAATACACTGCCAGATTGTTTTCCCTAAAGTTTGAAGCAATTCATGCTCCCTCCAGTAGGGTGCGCATTTGTTCCCACCTCCAAGGAGAGAGAGAACTGCCTTTTGCCAAGTTTGCCACTGGATGAATGAAAAAATGAGATGCTGTTTGGCTGTGGGTGCTCAATTCTCTGACTCCTAAGGCAGCTGAGCACCTTTCAAATATTTATTGATTATTTGCCTTTCCTCAAGGCTGTGAACTTCTGGGCTCAGCCACTCAGGCAAATTACTTAACCTCTTTTTGCCTTAGTTTCATTTTATTTTTGTAATTATTTTTATATACATGTAATAATTGTACATATTAATGGAGTTCAGTGTGATATTTCTACACATGCATCCAGCATGCACTGATCAAATCCAACTTTCTTTTATCCCCTCCCACCCCCAACACCACACCACACCCTTCCCAAACTCCGGTAATCACAGTTCAACATTCAGGTCAACTTTGTTTAGCATCAGCATAGGAAAGAGATGTGGTTCCTGTCTCCTTCATCTGACTTATTTTGCTTAAAATAGTTCCACCCAAGTGCCTATCAATTCTAAGTGCTCAGTAAATGTTACCTTAAAAATCATCCATTCAGCCAGGCGCAGTGGTGCACACCTGTAATCCCAGCGGCTGGGGATGTGGTTCAGTGGTTACGCACCCCTGGGTTCAAGCCCTAGCACCAAAATAAATAAGTAAACATATAAACAAAGAAATTCGTTGTATTTGTACTTACTCGTATATAACTAAAGGAAATCTGGAAAGATTCACAGGAAACTAAATCAAGCTGCTATCTCCATGTGCATGGAGAGGTGGAGGCAGAAGAAACTAGGCAGAAGGGAGACTTTTCACTTCCTGCCTCTTACTACATCATCATCATTATTATTTTGTACTGGGGATTAAACCCAGGGGCACTTAACCACTGAGCTATATCCCCAGCCCATTTTGTTTTTTATTTAGAGACAGGGTCTTGCTGAGTTGCTCAGGCCCTCACTAAGTTGCTGAGGCTGGCTTTGAACTTGCGATCCTCCTGCCTCAGCCTCCTGAGCCACTGGGATTACAGGTGTGCACCATGGTGCTCTAACATCATTTGAAAAATATCACAAACATTTTCAAAATTGGCTACTGACACTCTTCTTTAGGGGAGTTGTTGATCTTACTGATTCTTCTTGAACATTAGGGAAAAGATATTGAGTCCTCTTCCTGGGCCAAGGCTGGTCACTTTTCAAGAGTAAGTAAAACCCAGTTTCTGCCTTAAATTGATGGCAAGGGAGGTCCAGGGGAGGTGTTGTTCGTTTGGGCAAATTCCACAAAACCTGAAGTAATGGGATCAAAAAAGGGTCTTCGTCTTCATTTTTGTCACCTGAGGAAAAGCTCTGAGCCCCAGTGGGCCACAGAGTTCTTGAGCAATGGAGAATGTGAGCTGGGCCAGTTTTTCATTATGGCAGGAGGTGGGGAAGTGCTGCCCACAGGCCTGCTGGACTCGGTCATCAACCCAGGACAGCTTGGCTGCCAGGGCCCCCTCTGGAGGCCTGAGGAAGACAGGACAAAGTGACCAGGCCTCCTGTGAGCCGCAGGTCAGAATGAAGAATGGAGCATTTTATGTGCAGACAACACAGATCCAAAGTGGGTCACCTGGAATTGCTCTCAGCTCGGAGCCTGGCTGCAGCAGGGCTCAGAGGGCTTAGAGGAGGCTTTTTATTTAAAACATTTTTTTTCAATTTTGAGAAACAAAAAGAGCTAAGTGAAACAGCAGAGCATCCCAGGGCACCTCCCAAGACCCAGGACTCTTCTCTTCCCTATTGACCCCGCTCTCTGCACCCCTGTGCCCTATTCCTTGGAGGGCCACTGATTCTCCCAAGAGTCCCACCTGGGAAACCCAGCATCCCTCTCTGCCCTGTGTCTGCCTCCTCCTTCCCCCCTCTTCTCCTTCCTCCTCTTAACACCTGCTCCCTCCACCTCCTACACGCTCTGCTGTTTATGGAGGTACAGGAAGAACTGAGGGAGCTGCAGGGGACGGCCCTTGGTAAGGCTGACCACCCTGGGCATGGGGCGTTGGCCACTGGTGAGGCTGGCCAAGGCCACAAAGGGAGTGTGCAGATGCCAGACAATGCCAACCCCTCTGCCCTCCCACCTGCTAGCTCCAGCCAGCCCAGCTGACAACCAGAGGCGAGGGACCCGTGTTGCAGCTGTGGAGGACAGACCCCAGGCACAGAGGCAGGGAGAAGGGCAGAGGACGGTTGTGAGTGGACAAGCTGGGGATGAGTGCTGTGCTCTCTCTGGGACAGACCTGGTCATATGACAGCCACACTGTCATTGGCACGCTCTGTCCCTTGCCCCTTGCCAACACTAAATGTGCCCAACCATTTGTTCTCTTGGTTTTTGCTTCCCAGGGATTTAGCACATATGGGTACCACTCCAGGCTTCTGATCGCCATTCCTGGTGAGGCCTGGAGGTTGGGAGGCTGGAACTTCTTTGCCCCATGTGCTTATTCCCCAGTCCTGCCCACCTTGCACATCACTCCATCAGCCTCCATTCCTCTTCTCTGTCCTTCACCTCTCCCCTTTGGTCTTCAAAAAAAAATCCTCTCCAAACCTCTCTTCCCCAAGCCTGCCCTTTACCTGCCAGCTATTTACCTTCTCTTGGCATCAGGCATCTTCCCTTGGCCTTCAAGGATGATGAATGTCTTTGTCCATTTCTGTTGCTACAGCAAAATACCTGAGGCTGAGTAATGGGTAAAGAAAAGAGGTTTATTTGGCTCACACTTCTGGAGATCCAAGGGCATGGCACCAGCTTCTGCTCAGCTGAGACAGGAAGCCAGAAAGTGGACCTGCCTTGCACTTTTATAACAACACACTATCATGAAAAACAAACTCCATGAGTCCAGTATTAGGCCCTCCTGAGGGTGATGCCCCCAGCAATCTAACCTCTTTCCACATTGTAAAGATGCCACCACCTCTTAATATTGTCACACTGAGGACCAGGCTACCAAGCCATGAATCCTTAGGGGACAAACCACATCCTAACCATAGCACTGAGACCCAAGTCTCTCCTTGCCACACGTCTCTCAATCATCTATCTTCTCCCATGTACTTCCAGATACTTCCAAGAGTCATTACCTCACTCAACCCACTTTCTGATCCAACAGTGCCTTGAAAATTCTGATGCCAAGATCACTCTTGGGTTCCTAGTTACCAAACTCCATACCTGGTCTACAACTCCTTCTCTTAGCCACCTTCCTGCTTTAAACAAACTCATCATCATCCTCAAAACTAAGCTTTAGCCGGACGTGGTGGCGCACGTCTGTAATCCTTGCACTTTGGGAGGCTGAGACAGGAGCATCGCGAGTTCAAAGCCAGCCTCAGCAACGGCGAGGCACTAAGCAACTCAGTGAGACCCTGTCTCTACATAAAACACAAAATAGGGCTGGGATGTGGCTCAGTGGTCGAGTGCCCCTGAGTTCAATCCCTGGTACCAAAAAAAAAAAGAAAGAAAATTATAAAACAACAACAACAACAACAAAAAACTAAGCTTTGTCTACCTTAGTGTCTCTGCATTTCTTCTTGAGTTTTCTTCTTCTGTGGGTTTGGGTCTCAGCTGCCATGATTTCATTCAGCTTCTAGGAGTACATCCGAGAGAACTGAAAGCACATGTCCATAGAGAAACTTGTACAAAAGTACACATACCAGCATTAGCCATAATAACCAAAAAGTTGAACGATCCAAAATGTTCATCCATGGGTGAATTGATAAATAAAATGTAAAATAGCCACAAAATGGAACATTACTTAGCTATTACAAAGGAACGAAGTCCAGGTATGTGCTACAACATGGATGATCCTTAAATACACATGCCAGATGGAAAATGCCAGACATAAAAGACCATGTATTCTATGATTCCATTTAGTTTTTTATTTTTTGTTATCAGGGATTTTTTGTACCAGAGGTGCTTAACCACTGAGCCACATCCTCAGCCTCTTTTAGTTAGTTATTTATTTTATTTTGAGACAGGGTCTTGCTAAGTTGCTGAGGGTAGCTTTGAAATTGCCATCCTCCAAGTTGAGTGCAGTGGCGCACGCCTGTAATCCCAGCACTTTGGGAGGCTGAGACAGGAGAATGGCGAGTTCAAAGCCAGCCTCAGCAACAGTGAGGCGCTAAGCAACTCAGTGAGACCCTGTCTCTAAATAAAACACAAAATAGGGCTCAGGATGTGCCTCAGTGGTCCCCTGAGTTCAATTCCTGGTACCAAAAAAAAAAAAAAAAAAGAAATTGCCATCCTCCTGCCTCAGTCTGTCAAGTCACTGGGATTACAGGTGTGTGTACTGTGCCCAGCTGTGTGATTTCATTTACATGAAATATCCAGAATAAGCTGGAGCAGTAGTGCATGCCTATAACCCCAGTTACTTAGGAGGCTGAGGCAGGAGGATCTCAAGTTTGAGAGCAGTGAGAGCACAAAACCTTGTCACCAGGCAATATTAAAAGGACTAGGGATACAACTCATGCTTGCCTATCATGCCCACAGCCCTAGATTCAATCCCCATACCAAAAAAAAAAAAAAAAAACCTAAAACAAACAAACTTTGAAATAGGTAAATTCACAGAAACAGAAAGTACATTGGTGGTTTCCAGGGACTGTGAGAAAAGAGAAATGGAGAGTAATTGCTGATGGGTAACTGCATTTCTCTTTCAAGAATGTTCTGAAAGTACATACTGCTGATGATTGCAAAACCTTGTGCACATACTGAAAACCCCTGAACTGTACACTTTAAAATAAATGAATTTTCTTCTGCTGTGGTGGCCACACCTGTAATCCCAGCAACTTGGGAGGCTGAGGTAGGGAGATCATAAGTTCGAAGCCAGCCTTAGCAATTTAGCAAGATCTTGTCTCAAAATTTAAAAAAAATAATAAAAAGGATGGGGGACGTAGCTTATTAGATATGGAAAATTACAAACCCCCAGATAGTGGTGAGGCCTGGGAAAGGTAATGAGAAAGAAAACCATACATCAAGACACTTTCCCGAGGTATTCTTTCCTGGTGATAAAACAAACCCTGGGGAGGAGGTGTCCATCAAACCTAGAAAGGCGGTCTCTGGAAAGAGGCCAAAGTGTTGATCCTTCCCTAAACAAATCCTTTCCAGATACCAACTACTGTCCCCAAGCCCTCCATCCAGTCCAGTAAGATAAATCCCAGATAAATCTTACCACTAACCCCAGACCCCCTCCCATTTTGCCCAGTAAAACAGACCCCAAATTCCTGAGTGCCCAAGCTGACACACTCATTAATTAAGTCACTTCTCAGTATAACCTCTATAAGCCCAGTCCCCTCCATGGTTCAGTGGCTCATTTTTCACCAGGAGAGTGGGTCCATTCCCATGGATGTAATCCTATTCCTGAATAAAAGGCTGAGGTGATCCATGAAATTTGCGTCTGGTCCTTTCCTTTAGTGCTAACAGCTCAGTGGTAAAATGCTCCTAGGTTCAATTCTCACTACCAAAGGGAAAAAAAATAATCATCATAATAATAAGGGGTAGGGCAAACTTTATAGTATTTATGTTACATCTCAATTTTTAAAAATCAAACCCTTAAGGGCTGGGATTGTAGCTCAGTGGTACAGTTCTCGCCTCACATGCGTGAGGCACCGGGTTCGATCCTCAGCACCACATGAAAATAAATAAAATAAAAATATTTTAAAAAATTAAACCCTTAGTCTATTTTCTGTTACTGTAACATAATGCCTAAGACTGGTTGATTTATGAAGGAAAGATGTTTACCTTCAACTGGTGCTGCTGAACACAGTGCTGACATCTTCTTGACTTCTGGTCGGGGCCTCACTGCAGAAGGGCAGAAGAAAGAAGGGAATATATGGCGCCAGCTATAGCAAGGCAGAGGGTGGGCAATGGCTTAGCAGCCTCTGGTGCTGCTGGGGCTGGTCTGCCTCTCCCTCCTGTTAAGGGTTGAGCTCACCAAGGCAGGGTCTCCCAGGACACATGCATTTGCCTTGCATATGGCCCAGCACACAGTACGTATTCACTACATTCCAGTCGACTGCCCGAAAGCTAACTATGCTGGTTTGGTAAGGCCATGAGAAGAAATTGCAGAGAAGCACGCCCCATGAGTCTGCATTCAAGGAATAAGCTAAGGAATCTGCTGGGCTGTGGGGACAGCTCATCTGAACTGAGCACTTACCTCAAACAACAGTCCAGTTCAGACAGGGCAGGATATTCAGCGAAGGAAGCTTCTAGAAGGTTCTCCTAAAATAACATCAGAGAGCCTGAGCTCAAAATCTTCCTCTGCCTATGTGGATTTGGGAGGGGGAAAGGGGGGAGGTTATTTGGTACCAAGGATTGAACTCAAGGGGGCTTAACCACTGAGCCACATCTCCAGCACTTTTTATATTTTATTTAGGGTCTCACTGAATTACTTAGGGCCTCACTAATTTCCTGAGGCTGGCTTTGAACTCGAGATCCTCCTGCCTCAGCCTCCAGAGCTGTTGGGATTACAGGGGTACACAACCATGCCCAGCAGGAAAGACTCTTCAAGGAAAATAGGCCATGGCACATGCTGATCATCCATCCTTCCCCCTGGCACATCACTTCTATCCTCAGAGGAGGCATTTTCCCCCAGTAGGACTGCTGGCTATTACTGGAGTTTTGCAGTGTTTCTTTGGCTGGCTTTTACTCTGATTTGGATGCTCAATCTGCAGGAATGCCTAGATCCCAGCTCCTGAATCCTCTGTGGGCTCTTGAAATTGATGTGCTTCCAAATGAGCTCACCTATGGTCCACTCGCCCTTAATGGTGTCTGTCCTGCACTGATTCAGAGTCCTCCTCCTGTATGTCTTGATAGCTTATGGCTTATTCTTCAGCAATAGTCCCCAGAGTGCCATCCACTCCTCTCTGAATTCTTGCAACTGGCTCCTTTGGGGCTCCTTGTTTCAAACCCTTCCTGACTAGGTGCGACCTCTTTTCCTTGACACTGAGCCTAAACTGGGTTCTGCCACTCCCTGAGAGGTCTTCTTTGGAGTCCTGAGCTTCTCCCTTGATAAGTGACATCCTGTCCTTAAACATTCCATTTGCATTCATGTCTCTGCACACTCTGTTCCCTTTTCTTTGATGCTTTTCTTACTTTCATAGAAAACTTGCAAATCTCAACTCAAATGCCAAGACGCTCCATAATATCCTACATGAGGAATTACTTATGGAATTGCAATTAAGGAAAAAAGTTCAATTATTTCCTCCCAAAGCCCCTCTATGTCCCCACTCCTTTTTTTCCTTTTTTCTTTTTTTTTTTTTTTGAGCCTTCATTAACGTGCAGTGACAGACTTACTGTTCATTCACAACCATCACAATAGACTTCCTGAACAAAATCAGGCTCTTCCTTCTCTCTGAAGTTTCTATTTTCTATCTTTTCTCTAACGACTGTTTTGAAATCAGGCAGTAGAATATGGAGAAAAAGGCCTGGGCTCCAGAATAAAGAAGCACAACTTCAAATGGCCCCGGACATTGTGGCTGTATAACTTAACCCCTGTGAATCTCCAATTTCCCTTTTTTTTTTAGTGTCAAAAGACAAAATTACAACAAATCTAGTTCAAAGATCTTAATTGGCTCTTATTTGTAATTCCAGAATGAGGGCAACATCTCAGTCCATAAAAAGAATGAGTGTTCCAATAAGCTGAGCAGAGAAGTTTGGTTTTATAGACAGAAAAGAGCTGAGGAAAGCAGAAACAAAAAAAGTGGATTGGTTCTTTCAATTACTTTCCTTATAGGGTTAAAACCAAGGGGACTTCCTTAGCATGCCAGCTCAGGTAAACTGGCTCCTTTTAATTTGTCACTGTGAAACTCCTATTGTTGATGTCTTAATGACTGGTTTCAGAGTTCAGAGTTCGGTTTGATTACTGGCACCTAACACAAGGGACTCCATTCCGGTTTGGTATGGTCTGCTGGGGCTTAGCCCAGGAAGCTGTTCCAAAACAACAGCCTCCTATGAATTGTATTTAACAGTAAGAGTGTCATAAAGGTTAAATCCCAATGTATATAGTACATGTAGCACATACCAGATGACCAATAAATGGTACTCACATGAAGAGGAGACTATAAGTGAATATAATAATTGAAAGTGTCATTCCACCAGGCTAATTTTTGGAAGAATAAGCAGTCACTCACATAGGATGATTTGGAAGGAGCAAGGCTACCTTGCCTGCAGTCTTTCTCTAGGAAAGATTATTTTTTTCCTTTGAGATGGGATCTCAAAGCAAGGACACGGCAGGCATGTTGGTGCACACAGGTAATTCCAGCAGCTTGAGGATCTCAAGTTCAAAGCCAGCCTCAGCAACTTAGTGAGGCCCCCAGTAACTTGGTGAGACTGTCTACATAAAAAACGAAAAGGTCTGGGAATGTGGCTCAGTGGTTAAGCATCCCTGGGTTCAATTTTCACTACCAAAAAAAAAAGTAAGTACAAAACCCTGAGACACACAGGGAAACACAGGCTAACATCAACAAGACCCCTGGGCTTGAGTCCCAGCTCTCATAACCCAGTGTATAGCTCCAGGCAGAGCAGGTGGTCTCAAGCCTTAGTTTCTTCATCTGAAAACTATTTCTAGTCATAGCGCCCTCCAGCCTGCTGTGAGGATCAAATGAGGTGATGTTTCTGGAAGCAATTTGTACAATGAAGAAGGATTATTCTTGTATAGGTTATTATTCTCTATTTTGCCTGGGGTTTGCTGTCTCTTTATATTAAACTTTCAGATGGTGCTCATTAAATAGATCCACCTAAACATTTAAAATTGCAGGAGTTCTCCAAAGAGCAGGAAGGACTTCAGAGGAGATGCTGTCAACCTGTTCAAGATTTCTTGTGACAACTGGAAGTCAGATGAATTAATGGGCCCAAACTCCTGAAGGAATCCATCAAAAGAAGTAAAGGTCAGCCGGGCGCGGTGGCTCACGCTTGTAATCTCAGCACTTAGGGAGGCTGAGACAGGAGAATCGCAAGTTCAAAGCCAACCTCAGCAAGGGCAAGGCGCTAAGCAACTCAGTGAGACTCTGTCTCTACATAAAACACAAAATAAGGCTGGGGATGTGGCTCAGTGGTTGAGTACCCCTGAGTTCAATCCCCAGTACCAAAAAAAAAAAAAAAAAAAAAGTAGTAAAGGTCAAGTAGTAATTAGGAAGACACGCAAACACACCAGGGCAGCTACCTTCTGGCGCATCCTATCCTGGCCTCAGAAGTGGGGCTCCCTCAGGAACAAACGTTGCCTGATTCCCAGCCACAGTGTGGCAAAGCTCTGCTCAACTCAGCCCTAAGGTCCTGGAGGATCAGTCATTAGTTATCCATTATGCTTAGTTAAAAATCAGTCCTCCCAGCCGGGCGCGGTGGCTCAAGCCTGTAATCCCAGCACTTAGGGAGGCTGAGACAAGAGAATCGCGAGTTCAAAGCCAGCCTCAGCAATGGCGAGGTGGTAAGCAACTCAGTGAGACCCTGTCTCTACATAAAACACAAAATGGGGCTGGGGATGTGGCTCAGTGGTCGAGTGCCCCTGAGTTCAACCCCCAGTACCAAAAAAAAAAAAAAAAAAAAATCAGTCCTCCCACCCTCGCAAAAAAAAAAAAAAAAAAATCAGTTCCCCAGGAAGTGTAGAGTGGGAATTTTCACTGATGACAGAGTTGGTTGAGGTTAAGGGGCGGGATAAAAGGTGTAGCTGGCCTAGCTCAGTGCCAGGTGCGGTTGTGTATGTGCAGAGTGTGAATGAGGGCCAACATGCCCCGAAGCTCATGCACACACTCACACACACACACAAATACACTCCCAGGAGAGCAAAATGTGGCCCGTGCGAGCCCTGGATGGCGTTAGGAGCACTGCACAGTATGGCGTCTCAACTTTGGAAAGCTCTGGACGGTCTAGTGGCCTATGGTCTGTTCTGAATTCGAGTGTTGATGCCACCCCTAGTGCCCTTGGCAAGTGTACCTCAGCGTCCTCACCCGTAAGACGCAAGTCGGGATCTCCAGGCTGAGTGACTTAACAGGTCTAAGGGTGGCCCCGAGCACTGGCTGGGATGACGTCAGCGCGCGGGTGCGTGTCCTGCGGGGGCGTGACGCACGCACGTCCTGCGGATGACTCACGTGTCTGCGCACGTGTCTGCGCACACGGCTGCGTCCGAGCTTCGCACCTGCGCATGCGGGAACGCAGCGGCCCCTGTTGCCTGGCCAGGTGCGACGTTGCAGGCGCACAGGCCCGGCGGCCCCGGCCTTGGCGGCCTGTCCCCACTGCCTTCCCGCGCTGGGTGGCGTCCTCCCTGGCCTCCCGCCCTTCCTTGAAGGCTCGGCCTCCATAGCAGCTCAGGTGGAAGGATCGGCGGCTCACTTGACAGGTGAGGAAACCGAGGCCGAGGAACGGGGTGGGCGGGCAGGGGCCAGTGGCGGACACATGGCCAGTCCATGGCCCAGCTGGGGCTCGTGTGGGTCCCCATTTAACACTTTCGTGTTTCGTGTTTCCTCCGAACTGGCCCCACGCTGGGCGCAGGGGTGGCTCACACCAAGATGGCCAGGTTCCATTTCCTCCCTGTGCCTAAGATGGACAGGCCTCGTCCCCTGTGCTAAGGCCTGCCTTGTTGAGGTGGAACTGTTTCAAACTTGCTTGAAAAATGGCTTATGATTCGGTTGACGAGGCCTGTTATATTTTCTTTCTTTTACCATTTTAAACGTAAATTTAATTAATTTATTTTTTTTGGTACTGGACCCAGGGGCACTGAGCTATGTCCTCATCCCTTTTTATTTTTTATTTTGAGACAGGATCTCCTTAAGTTGCCCAGGCTGGTGGCTTCAAACTGTATCCTCCTGCCTCAGCCTCCCCACTTGCTGGAATTACAGGCATCTACCACTACCTCAGTGTGTTTTCTTAATAATTTCCGGGGCACAAAGGGCAGTTACTGTTGCTTTTTCCATAAAGATTTTTCCCTTCCCAGTCCCTGCCCAGTTTGATGGATGTGGAGTTTATGGCACTGGAGACTGTTTTACTTTTCTCTATGGATAAAACTCATCTTGTGTCATCTTTCAAATTGTGAGCTGAGCACTTGCTGACCCAGAGCCTCTCCACTTGCTAGCATCCCTAGGCTACGAAATATTTGTTTAAAAGGACAGATATAAAACATGGTGTTAGAAATAAGGCACCTTGAGAAAGCAATATCACAGAAATAGGGCAACTGTAATATTCTAAATTAATCTTGGCTCTTTTGACATCAAAGCTCACAGCATTTTGGATTTCATAATTGTTTGGCCTCATGGCTATTCTTTGAGATAGATTATTTCATTTTACTTATAGCGAGGAAAGTAAAAGAACAAAGAACTGAGGGGATATTTTGAAATCACACTGTGAGACCATGATGGAGAGTGGGGGAGGTTGGGAAGGGAGGTTGAACAGCACAGGCACTGGGTTTGAGTTTGCAGGATTTGGAGAGGGAGTTGCAGGATTTGGAGAGGGAGTCACAGTCCCTGGGCTGTATTGGAGAGGGACATACATGGCTCAGCCAGCTGGGGTACTCAGCTTTAAGAGAATTGCTAGGGGTGAAGCTCCATGGTAGAGCATTAGCCTAGCACACATGAGGCTCTGGGTTCCTTCCCAGCATGCATACACACACATGAATACTCACATCATACATGCACACATTTACACATATTCACACACATGCATAACACACATGTACACACATCACAGACACACATTTGCACATATACACATGTATACACATACCACACATACATACACACATTACACATACATATTTACATTTATACACGTACACATATGCACACATTTACATATATATGCCTATACACATTCATTTACATATATACAGAGATACATATACATGTACACACATCACACATGCATTTGCATATATACTTACATGTGTACACATATGTATACATATCACATGCACACATTTGCATATATACACATGTACACACCACATGCATTTGCATACATATACATATATATGTACACACACCATACATGTATACCTTTGCATATACACATTTATGTACTTATATGGATATATTTACATATATATGTAAATGTGTGTATGTATGGTGTGTGTATATGCAAATGTGTGTATGTGATACACACATGCACAAATAATTGCAGTCCTTTGAAAAGAATACAAATGAGATTGAGGAGGAACTGGTCTTGGGTGTCTGGTTTGGTATTAGGGGCTTGAGGGGAAGAAGTAAAGATAAATGTTAATTCTGTCTCCTCATTTGACTGTAGCAGCACCTCTGTCCCCTCCTGGGTTCCAGTCATGACACCTAGTGTACAGGCTTGAGCACGTGGGACTAGCCAGCCAGATGGATGCTTTTGCACTGATTCCCAGATGCACGGTGTTCACATAGTGGCAGCTCTGGAGCTGGGTTGGTCCCATGATTGATAGTATCTTCCCTTGTGTCATCTTTCACTTGGCAACCTTTTGTCTGTCTGAGTGGCACAGAAAGTTATAGAGCCCTTAAATGACTAGCATTCACTGCTGATGAAGGAGGACGGACAGCTATGATGGGGTGGTTGATTGCAGATATCAGAATTGGAGACTCAGGCCAAAAAGATGACCTGTTATCCAACTGTACTACTATTTCTTCCTCTTTGAAAATGTTTGTTTTCAAGGAAGATGAAGGAAGGGATTGGTAAAAGCCTAACAACAACAGGCACTTGTATAAAAAATGTGCTACTTAGTAGGTTGAAGAGGAAAGAAAGAGCTGGTGTGTTTCCAGATGAAGTAGGAATGCCATGTGACCACTGGCAGATCCGAACCTTTGAGTGACGTGTGCTACAAGGCAATCAGATCTAGCTGCCCACTGAGCAGGGAACTCTGGTCCACGAGCCTTAGGACCAGCCAGTCTGAACATACCGCTGAGCCTGTGAGCAGTGACTCTGGGTCTGTCTGTGGCAGAGACCTCCCTTTGCCGCTAGTTCCTCCAGAACAGAGACTTTGTCTTCCTCCTCCTTGGTTTCCCAGGGCCTGACAAATAACAGATGCTGACTTGGGGCTTGCAGAGTGGAACTGTGTTGAACAGGCTGGCATAAGCTGCCTTCCTGGTACCCAAGTTGAAGTCATTCATCTCAGAGGCCTCATGTTGTGAGCCAGGGCTGCATGCCACTGCTCTGGGGCTTACTGGCTTTGTGAGCCAATTGGGAGACCGCATTCCTCCCAGCCACACTCATTTCTAACACTTGGCTTGTCAAATGAGATTTGGGATTTAGTCCACTCATAAATCAGAACCCTCCTGCATGTCACCTCACTTAGTGACTTTGCCCCCAGAGAGCTTCACTAATTAAGCTGCAGAGTATTCAAGTCCCAGGTTGCACAGCAGGTTACCTGTGCCAGGTGTGGTGTTTATTGGGTGAGCAGTTCCCCAGCCTGGGGAAAGTTAGCTGAGTGAGAATCTCCTGGAAACACAAGGTCAGGGTTCACCCTCTGCCTTCTCTCCACAGACCTGGGCTGGACCCACAGGACACTAGGAGCAGCTGGACTTGACCCTCCACCCCCACCACCCCTCCCTGGCTGACTTATGGTCCTTCTAGAAATAGATGCTTGGAGCATGCAAGGCATGTCTTGGCCTGCTGCTGAGATTGTGTGGGGATGTTTGTAGGGAAGGGGAGACTTTGAGGAATTATCACACTGTCCTTTTGGACGCAGGCCCCTGGGAGAAGGGCATGCTGTGCTTGAGGATACTGCCACAGCCACCTCCAGTCTGCTAGTTTTTTTTTTTTTGTTTTGTTTTTTTTTTTTAATCTTTGAGGATGACTTTGGGGATGTTTTTATAATAAATGTCCCACGGCCTTCCAGATTACAGTTGAATTTATTGGAAGTACTGATTGCCACCTTAGGAGTTTTTTTGGGGAGTGGGAATGGAAATTATGAAAAACAAACAAAAGTCATCAGTGGGCAGGAAAATTAGGGACTGAAATGGTGATGCCAAATAGGATGTTTAATCTGAAAGCATCGCATAAAATCCTCATTAATCACAAAGGAAAAGACAGTGATGTTACAGCAGAGAAACCTGGCAGATCCTGCCTCAGCCAAGGGACGGACGTTAGCAACACCAGTGAACAGATAGACACCGTGTGCTTTCGGATACGATGTATTGAGAAGGACATGGTGTCACATTCATGATTTCCTTCCCCAAACATGTGACCTTAATCTAATCACAAGGAAGCAACAGAAAAGCCCAAACTGACGGACTGCAGAATAACTGGCCATTACTCAATAGTGTCAGAACCATGTATTTACACCACAAAGGCACACACAGAGGAGAAAAATAATGATAAAACAGAGTCGTGCACAGTAGTGCACACCTGTAATCCCAGCAGCTTGGGAGGCTGAGGCAGGAGGATCGTGATTTCAAGGCCAGCCTCAGCAATAGTGAGGCACTGAGTAATTCAGTGAGACCCTGTCTCTAAATACCAAATAGGGCTAGGGATGTGGCTCAGTGGTTGAGTACCCCTAAGTTCAGTCCCCAGTACCAAAATAACATAAAATAAAATAATGATAAAACAACATACCTCACTTGTTGATTCTTACAAAGTAGCCTAACTCAAGTATTTCATTGTAGTTACAAAAACTGACTAATACAGAGGGTAAGTTCATTCTATCACTTTGAAACTATCTGGCTTTATCTATATAAATGAAAATGTTCCCTGTGATTCATCAGTTTGACAGCTAGGTACATTCCCAAAAGAAATGGGTGGGAGGAGAGGTGTGTGTAATAGTGTTCATTATTCATAATAGTAAAAAATAAGAAACAACAACATCCATCATTAGCAGAACAACTAAATTGATATTTGTATGATGCAATACCGTATAGCAGTGAAGGCGAGTGAAGACACACGTACCATTGAACAAATACAAAGAATCCTTACTATCTGGTTCCACATTTTAAAACAGGCAAAATGAGCCTGTGGTATTATGGTCTCACCTTTGGGGCAGCAGGTGGAGTAAAAGCTGGGAGGGAGAGGAGGAGGACTCAATGCTGCTAATGTGCTATTGTTTTTCCTTGGGTAATGTCATCTAGGTGGGTTTACTTTGTCGGGGGCACTGAGCTGCATTCTTCATCTGATAGGCTTTCCTGCATGTGTCTTACGCTGAAGTTCAAGTCGGCGTGATCTGGCCCAGCCTCAGTGTCTGGTATATTGCATCTTAATGCACAGTGGCCCCAACTACCTTATTGTCTGAGAATCCTTTCTGAACCAGGCCCCGGGCTGGACGCTGGGTGCAGAGACAAGGCTTCATCTGTACACTGAAGGACCCAAGAAGAGACCCAGCTTATCAGTGTGGCAAAGACACACAAAACTTCCTCATAAGGATGAAGCAAGCCTGAAAAATTGTATCATTCTTGCAGTCAGAGGTGACACATTTGCTTCTGTGATCCACTTTAAAGAGCTTCCCCAACAGGACTCCCCCACCCTGCATGAACTGCTGAACTTGCAAAAACAGAGCATGCCGGGCTCGGGGGGGTCTTGAGGGGCAGCCAAAACGGGAATGGCAGAGCCGTCCACTCCACAGTGGAACAGAAGCTGGCATTATGTTGCTGGGACTTGCGGCTCTGCATTGTTGGGATGACAGAGAGCACTTGTGCTCAGAAAAGAAGCTGCTCTCAAAAGGAGAAAGCAAGCCTCCTTCCCTCCCGTGCCCTCCTCCACCCATGCGGTTTTCGCTGCGGGAAACTGGTTTCATGGGCGCATCAGCAGTTTCTTTTTATATTTGGTGTTAGCATCTTTAGGGACTTCTGAACACTGAGGCATTTGCTTGGTTTGCTGGTAGAAGTTTTCTTGTCTTTGGCAGATGTTGCAGATTCGTTTGGTGCTTTTAAGATCCTTAGATGAAAGCGTTTTTGAAGAGCAGTTGCTAATTCTTTTCCTGCCTATAGATCCTCAGAAAACATTAGCACGCACATGGAATTTTTCTAGAAGGCTCGAGCATTACTTTTTGCTCTTTGCTTTGTTTTTCCTTCTTGCCTCTTGATCAGCAGGTACAGTGTGGGCTATCTTTTCCTAGTTTTGTGTGGTTGTTCTTTTGTCCTTTTAGAAGCTCCAGCTTCATCAGCAGCAGTGATTTTTTAATTTTACTTTGTGTGTGTTTACTTTTTTTTTTTTTTTTGAAACGGGGTCTTGCTATATCACCCATGCTGGCCTCAAACTCTTGGGCTCAAGCCTTCTTCCTGCCTCAGCCTCCCAAGAAACTGGGACTAGAGGTGCATGCCATTGCACCTGGCTATGTTGATACTTTTTAAAAGCAGTTTTATTGAGACATAATTCATATATCATATAATTCACTCATTTAAAGTATGAAATCCATAGGATTGTACCACCTTTATCACCGTCTTAGGACATTTCCGTCACCTCCCTAAAGGGATACCCACATCCCTTACCTGTCACATCCAACTTTTCTCCTCTCTCCCAAACCTAGACAATGGCAGGTTTGCTTTCTGTCTCCATGGCGGTGTCTTCTCTGATGTCCCGTGGGTGGAAGCGCACAGTCCATAGTCAGTAGAGGCTGGGCTCTTCCACAAGTCCGTCAGAGTCGTAGCATGTATGGGTACTTCATTCCTTTCGATGGCTAACCAATATTTCATTCTGTGGATAATGCCATATTTAGTTTAGCCATTCAACAACTGATGGGCATTTGGGTTCTTACCACTTCAGGGCTATTTTGGATGATGCCTTGTAGATACTTGCATATGAGATCGTATGTGAACATTTTACATTTCTCAGATGTAAACCTAGGAGCTTCTACTGCAGTCAGAAGAAACTTTGTATGATTTCAGTCTTTTAAAACTTATTGAGACTCCTCTGACCTAACGTGATCTCTTCTGAAGACTATTCCGTGTGTATTGGAGAAGAACGTGTATTCTGCTGTCGTAGGGTGAAGCGTTCTGTATGTCTTTTAGGTCTAGTTGGTTTATATTGTTCAAGTCCTATTTTTTTTAAATAACTTTATTTTATTTATTTATATTTTATGTGCTGCTGAGGATTGAATCCAGTGCCTCAGGGTGCTAGGCAAGCACTCCACCACTGAGCCACAACCCCAGCCTCTCTGTTTGCTTTTCATCTTCTATCTAATTTGTTTCTTTTTAGTTGTTTTTTCCTTTCTTTGAGGTGCTGAGATTGAATGCATGCTAAGCAAGCACTCAACTAGTGAGGCACACCCCTAGCCCTTGTTGTTTCATTATTAAAGTGCGGAGGGTGGCACAAACCTGTAATCCCAGTGGCTCAGGAGGCTAAGGCAGGAGGATTACAAGTTCAAGGCCAGTCTCAGCAATTTAGTGAGACCCTGTTTCAAAATAAAAAGAGCTGGAGATTTGGCTCTGTGGTTCAATCCCTAGTACCACCACCAACAACAACAACAACAACAAAAAAGTAGACTGTTAAAGCCTCCAGCAGTTATTTTTTGACACCTTGTTTCTCCCTTCAGTTCTGTTAACTGGCTTCATATATTTGGGAGCTGTTTTGAGGTGTGTCAATATTTACAATTATTATAGTTCCTTTAAATTAATGAATTAAATTTGAGCTAGAGATGTAGCTCATTGGTAGAGTGCTTGCCAAGCATGCCCAAGGTCTTGGGTCCAATCCTCAGTACTGCAAAAATAATAACAACAATAGCAATTAAT
Organism: Xerus rutilus; assembly: GCA_028644305.1. Classification (NCBI taxonomy): domain Eukaryota; kingdom Metazoa; phylum Chordata; class Mammalia; order Rodentia; family Sciuridae; genus Xerus; species Xerus rutilus. The sequence goes on from CM053411.1 coordinate 7,073,668, forward strand.
TAACTGATTTTAATTGACAAAAATTGTATGTATCATACAAAATATTTTATTTAAAATATGTCTACATGTAGAATGGCTAAATCAAGCTAATTAACATAGACATTATTTCTTGTACTTTCAATTTTGTCCTGATGAGAATATTTAAAATCTACTCAGCAATTTTCAAGAATACTATATATACATCACCATTAATTGTACTCACTATGTTCTACAACATATCTCTTGAATTTATTCTTGCTTTCTAACTGAAATTTTGTAACCCCCACACCACATCGTTATTAGATATTGAACCAGGGCTTTGCCCGAGCTAGGAAAGCACACTTTACCACTGAGTTATATCCCTAACCACCTCCCCCCCCACTTTTTTTTTTTTTTTTAGTTTATTTTGAGACAATCTCACTAAGTTGCTGATGCTAACCTTGAACTTGTGATCCTCCTGCCTCAGCCTCCCAAATTTCTGGGATTACTCAGGTGACACCTGGCTGCAGTTTTGTATCCTTTGACCAACATCTCTATTACGGCTTCTTTTCTTTGTACTGGGGATTGAGCCCAGGGATGCTTTTACACTTTACCACTGAGTTAAATTCCCAGTTTTTATTTTATTTTTAAATTTTGAAACAGGGTTTTGCTAAATTGTCATTCTTCTGCCTCAGCCTCCCAAGGCGCCTGCTACCAGCCTGTTCCACCTTCTTGATGATTGGCTCTTTCTTATGTTAGCATATAATGCCTTTCTTTGTCTATGGTAGTAATTTTTAACTTCAGGTCTCTTTAGTGTGATGTTAGAAGAACTGCTCCAGCTCTCTCCTGGTTACTGTTACCTTCAGTATCTTCTTCCATCCTCACATTTTCAACTTTTTTTCTTTTGTATACAGAGTCATCATAGGGTTGGATCCTGTTTTTGAATCCATTCTGCCAATCTCTACCTCTTTATTGAAAAATTTATTACTTTTAAGCTAATTACTGATAATGAAAAGCCTCTGCCATTGTGTTTATTGTTTTCCGTGTGTCTTGGGTCTTTCTGTTCTTCCATGCCTTCTGTATGTGTGTGTGTGTGTGTGTGTGTGTGTGTGTGTGTGTGTGTGTTGGTTTGTTTTTTGGTACTGGGGATTGAACTCGGACACTCAAGAAAATTTTGTATTTTATTTAGAGACAGTGTCTCACTGAGTTGCTTTGTGCCTCACCGTTGCTGAGGCTGGCTTTGAACATGCTATCCTCCTATCTCAGACTCCTGAGCCACCAGGATGACAGATATGTGCCACTGTGCCTGGCTGTGTTTATTAATTTTTTTTTTTTTTTTTTTTTTTTAATATTTTTTTAGTTGTAGATGGACACAATAGCTTTATTTTTTTATTGCTTTGTATGTGGTGCTGAGGATCGAACCCAGGGCCCCACGCATGCAAGGCAAGCGCTCTACCGCTGAGCTACAATCCCAGCCCCTGTTTATTAATTTTTATAGTGTATTATTTTGATTGCTTCTTCATTTCCTTTGCTGTGAATTCTTAGGTTATTGTCATAGTCATTACCCCAGAGATGATAATTTAGATCTTAAATTTATAACAAATTAATTTGAATTAATACTAGTTTAACTTCAGTAATGTTCAGAATCTTGAGTCCTTTACAACTAACTGTATGCCTCCGTATTTTTGTTGTCATAGATTATATCTTTATTCTGTTAACAGAGTTGCATAGATATTTATATGTTTGTCTTTTGTTTAATTAATTAATTTATTTGCATTACTGGGCCTTGAATCCAGTGTTGCTCTACTGCTGAGCTATATTCCCAGTCCTTTTTTTATTTTGAGACAGAGTCTCACTAACTAAATTGCCTGGGCTGGCCTCAAATTTGTGACCCTCCTGGCTCAGCTTCCTGAGTAACCGGGATTATGTACCCGGGTCTATACCACTGCACCTGGCATGTGTTGTCTTTTAAATCATGCAGGAAGGGACAAAAAGAGGAATTAAAACCAAATGCAGCAGTATTTGTGCACTGGCTATGTGTAACTCTCACGTGGCTCTTACAGTCTTGTTGGATTAGTGCCAATTTAGGGACTTGAGCCCAGTCTCCCTGCCCTTGCTGTGGTCGTTCCTATCATGTCCCCTCAACTGTTTTTTTGCAGTGCCGAGGATGGAACTCGGGGCCTCAACACAAGCTAGGCAAGCGCCCTGCCACTGAGCTGCATCCCCAGCCCCTGCAGCCCACTAAGTAAAGGCTGCCTTCTTATCTTTCAAAAAAAATAACAAATTTCAATAGCAGAGAGAGCTTCGTTCCTTTTTTGTTGTTGTTCCCATATAGCTCTGTTTGCTCTTCCCTTCTTGATGCTGTTTTTCTCATCTGGGATTTTTTTGGGCAGAGGGGGTGGTGCTGCTGGAGTTGGACCCAGGGCTGTGCGCATACAAGTGGAGTGTGCTGCCACCCAGCTACACCCCAGTGCTGTTATTGAAATTATCACTTTATATGCTTTGTGTCCCTCAAAACAGATTTCTAAGTACTGCATTGTGTGATTGTCTTTTAAATCAGATAGGAGAGAAAGGAGTTACCTTTTAGGAGAAAAACGCATTTATGTGGTCTTAGATTCCTCCTATAGTTCTCTTTATTGGTACTCTGCATTTTTTCTTGTGAACTCAAGTTACTCTCTACTCTCCTTTCACTTTCTGAAGGACTGACTTTATTATATCTGGCAAGACAGGTTTGCTAGCAACTCTTTTTTGTTTGCATGAGAATGCCTTAATTTCCCCTCCTTTTTTGGAAGACACTTTCGTTGGGTCTAGTAGTCTTGGTTGGCAGATTTTTTTTCTTTTAGCACTCTGAATATTTAGGGGGCCTTCCACACTCCTGGGTTTCTGATGAGATTAACAGATTAGCAGGCAGTTAATCTTGTCACAGATCCCTTGTATGGGATGAGTCACTTCTCTCTTCCTGCTCTTGAAATTCTTTGTCCATCTTTGGTGATTTGATGATGATGTATCTGGTTGTGGATCTCCTTGAGTTTGTCCTACTTAGAGTTCATTAAACTTCCTGGAAGTGTAAATTAATGTTTTCATCAAATATGGGAACACCTCGGCTATTTTTTCTTTTTTCTTTTTTTTACACAATACCTTTATTTAATTTATTCATTCTTTTTTTAAAAATACTTTCAGTTACAGATGGACTCAATATCTTTTTTTATTTTATTTTTATATGGTGCTAAGGATCGAACCCAGTACCTCACATGTGCGAGGCAAGCGCTCTGCCACTGAGCCACAACCCCAGCCCTATTTATTCATTCTTTTTTTTTTTTTTTTTTGGTACTAGAGATTGAACTCAGGGGCACTCGACCACTGAGCCACACCCCCAGCCCTATTTTGTGTTTTATGTAGAGACAGGGTCTCACTGAGTTGCTTAGCACCTCGCTGTTGCTGAGGCTGGCTTTGAACTCACGATTCTCCTGTCTCAGCCTCCCTAAGTGCTGGGATTACAGGCTTGAGCCACCACGCCCGGCTTATTTATTCATTCTTATGTGGTGCTGACGATCACACCCGGAGCCTCACACTTGCTAGGCATGCGCTGTACCACTGAGCTACAAATCTAGCCCCAGTCTTTCTACCGCTTAACTCTCTTACCCCTCCCGGGACTCTCGTGCTTCGTGGTACACCACTGGCCGCTAAGCTCTGCTCATTTTCTTCATTCCTTTTTCATTTTATTGCTCTGACTGGATAATATCAACTGACCAATCTAAAAGTTCACAGGTTCTGGACACAGTGCACATACCCATAGTCCTCACTGCTTACAAAGCTGAAGCAGGAGGATCACAGGTTCAAGGGCAGCCTGGGCGACCTAGTGTGAGACCCAGTCTCAAAATAAATTTTAAAAAGAAGACTAGGGGTGTAGCTCAGTAGTCAAGAGTCCAGGGGTTCAATCCCCAGTACCGCCAAAAATTTTTTTAAAAAAAAGAAGTTCACAGATTCTTTGCTCTGCCTGTTCAGATCTGGTTGCTATCTTCTACCAAGTTTTTGATTTCAGTTGTACTTTTCTACTCAGAATTCAGTTCTTTTTCACAATTTGATATTCTCTACTTGGTGAGACATCATTCTCCTGGTTTGTCATGGTTTCCATTAACTCTTTGAGTATATTTAAGACAATTTATTTAAAGTTTACATAATGGGTCCAAAGTCTGGGTTTTCTCAGAATAGTTTCTGGCAATCAACTTGTCCCCTTCTTTCTTTCTTTCCTTCTTTTTTCCCCTCCTGTGAATGAGTTACACCTCTTGTTTCTTTGAATGCTTTATTTTATCTTCAAAACCAGACATTTTGAATATTATTATGCAGTAACTGGAAATGAGATTCTTTCCCCACCCTAGACTTCGTTGCTACTTATTACAGGTTGTAGTTTGTTTGTTCAATGACTTTTCTAAAGAATTTTTGCAAAGACTATATTATTATTATTATTTTATTTTGTTATTTGGTACTGGAGATTGAACCCAGGGGAGCTTAACCACTGAGCCATGTCCTCAGCCCTTTTTTATATTTTATTTTGAGACAGGGTCTTGCTAAGTTGCTTAGAGCCTTGCTGAGTTGCTGATGCTGGCCTTGAACTCATGATCCTCCTGCCTCAGCCTCCAGAGCCACTGGGATTACAGGCATGCACCGCTGCTTCCACCAAGACAATATTATTATTATTATTATTATTATTTTAATATTTATTTTTTTAGTTGTAGGTGGACAGAATATCTTTATTTTATTTTTATGTGGTGCTGAGGATCGAACCCAGTGCCTCACGCATGCTAGGCGAGCACGCTACCACTGTGCCGCAATCCCAGCCCAAGACAATATTATTTTATTGTGTCATTATCAGTTCTCTTTTCCTGATGATTTGATAGTGATTTCTTTTGGCACCTGGAGTCAAAAAGAAAAGCTGAGAGGAAACCTCCCCACCCAAGGCCTTGCAGACAGGCTATGCAGGGGTGCTCCTGCAATGCTCAGCCAGGCCTTTGCCCCAGCTTTTACTGCTGATTATGAGGAGCCAAAAGATCAACCAGAGGTGAAAGCTTAGGGTTTCTCAGGTCTTCCCCACCATGTGACTGGCCCCGGTGTACATGTGGCTTCTTGATTCTCTCGTGAGAGCTTTTCCCGGCCCTTATACCCCTGCACGTCTCCTTCCTGGCCTCCTCCTTCTCAAGCTCTGCAGTATCTCTGCTGCTTGTTCCATCTGTCATCCCTTACCCTAGGTGGCAGTGGCTAGCATATTTGCCTTTAAATGCTTTTGACAAAAACTGACCATGAGGTCACTCTAGCCCTGAGAAAGTTTTGAGGGGACTGAAACAAACTTAAGGACTGAGCAAATGTCTCTGGAAGCCACCAAACAGGTCAAATGCATGAGCAAGGGCTGGGACTCCCTCATTGGTAGATCACATGAGCACAAGGTCCTGGATTCTGTCCTCAGCACTGCAGAAACAAACAAGTGACCATGGTTCTTTGAGAACAAATTCTTATCTCTGCCTCTGAGCTGGGAGGGGCAGGGTGAGGAGCACCAAGTTAAAAAGCCAGCACAGGACCTTGCTGAAGCTCAGCAGAATTTTCTTCCTTAAGTTCTTAAGTCCTAGTTACTGGTAGTTTTGTTGCTGTTTTGTTTTGTTTTGTTTTGTTCATATTTGTGGCTTTTGTTTGTTTTTTAATTTTTTTGTTGTAGATGGATGTAATATCTTTATTTATTTATTTTTATGTGGGGCTGAGGATTGAACCCAGTGCCTCACGTATGACTCTACCACTGAGCCCTAGCCCCAGCCCTTATTTCTGTTTTTGAGTTGGGGTCTTGGTATACCACCTCACCTCGCCCTAGACATCTGGGCTGAGCAGCCCTCCTACCCCAGCTTCTCGAGTTGCTGGGACCACAGGAATGTACCACTGTCCTCAGCTGTGGTTAGCTTTTTATTAGACTTCAGAGTTCTCAGAGTGTTGATGCTGATGTTTTTGTCAGCTGCATTCTTGCATTTTCAGAGGCATAGAGTTTTGAGGTTCCTGCTCCACCATTTTTGTTAATACCACTAGTGGGTATTAACATTTTTGTAGTTACTTTCACATTGATGCATTGTCCTCTAAAAGGAATAAGTTACTGTGTGCATGCTCATAATCCCCGTGTCTCAGGAAGCTGAGACAGGAGGACTTTAAGTTCAAGGCAAGTCTGAGCCTGTCTCAAAATAAAAAATATAAAGGACTGGGAACGCAGCTGAGTGGTAGAGCATTCCTGGGTTCAATCCCAGTACCGAAAATAAATAAAAGGAATGAACCAGTTTAAGTACTGGCAGCAGTGACTTTCCTCATAACCATATCAACATTTGTTATAGTAAATTTTGAACTTGGGGATTATTTAGTTATTATTTAATAATGCATTGTGGGCATGTTGCTTTTAAATTCTTTCACTGTTGTTGCGTTTGAACCCTAGTTGAGTTAGTGCTTATTGTTTTGTAAACTGTCACTTTCCCTGATCAGGAGACTAGGCTCTCATCTGTGCTGCCTCTATCTGAGCCTGGTGGAGATGTCTCGCATGTGGCTTGGTCCATCGTGGCTGGGCATGGCTAGCTCCTTACACTGGAAGAGACTTGCTGGACCAGTCCCAGAGTCCCTTTAAATCACCCATCCATTCAGCAGAAATGTACAGATGTGCCAGGTCTGTACAGATGCTTCGGAAACAGTGGAGACCAGCTAGCCATGCCCCCTACCTCGTCCACAGATATCCTTACAGGGAGATGACTCCAAGCCAGCAAGACATGCAGGGTGCCATCTCAGAACAGGGCTTTCCTGCTGCGTGGTGCTGGCTTTAGTGTTATGCAGGTTTTTAAATAGGTTAACATTCTTACGCTTGCCCATCACATTCTTGAAATGAGAAGTCAGGTCTCTCTCTCACAAACACACACATACACATACACACACACACACCCGCCACAGTCACCTGGCCTTGGTGGTGTCCCAGTGCTCTGTTGTGAGGGAGACCTGGAGGAGGAGTCCCTCCTGGACACCATCAGCCAGGCCTCTTCTCTGGGTAATGCAGGGGTGCAGAGCCTTAGCTTTCTTCTGGGGGTTTTCCTCACCTGACAGGGTTCCTTCCAGGACAGAGCATATCACAGTTGGAAGATGGCCAGGCCTCAGAAGACCGGGCTAGTCCTTCCTTGTAGAGAAGGTAGGTGTCCCTCTCCTGCATGGTAGAGCCCTGCCCAGTGTGGCACTGCAGGGGTGGAAAGCCCTGGCTGGGGGATTTCCCTTGCATCCTACCTGTGGCAAATCCCAAGCTGCCCCTCTCCTCACCCAGTGTGGCTTGGTATCTGGGACTATGGCAGGCAGACTGAACATTGCAGTCTTCTATTCCATCCACAGGGGTCCAGGCAGCCACCACCATGCCCGTCTTCCTGCCTACCCTGAAGTGCAGCTTCTTGGATCATCCCCTGCGCCAGGGGCTCCTCCGTCCCTCCCGACGACTCTGCAGCCCCACCTCGGCTCCCACTCCCAAGTCACCCAAGAAGCCCAAGATGCAGACCAGCGGGGACATGTTCCCCACTGACTGGAGCCCACCACCAGTAGAGTTCCTAAACCCAAGGCTACTGCAGACCCACCGAGACACCCCGGGCCAAAGGTGGGTGGCGGCGCTGGGCCCTCAGGGCCTGAGGAGACTGCCCAAGGAGCTGGCCCAGGACCCCCTAGGCCTCGACCCCAGGGAGGGCCTGGACAGACTGGAGGAGCTGTTTTGGAATATGGCAGGCCCGGGCCAGCAGGCTGCAACTCCAGAGAAGGATGTCCATGCTTCGGTAAGCAGCGGCCCCGCCTTGGCCGCCTCCTTTCTGTCCCTCTTCAGCCATCTGGTTTCAGCTCACTACTCCAGGCTCCTCCTCTTTGCCTCCTTTCCTCCACCATACCCACAGCCTTGACATCCCTGCTCTGCCACACACTCCACCCTGGGGCCCTAAGGCCAGGCTGCACCTCTTTCCTTTGTTCAGCTTCGAATTCCTCCTAACAAATGTTGGAAGTGGCACCAAATTCAGTGCCATTTCTGCACGAGGCCCCTCAAGACCTTTCATGGCTAAAGTTGGGGTTATGGCCCTGGAGTAAGCAGGGACCTCAGTGCTGGGGTCTGGGTTTGGTTGACCCTGGTCCAGTGAATGGAATTTCTAATGAAAACCTCAGTGATGAATTCCAGAAAGGGAATAAATAAGCTCCTGGTGTAAATAGCATGTAGGGACATTTAAGATCACATGGATCTGGAGACTATTTTCTAAGAATAGAGCACCACTTGTTTCCCATAGCCTAAGATTGTCAGTAACCTGAGTGTCCACCTCTAGGGAACTAATAAAATACATCATAATACCCCAAAAGTGTTACACATGCACCCCAGATCTCTTTGATATTGATATGGATGACTCTCAAGATGTGTATTTTGGGGAGAGGGTACTGGGGATTGAACTCAGGGGTGCTTAACCATTGAGCCATATCCTCAGCCCTATTTTGTGTTTTTATTTAGAGACGGGGTCTCACAGGGTTACTTAACACCTCACTTTTTCTGAGGCTGGCTTTGAACTCTTGATCCTCCTGCCTCAATCTCCTGAACAAGATGTATTTTTAAACTGGGCGTGGTGGCGCACGCCTGTAATCTGAGCACTTAGGGAGGCTGAGACAGGAGAATTTCGAGTTCAAAGCCAGCCTCAGCAACGGCGAGGTGCTAAGCAACTCAGTGAGACCCTGTCTCTACATAAAACACAAAATAGGGCTGGGGTTGTGGCTCTTTGGTTGAATACCCCTGAGTTCAATCCCTGGTACCAAAAAAAAAAAAGAAGATGTATTTTTAACTGAAAAGAACCAAGTGCAAGATAGGGTGTGTAGTATGTACCATTGTGTTAGAAGGGGATGTCTGTGATTGTATATATGATTGCTGCTTTTCCTGTCCTTGTGTAAAATATCTCTAAAAGCATTCAAGAAATGCCCATTTGTGAGGAGGGGCCCGGAAGGCTGTGGGTAGAGGTGACCAGGAAGCATTTTGTTGAATGCCATTATGCTGCTTGAGTTTTTAACCAGGTGAGTGTATTATCTATTCAGAAAAGTAAGCAAAAGAGCTTGACTTTTCTCCTCTGTATCTTTGTTTCTTTTCTTCCCATCCCCATATCCTGTCTCTCCAGGTTGCCTCTGAGGGCTCAGAACACTATGTCAACAGCTTAGACTACTTACTACAGGAGAAGAGGTGAGTGGAGGGGTCTGCTGAAGGGATCCATGTCTGTGGGATTAGCAGCACTAACTGAGCAAATTCTGTCTGAATGAAGCAGCCTTCCCTGAACAGATACAGTGTGCCCTGTGTATGCAGGTTAATCACCAGCACGTTGGGCTGGGGATCTAGCTCAGTTGGTAGGGTGCTTACCTCGCATGCACAAGGCCCTGGGTTCAATCCCCAGCACCACACACACACACACACAAATAACCGGCATGTGGGACGGAGCCCGAGCTGGATCCAAGGGTGCATCTCTGAGACGGAGTGCTTTGCCTCCCACCATGGACAGTACCCTCGTTCCAGGTGCTGCTTGGCTTCCTTATGCCCAATTCATGCCAATCTGGAGGCATTCTGTTAGCGGGGAGTGGAAAACGGACAGCTGTGACTGTGGCCTCAGGAGTCACACTGGGCAGCACTTCCCCTGCCCTGTCCCACCCCAGCATGGAAGCTTGCTTTCCCCTCGAAGGCTGGCTGTTCATACCTGCGCTCTCACAGTGGAGCCACAGCTTGTCACAGTTGGTTCTGAACTGACTTCTGAGTGACTTCTCCACCCTCTGTCTTCAGCAGCTTTTAGAGGTGGAAGCCCAGGCTGATGAGGATTGGAAATGTGACAGGAAGGTTCAGGTGGTGTTGGGACCAGCTGCTATTGCTGTTGGCTGAATGCCTGCTGGGGAGGTCGGCTGGCCCTGGTGCGCCCTTCAGGTGGAAAGGCTGAACCCTGCTGGCTAGAGTAGACCCTCATGCTGGGAGCAGGCCACAGCAGCTGCTCCTGTGCTGGGATTATCTTCGCTCTTTGATGGCATGTGAGCACATTGCTCAGATGACCTAGTTCTTCTCTGTCCCTTCTCCTGCCTGTTGGGTCATGTTTCTTCATTGTGAATGGGTTGCGTTTGCAGAAGCTAAGTGTAGGTGGGGCAGTTCACTGTGGACGCTTAGGGTGCTAGCCTCATGCTCTAGCACACTCAAGCTGGAGGCTTGATTTTCCTAGTTTCTAGCTTGGACTTCTTGCCCACAGGTGGGTGTTAAATGCATATGTGAGACTGATAACTGTTTTGTTTTTTTTTTTAATTTTTTTTAGTTGTTGATGGATCTTTATTTTATTCATTTATTATTTATATGTGGTGCTGAGGATTGAACCCAGTGCCTCACGCATGCTAGGCAAGCGCTCTACCACTGAGCTACAGCCCCAGCCCACTGATAACTGTTTTCTCTGCTTTGTCCTTTCCTGGACAAAGTCACTGTCCCACCCACCCCCACCCCCAGAGTCAGCCTCCCTCCTTCCTCCACTTTTATTTAACTTCCTGAACCTAAGTATTTTCTCCCATCTAGATGGCAGGTCAGGGAAGGAGCCATGTCTATGTATTCCTCTGTGCCGTGCACTGGGCCATGAATTCAGTTGATGCTTGAAAATATCAACAGGAAAGTAAATGCTCGTGGAGAACCCATACCAGGTTGTCAGTGTGCCTGGCAGTGGGAGATTCTTGCTCTTCCTTAGCCTTTCAGGCTATAATGACCAAATAGCTCACGTTAGGGGGCTTTGAGCAACAGGCACTTATTTCAAGCTGGAAGTTCAAGACCAAGAATCTGGCTGATTAGGTTACTAGTATGAGTTGTTCCTGTCTTACAGACAGCCACCTTCTTGCCATGTCCTCATGTTGCAGAGAAAGCAAGCTGTCTGGTTTCTCTTGTTATAAGGATGCTGATTCTATTGGATCAGGGTCCCACCTGATCCAATAACTTAACTTTTTTTTTAATAACTTATTTTAGTTGTTGAGGGATCTTTATTGTATTCATTTATTTATATGTGGTGCTAAGAATCAAACCCAGTGCCTCACACATGAGGCAAGTGCTCGACCACTGAGCCACAACTCCAGCCCCTCGTTTAACTTTAATCACTTCCTTACTCCAAATACAGCAACCCTAGGGCTCAGGTCTTCCTCATGGATGGGCGGCAAGGCGACGCAGACACTCAGTGCGTGGCATACCGCGCTGGACTGTGGAGCGCCTGTTCACCTGGAAACTGAGGAGAGTGGATGTGGCATTTTCTAGGCTGTGGAGGCGCCACAAGAGGGCCCCTCACTTAATCTGGAGGTCGGAAAAGGCTTCCTGGAGGTGTCCTTGTCCTTGACTCTTGCAGGATAAGCTTTATTTGGAAGAAGGGTGAGCACTGTGTAAAGGCAGGTGGGACAGGCTGGGCTGCTCCTGGCCAGCTAGGATAGGAGTCCCCACGTTGAGGAGTGGGAGGAACGCGGCAGGAGATGCAGCTGAGGAGAAAGGAGGCGGGATGGCCAGGGGCCTCATGAGCACAGATTGAACTGTGCGAGAATTTTAAGCAGGCACAGATGTATTTAAGAAAGATCGTGCTGGTGGCCTTTGGAGAATGGGTGGCACAGGTGAGAGAACAGAGCTGTGCAGGGCGGAGGAAGGGGCTCCCACTAGGAGACCTTGGGAGGAGGGGGAGGGACCTCTGATGGATCTGTGGCCTGAGTAGCCAGGATGTGGGGGCCTTTGTGGGGAAGAGGAATGCACACCTGGCTACGTGGCATCAGAAGGTCCATGTCACATTCACCTGGAAGGCATCTAGTTAGTGGCAATAGAAAGATCTGAGCACGAGAGAGGCCTGGGAGATAGAATATTTCACAATAGCCAGGGGGTGCAGCGGTCAGGACCTGGAGGGGCTAGACAGGAGCTGGGGGGCATGGACAGTGGAAGCTACAGGTCAGCTTGGTGTCCGCTCAGGGTTTGCAGGGTGGTTAGGGAATGTCCTGGGCCATTTTTTGTTGTAAGAGTAGAGTAGCCGAGCCTGGTGATGGTGAAAATCAGGCTGTTCTGGCTTACAGCACTGGAGGTCCACGAGCATGGTACCAGCATCTGGTGAGAGCCTCGTGGCGGGAAGGCAGAGGGGCACTCGGAAGAGAAAAGGGCAGAGCTCCCATGATAGCTTAGTCCATTCAGAGGCTCCACCCGCACAACCACCTCTCACAAGCCCCCCCACCTCTCAGTACCATTACATTGACCATCAGATTTCAGCATGAGTTTTGGTGGAGACAAAGCATAATCAAACCCTAGCAGAGAGCAGAGCCCCAGCAAGATAGTGGTGTGCACACGGGGCCTGTGGTCAGGGCCTGGTGAAAGTAAACAGAGGGCTCCAGGCTGCTGCAGGACAAGGGGCAAAGGGTGGGGAGAGACAGGGAATGAGCGAGGGCTGGAGGGCTCTTGCCATCTGTGGCTGGAGAGTTAGACAGTAAGTGAGGGACACCAAGAAGCCCAGGCCGTGGGCCTGCCCAGCTGTGCAGCTGGACCTGCAGGAGCAGAAGGGCCAGGCTCAGGCCTAGTGTGTTAAAAAAAAGATGAGTGAACTCCCAAAGTATGCAAAGCTACACGTGACGTTGAGTGGTGGAGCCCATTCCTTCAGGCCTGTCGACCTCTGCTCGCTGGAGGCAGCACGATCAGTGGATGCAGCGCGGCCCTCCCACTGCCCCCAGCCCAGACCCGGGAACCTTCCTGCAGGGAGACCCCACCTGTGCCCTCTGCTTCTCAGGCCTCCCGGGTTTGTTTGGGTCCTTACAGCCTGGTGACGAGGCTCTGGCTTCTTCCCCACAGGGAACAGGCCCTGGAGCAGGAGCGGGAGAAGCTGCTGCTGCTGCAGCACCATCCTAACTTCAACTCCTTGGATCTCCACGAAGATGAAGTTCCGCTCACACCCGAACACAGGTGCGGGACCGGGGCCTCTTGCAGATGTGGTCAGAATTTCAGCTAGCAATTTGTAGGCCACTCGTGAGCTCTAAAGCAGAGTCTTCCTCTTATAGCCACATTCATTCATTGGTTCAAGAAATATCTGATCACCTGGTGGGCATCAGCGTCCAGTCTGGCCTTAGAGGACCCAGAGATCATAAAGCATAGCCCAATTATCTGCCCAAGTTCATGGAACCAAATCTCTTTAGAAAACAGCTACACAAAACCACAATCTAACTGGAAACTGCCTTTCTAGGGGGATTATGGCCACATGACTTTTTTTTTAATCTTCCTGTCTTAGGGAGGACGGTGGCTTTGTCAGTGCTGTCATCTGGGTCAGGGCTGTGTTGGTCCTGATTTAACTGGGCCGTTGGCTGGAAGGGCATTCAGATTCATCTGTACAGCAGGGTCTTGGAGATGCCTGAGGACTACAGTTGAACTTTTTTTTTGGTACTGGAGATTGAACTCAGGGGCACTCGACCACTGAGCCACATCCCCAGCCCTATTTTGTGTTTTATGTAGGGACAGGGTCTCACTGAGTTGCTTAGTGCCTTGCCATTGCTGAGGCTGGCTTTGAACTCGTGATTCTCCTGTCTCAACCTCCCAAAGTGCCAAGATTACAGGCATGCACCACCGCGCCCAGCTCCTGGCACTTTTTATATTTTATTTAGAGACAGAGTCTCACCAAGTTGCTCAGGACCTCACTGAGTTGCTGAGGCTGGCTTTGAACTCATGATCCTCCTGCCTCAGCCTCCCGAGCTGCTGGGATTACAGGCGTTTGCCACTGCACCAGCTTGAATATATCTTTAGAGTCTACTGTTTTCCATCTGCCTTGTACTTTGGGGCTGCTGCAGCAGAGCACTGTGGACTAGGTGACTTGTGTACAACAGAAGTGTTTCTCAAGCTCTGGAGGCTGGGAGTTCAAGACCAGGGTGCCCGGATGCTCAGGCTCCACGGGGAGCCCTCTTCCAGGCTGCAGAGAGCGGAAAGAGGAGTAAGAGGGCTAGAGAGCTCTCCGGGGTCTCTTTCATAATGACATTGGTCCTGTGCACAGCGGCCCCAAACTCATGACCTGATCACCTCCCACAGGCCCCATCTCCCAACACCATTACCTTGGGGATTGGGATTCCAGCATCTGAATTTGGGGAGACACATTCAGTCTGTCACTTCATCCATCCGTCCATTTGTCTGTCCATTCATACATTCATCCAACAGATGTTTATGGAGTGCCAACCTGTGCCAGGCTGTTAGATCTGGAGGATGTAGCAGAAGTGAAACGGCCTGTTCTCCGCCCTCGCGATGCTTGAGTCAGGTTAGGGAGAAGAGCAGCGAAGCCACCGCGGGTGCTCGAGAGGGAGGGGCACAAGGAGGCTGGGCGGGTGTTAGGAGGAGGCGGTTGCAGAAGTCCTCCATGAGAAGGTGGCTTTTAGGCAGATCTCTGAGAGGCCAAAGCAGCGAGGGGCCTGTGGTGGGTGTGCCCCTGGCGTCCTGGGAGCAGTGAGAGGGGCCCAGTGGGGCCCAGGAGGTCGGGGAGGCCCACAGTGGGCACCAGTTGTACAGTGCTTCTCCCAAGTGAGCTGCCACAGCTGATCTGACGCGCATCCGAATGGCATCTTTGGGCTACTCTGTTGGGGTGGGCTGTGAGGATGGGCAAGGGCTACAGGGAGACGGCAGAGAGGGTGTGCTGAGAAAAATGATAGATCCTTTCCCCTTCTGTGGCCACCACAACCAACACAGGAGACTTCTGTGACCCCCTGCCAAAGGCAAGGGTAGTGGGGTTTCCCCAAAGTAAGCATTTTGGCAGCAGACCCTGCAGGGTGCCCTCGAAACCAACTCAGCTCTGACCCCACCTGCCTAGAGACAGTGGCAGATCCCACAGGTGGAGGGCTCAGCCCCAGGACTGCCCCCACCTCCATGCCAGTCATGACCCTGGCCGCTGTACTGTCCTCCCAACTAACCAGGTGAACATCAGGGTTCCTGCAAGCTCTCCTGGGGTTTGATGACTCACAGAACTCGGGGAAATGTGTGCGTTGACCAGTTTACTGTGAAGAGTGTTACAAAGGAAGCAGGTGGGAGGTGCAAGAGTGAGGTCTGGGGGGCTAGTGCTCTCTGGGCAGCTGTCCTCTGGGGACCTCCACACATTCAGCTCTCCAGAAGCTCTGGACCCTGTCCTTCTGGGTTTTCTGGAAGCTTCATGGCATAGGCAGGATTGCTGATAGCCAAGCGAGGTCTGTCTTGTCAGCTTCTGCCTGGCCCCTGGGCAGACTGCCTTCCTCTAGGGTGTGGCCAGGACCCTCGGGAACCAGGAGGGTCTCATGGCCTCCAATCAGACGAGAGGTTACAGAACATCTCTGTGGCTAGTTGGAGGCAGGGGAAGATCAGAGTTTCTTTGACCCTTGAGGGATACCTTAGGGAAGAGAGATTTTAGTTTCCACGCCCTGCCTTGGGGAGGGAGTTATGAGCTAGGAAACATGCACAAAAACCATGGGTGGGTGGAGAGGAGCAGGATAGTTCTGGATATATTTCCAAGATAGAACTCAGAGAATTTGCTGACAAGCTGGTTGGACGATATGGAAAAAAGAGGGAATCAAAGAAGGGAACTCCAAGTGCTTAGCCCCAACACCTAAGAAGGTTAGGAGTATCTGTAAATGGAGGAAGACTTAAGTGACCACAGGATAGGTTGGGGGTGGGCATGAGGTCAAGAATTCACTGGGGGAATTCCAAGGGCAAGATGGGGCAGGTGGCTTGGAGTATGAGCCTGGGAGTACTGTGTGGAGGTGGCATTTGCCACCTTGAAGCTGGATGAGATTGCTTAGGGAGCAAGTACCGTGAGAAGAGCATGGCCTTCACCCCTGGAGGCCATGAGCAAGAGCAGAGAGGATGCTGAGCATCTGGAGGAAAACCAGAGGCCGAGCACTGGCATGCAGTGGTCAGATCAGGATAATTGAAAAATGACCATTGCATTTAGCAATGTAGTGGTCACGATGACCTTGACAAGAGCAGCTCTGGTGGGCTCCTGGGCACAGGCCTGACTGGAATAGATTCATGGAGAACAGACAGAGAGGACAGGAGAAAAAGATGGGAAGTGGCTGGAGGAAGTGGGGTCAGGATATGGTGGTGGGTTGTTTGGTTAGTTGGTTGGCTTCTTTCTTTCATGGGGAAAATAATAGCATGTTTCTGTGCTAATGGGAATGCTGTGGGAGGGGGGAATTGATGTTGGGATGGAGGGGGTCTTCAGGATCCCTGTGCCCTAGCGTAACCCCCTCCACTGGCCTTGACACCTGAGTGTGATTTAGCACTGGTTCAGGCCGTGATGGGTGAAGCTTTGATAAATTCTCAAAGTCAACTGTTTTCTGTGTCTATTTCCAAAAGGGTTGTTGAGTAATAATATGTACACATGTCCTCCGGGCCCTGCTTTTAGGATCCCCAAAGAATTCCTACAATTCCGGTTGCTCAAAGGTGATTGTGAGGCTATAATCTCACCTATAATCTCAGCAGCTTGGGAGGCTGAGGCAGGCAGATCACAAGTTCAAAGCCAGCCTGAGCAACTTAGTGAGGCCTGAAGCAGCTTAGTGAGACCCTATCTCAAAATAAAAAATAAAAAGGACAGGGGATGTGGCTCAGTGGTTAAGCACCCAAGTTCAGTCCCTGGTACCAAAAAGAAAAGGTGATCGTGAGCAACACCATGGCTGGCCATTTGTCTTTTTTTTTTTTTTGACATTTTCTGATAATGACCTCTGCACTAGATCAAGGATCAGTAAGCTTCTACTGTGAAGTTTCTAGAGTCAACGTAGCTTTAAGCCTGTCATTCGCTGTAGCAGCAGCTGGACTCTCCTGTTGTCGGGTGAAAGCTGCCACAAGCGAGAGTCGGCATGTGGGCCTGGCCACGTGCAGTAAGAGCGTGTGCATGCAGACGTGGTGATGGCCTGGCTGGCCTGGTCCAGCTCAGGAGAACCCGCTGTACCCAGAAAGGCCCATTCTGCCTGCCACCCAGTATGCCAGCCACCAAAGCACGGGTTTTGCAAAAGAGGAGGAGTTTATTCACAAGGCAGTCCCAGGTTTACACATGAGGAGCCCCACTGAAGTCCACCTCCCCAGGGATAGGGGCTAGGGGTACTGATGGGATAGAAAAACAGTGATCTGGAACGCTGATTGGAGGCAGGGAAAAGTGAATCATCCACCATCCACTCAGGTATCATCAGCTATACGGTCCTTCATGGGACCCACGTTCAGAAATTGGCTGTGGTAGCTGCTCTGAGCGTGAAGTTTGGGGCCCTCTGATGTCAAAAGTCACCCATTAGACACCTGTGCAGGCCCACGTGCAGATCTGTGATTTCTGCTGAGTTGAGGGAGGGAGACAAAAACTGTCTCCAGATTTCTGAACAACTTGGGCAGCCGTGACCATTGTGACCCTGTCAGATGTCATCTGTCTCAAGGTCAGTGGGGGCACACCACTTAGCTGCTGACCTCTCAGTGACAGTAGAAAGGAGTGGCTAAAAGCAAGCACAATGAGAGCGCGTGTCCAGGCTCCCCTGGCTTTGGATGGTGGAGAGTCTGGGAGCTCGTTGGGACTGGAACCGTTGTCCCAGACACGCAGGCAGAGCTCCTTGCACAGTGCGGCACACCCCCTAGAATCCCAGGAGGGCAGGTGCTGGTGCTGTCTGGTGTCTCAGCACATACAGGGCCTCCCTCTCAAGAAGGCCTTGGTGGCATTTCATGCGACAGAAGCCGTCTTCCGTCTGAGCCTAGGCATGGATTGGGCTTCTGGTTCTCCACTTGCTGGATAGATAGCCTGGGAACGAAACCTTTCAAAACCTTGGTAAAATCTCTGTAGCAAGAATGACTTGCCATTGTTTCCTTTCTACTGACCACGTCCAGGATGCTGTAGGTCAGAGCTTGGAGGTTTTATGGTTCCTCACTTTAGAAAGGAAGTTATCTGCCCCTCCATCTTAAAGCAGAAGATATTCCTGGCTTTGAATCACTGCTGATTTTCTGGCCTCGTGGTGTTTTCTAGTGGTGCTTAAAGAATGCCTCTTTGACAACAGTCAGTCACTCCAAGGTGGTTGTTTTGATGTGGGATTATTCTGATGGGACTGTTCAACCTTATGCCTAAAAAAGAAGGTGACTCAATACAAAGCCAATGGCCTGTTCTGTCTCTGAACAAGGCCGGGGAAGTGGCGAGGCCAGAGAACAGGCTGACTCTGAAAGGGGTGCACCCGAGGTGAGGCCAGGCCCCAGGCCAGGCAGGGCAATTAGGATTGCCACATCTGCCTGTCCTAGAATGGACACCAAGATCCTGAGCATGTCTGCTGCAGCCTAGCAATGGCCTGTGTCTTGAAGGGATGACATCCTAAATTCTGTCTTCAAGTTAAAAGACCTTGTGTGTGTGCCGGGGTGGGGGTGGGGTGGATATTTAAAACACAACATCATCCTTTATTGCCAGCTCTAGGCTGCACAGGAAATCCTCAGTTAGATGTGTAATTGTCGTCTCAGAATGGTTAATAATGTGCATACATTATCGTCAACATCACAAAAGTCCCTTTGGTTTGGGAACAGGGGTAGGCCCCCTTCACAGATGAGCCTAGTTCTTATAGACTTTTAATAATTTGCCAATTTTTCCTAACTGTAAAAGCAATATAAGCTACAGTAGATACTCATAAAGCTCTAATGGCAAAGACATGAACAAGAAAGGATTTTACCACTTTCATGGCAGGTTTTTTTTAAATATATATGTATTTTTAGTTGTTGATGGACCCTTATTTTATTCATTTATTTATATGTGGTGCTGAGAATCAAACCCAGTAACAGTACTTGTGAGGCAAGCTCTCTACCCTGAGCCACACCCCAGCCCTTCATGGCAGTTTGCTGAGGCAGTTTCCAGAAGCCTGCAGATCAGATCTTCTGTCTCATCGTGGGTCCCATTCGTTTTGCCATTTCATCCTCAGCAGAGCCCTGGGGCCACTGGGGTTAAGAGGGAGATGGGTGCATGGCTGGCCAGCAGGCCGCAGGCTCCACCACTCACCTCTAGCGCCAGCTGTGGGTGTCCCAGATCCTGATGGTCCCCTGAGCTGTTCTTCCCCTGGGTTTGCTGCCCCAGACAGCTGGCCTGGCTGGGGACCTGGGCATGCGCTGTCTTCTGGTAAAGAGAGGGGAAGCAGTGTCTGTACCTTATTTAGTTTTGTTGTTAAATGTATGTTATGTTGCTACAACATTAAGCAGAACCATTATATATGAAGTAAACAGAACATGTTTACTCTTCTCTCTCCTCCCCCTAATTTTATCCCCTTAGAGTGACCCTAGATCACAGTGGGGGGTGTCCTGCAAGTAGATTTGTGTGCATGTCTGCAAATGTGTAGAATATTCCCCCTTACCCCTGATTTCTCTTTCCATAATGTTAGTAGTTGTCAACTGTTGTCTGAAAATATTAACTGGAAAATTCCAAAAATAACCAATTCATAAGTTTTAAGTTGCACACCATTCTAATCAGGGTGATGAAATCTCATGGCGTCCTGCTCCGTCTCGCCCAGGACATGAATCACCCCCTTGTCTAGTGTATCCACACCTTATACAGTACCCACCAGTTAGTCAAGAAGAGGATCATCTGATCGACTGTCGTGGTATTGTAGTGCTTATGTTCATGTAATCCCAATTTTACTTAACAATAGCCCTAAACTTCAGAGTGGTGATGCCGGCTACTCAGATATGCCAAGGAGACACTGTAAAGTGATTCCCTTAAGTGAAAGGATGAGCATTCCCTTATTGTGTGTTTGTGTGCCTGTGTGTGTGTGTGTGGTGCTGGGGATTGAACCCAGAGCCTTGTACATGCGAGGCAAGCACTCTACCAACTGAGCTGGGAACTATATCCCTAGTCTCAAAAACATTCTCAACTTAATAAGGAAAGAAAAAATTATTTCCTGTGTTTCCAAGACCTAAAATGGAAGAATGAATCTATCTGTGCAATTGCTAGTTTTGCTTTCACACCTCAAACCGCGTAAGTTTCAGCAACAGTGTGATAAGTACTTATTTATGGAAAAAACGAGTTACAGGGTTTGATACTATCTGAGGTTCCAGGCATCTACTGGGGGTCTTGGTACATATCTCCCAGGGGCGCGTGTGCGCGCTTGCACATACACACACACACACACACACACACACACACACACCCATCCTGTTCTGCAGCTTGCCGTTCTTACCAACCAAAGTACGGGAGTCAGGTGTCCATGCCAATCCATTGTGTAGAGATTTAGGTCACTCTTGGGAGTCATCCAAAAGCCTTCCCATCCCCATCCCCAATTCAGAGGGTCCCCTCTTCCCTTTTCCTTGCCTACTCATGGGCCCAGCTCAGATCTACTAAACCAGACATCTGACAGGGATAGGCAGGCCCTGCGTTTCAGCTGGCCCCAGGGGAGAGTCCAGCCCTGGCAGCTGGCCTTGAGGCCCTCCTGCTGCCCTGTGCTTCCATCCAGCCCCTGTGGCCCTTGAGTCAGTGCTTCCTTGGGCCTCCCAGGACACCCTCTCTGGCCCTGACTGCACCAGCCCTTCTCCCTGCTCTCCCTCCTCACACTCTATGGACTGCTCTGTTGGTGGGTCTCCCCGCTGGCCAAACGATACTACGATGAATTTACACATTTCCTGGTTGGCCTGTGCTGACTCATCCTTCAACACCTAGCCTTGAAAACATACAGTGAAAGTTTGACCTGAGCAGAGCTCCTCGGTGGGACTGGTGCTGGGTCCCCGTCCCCTTGCCCTGAAGTAGTGTCCTGGTAGAGAGCAGGCAGGTGAGGGCTCCATATCTGCAGCTACTGGGCCCTTCATCCATCAGTAGGTGGCGCTGTCCTCCTGGTCTGCAGGGGGTGCTGCAGGGCAGGGTCCTCCTGGGCCATCCGGCCTTCCCTGGATGCTTTGGGCCCAGGTATGTCTCTGACCCCTGCTCCGCTACCCCTTCCTTCCCCAGGATGCTGGTGGAGAGGTTCTCTGTGTCCCTGCAAGTCATCCCCCCTGTGCATCCAGGTGAGACTGTGTTTCTGCCCAGGCGTCACCCTCTGCCCTGCATCCTGGACTCCTCACGTCTAAAGCCACACAACCACCTGGAAGAGTTGTTTCTCAGGTAAGTGTGTTGAGGGGCGGGGGAAAGCCTGGCCAAGCCCTGCTCCCTCTGGAGCTCAGGGATAAGGGCCTCCCCAAAAGAGGTCACCCAGAGTTGTGTTTTGACCAATGGCTGTATGCTCTTTTAGGGATACCGGTGACATAGTTATGCATGTCTGCTTATAAAATTTACTAATTTAGCACAAACTGTAAGAATCCTACACCATGTCAAACATCAGATGGTATGTTTATTTTATTTTTTTGGTACTGGGGATTGAACTCAGGGGTACTCACCATCAAGGCAAATCCCCAGCCCTATTTTTTGTATTTTATGTAGAGACAAGAGTCTCACTGAGTTGCTTAGCACCTCGCTATTGCTGAGGCTGGCTTTGAACTCGCGATTCTCCTGTCTCAGCCTCCCAGAGTGCTGGGATTACAGGCGTGTGCCACCGTGCCTGGCTAGGTGGTACATTTATTTGTTCAAATTGACTTCCCTTTCCCACATCTCAGTTTCGCAAACAGTCTGAGTGGGACGCATCACACAGGGCCTGGGGTCTGTGGTGCAGTCAGCCCGGAGACCAATTTCTGGGTCATTGGGGGCCTGTGATGGTTGTTTCTATGCACAGCAGGGTCCCCTTATCCCTGGTTTCACTTTCTGTAGTTTCAGTTACTTGTGGTCAACTGTGGTCTGAAAATATTACATGGAAAATCCCAGAAATAAAAAAATTCATTCATTTTAAGTCATGCCCTGTAGTGAGCAGCAGCACGATGGAGCCTTAGGCTATCCTGCTCCACCCCAGCTGCAGTGTGAATTCCCCTTTGTCCAGTGACTCCACACCATGTGCCACCTGCCAGTGAGTGTCCTCGTAAGTGTCCCCACCATCAGAGCTGCTGTTTCAGGGTCCCAGTGTGTTCAGGTGGCCTCTGCTTCACAAGAGCAGGGATGCTAGGAGTTCAGACATGCCCTGGAAACCATGAAGTGCCTCTAAGTGAAAAGGTGAAAGTTCTTGACTTAATAAAAGAAGAAAAAAGTGATATGCTGTGGGTGCTGAGAGCAAAGGTGAAGTCATATTTACCACCCAGGAACTGAAGCAGAAATCTCTGCTGGTTCTGCCGTCACGCCTCAACCTGCAAAAATTTGGGCCACAGTGTGTGCTAAGTGCTTAGTGAGGTTGGAAAAGGTACTAAATTGTAGGGTTCAGTACTATCACCATTTCAGGCTTCCACTGGGGGTCTTAGAACATGTCCCCCCCCCTAGATAATGAGGGACCACTGTATTTGTTGGAGACATGGCACCTCTTCAGTCTCTGTGATGCCAACACAGAAGTTTTTCCCTAGCCACAGTAGGAAGTTGCCTTGTTTCTCTCCTTTTGGGGAGTACATGTATCACCATTGCACATAGTCACCAACTGGACTTCTTTTTTTTTTTTAATATTTATTTTTTAGTTGTAGGTGGACAGAATATCTTTATTTTTATTTTTATGTGGTGCTGAGGATCGAACCCAGTGCCTCCCGCGTACTAGGCGAGCACGCTACCACTGCGCCATAACCCCAGCCCCTGGACTGCTTTTTAAGAGGATTCTTAAATGATTTACCACAATAATATCCAACACTTGGAGTTGTATGAAAGAAAAAGTCCACAGGATTCAGTGCAGTTGCTGTTTTCTGGGTACCCTGCTGAGTTGGAGGCCAAGGGAATGTAAAAAGGGCCACCACTGGCCACCCAAAAGGAGCACAGAAGTTGGACCACTTCTGTGGTCTCTTAGGGCATGTTAAGACTTAAACACAGGATTCTTACTCTCTTTTCCAGCTGTGCAGGGCTTTCTTATGAGTATTAGTCTATTTTTCATTACTGTAACTAAATACCTGAGGCTGGATACTTTTAAAGAAAAAAGCTCATAGTGGAGGCTAAAAGTCCCGACAGCATAGCACTAGTTGTGGTGAGAGCCCATAGTTGCATCACCTCCTGGCAGATGGCACTGCATGGTGGGAGTATTTGGGGGGGGGGGGGTGGATCTCAAGATCAGACCAGAAGCCAAAGGGCAGTTCAGGAAAGGAGCCACTAATGACCTCCCTTGAGGCTCCACCTCTTAAAGGTTCCAACACCTCCCAACATCTCTATGCTAGGGACCAAGCTTCCAATACATGAGCCTCTAGGAAACACATTCAATGGACCAATCACAGCATTAGGTTTATTGTATTAATTCTAAGTTCATCATATTTTGTAATACAAAGATTATTCTTAACCTTTTGATGTTTCATTTAAAAGTGTTTATCATGGAAAGTTGCAAGCATATATAAAAGGAGAGTGAACAGTGGCACACACTGGTGAAATCCTAGCTACTTGCGAAGTTGAGGCAGGAGCATTCCAAGTTTGAGGCCAGCCTGGGCAACTTAGATCCTGTCTCAAAATTTAAAAAAAAATTTATGATTTTTTGTGTATGTGTGAGGCCCTGGGTTCCATTCCTAGTACTGGAAAATAAAAGTAGAGCAGTGAAGAGCATAACCTATCTCCATGTATTCATCTCTCAGTTTAGCCAGGAACAGCTCGAAGCCAGTCTTTTTCTTTCTGCTCCTACCCAGCAACACCATCCCCCCAGGATTACTTTCCAGGCAAATCTCAGACACACATAGTTTAATCTGTAAATATTTCAAGTTATGTCTCTAAAATATAGCACTCTATTTTTAGATATAATTTTAATGCTGCTGTTGCACTTAAAAATAGTAATTTCTTGTCATTCATTTCATTCAGTATTAAGATTTCGGTTGTCTTGCCAGGCAAAGTGGTGCAAGTCTGTAATCCCAGCCACTTGAGAGGTTGAGGCAGGTGGATCGCAAGTTCAAAGCCAGCCTCAGCAAATCCGTGAGGCCCTAAACAACTTAGTGAGACCCTGTCTCAAAGTAACAAAGGGCTGGGAATGTGGTTCAGTGGTTAAGTGCCCCAGGTTCAGTCCTAGTACAAGAAAAACATTTTTTTAGTTGTCTTATAAATGATTTTTACAGGTGGTTTGCATCAGCATCTGAGCAGGCTCAGGCGCTGCACCAGGCAGCACAGTGCTGTTGGTAAAACACCACCACGTTGCCCTGGGCCCTGACACCTGAACCGTTTTCCTGGCTTTTGGACACACACACATTATAAACAGCATGGTGGGCATATTCTTTCACAGAAGCACTTGCCTAGAGGTCTAGAGTGTTCCTGGCAGCATTGTGAGGTTATTGGATATACAAGCATTGCTCAAGGTTCACATTATCTTATCGAAAAAGGGTCTAATACAGAGCTGATGAAGAAAAACTGAAGGAAAAACAAGAAGGGTAGTGGAGCTGGAGGGAGGCAGATGCTGGGGCAGTGGATGGAGGGAGCCTCCCCTGCCTGCCTCTGCCTCTGGGGTGTGCTCACAGCAGGTCTGTTCTGGACTGGCTGGTGCACGGGAAGTGTTGACAGATGAGACGCCTGTGGAGTGGTGACCCAGGATCAGCCAGCGCTGCCAAACAGGGCCAGGTGGCCGCCCAGCTTCCCTCCTCCCTCAGATACGCTAATGAGCACAGCAGAGCTGCTGTCGCCAACCCTCAGCCTCCAACCCTGTGGCTTTGGGAATCTGCACAGGGCTTTCTGGAGGAATGCCCACTGTGTAACACTGGGATCTGACACTGAGGGGGGGGGGGTTCCTGCTGGGCCATGGGCAAGGGCCACTTCCTGGAGGTCACCATTTAGCCTTGGGTCATCTTTCATTTCCTGTTTATGCCAAAGACTTCAGGTTCAGACAAAAGAATGGGAAAGGTCTTAGTGACCAACAGGACCCCTCGTGTTCAGCCAGAGGGTACCAGGTCTTGCCACGCAGAGTTCACACTTTGTAAGCTGGCAGGAGATTTTATTTTCCTACTTACACGCCTCTGTATTTTCTGAATTTTCTGCAATGAACATATATAATTTTTGTTATTGGAGGGGGAGAAAAGAGTGCTTTTTAAAAAAATCACCTCTTAGAATAGAGTCACTTCTCTTTACCCTTTTTTTAAAAATTTTTTTAGTTGTACGTGGACACACATGACTTGACTTTTCTTATGTGGTGCTGAGGATCAAACCCAGTGCCTCACACATGCTAGGCAAGCACTCTGCCACTGAGCCACAGCCCCAGCCCTTCCTTACCCTTCTGTGAAGGGGGAAATATCTTTGTTTCCTCTGAACAAAGTGGGAAATGCCAGCATAGATTAACCAAGCTGTTCATCTTGGGTTGCAGAGCAGGTGCAGGTGGGCTGGACGGCAGAGTGCAAGAGGTCTCCCCGACTGGACCTGCGCAGGTTTATGTGCAAGACAGTCTGTCCCTGGCCTGAATGTGTCACCTTGGATCAGTCCCTGGAACCAGAGTCACATGTCCTAATGACAGCAGTTGGTGCCAGCCAATTCCAAGAGCTAAAGATTTTCTTCCTTCCTTGATAGCAGTTCAGAAGGAAGTCAGATTCTCTGAGTGCAGAGCTTCAAAGTGGAAGCCCACCTATGCCTCAGGGCAGAAGCGAGCTCCTCGGGAAGGGGTGAGGAGGCCTGCCTGGCTGGCTTGCCTTGGAGTCCACACTTGTCCTCTGGGCACATCTGTCACTACTGGCATGGGGGTGGGCGTGAGGCAGGGCATTCCTCTGGGAAGGCTTCAGCAAGCAGGAAGAAGCGGGAGGAGGGTGCGTCTGCGTCTCCTCACCTCAGTGGCGCGTGTGCCTACCTCTTCCCGGCCTTTGTTCTGATACAAGCACCTCTTCCTCCTGGAGGAAGATGCCAGGGTTGGAGCTGCGTGTGGTAATCCACCAGCCATGGGCTGTGGACAGGACTCAGTCCCGCTGGCTGCAGGTGCCCTACAGAATAAAAAAGGAGCAGCAAGCTGGACTTGTTGCTGAGAGCCCTGGGCTTCTGACCGGGTGGCTCTCTTGCCTTTAAACAGAGGAAAGAAACAGAGGAGGGGTGCAGGCAAAGGCCTCCACTGTTGTTCCTTGTATTCTGTTTAGGCATTTACTTAAACTTTCATTTGAGAACCTGGCAAGGGCCCAGAAACCAATACTGTATAAATAACTGCCCTTGGTGTTTATCCTCCTGCCATCACTGGGGAGTCGTGAGGCATCTGGAGACTGCCCACTGGGACTGCTGCCCGCAAAACAGGCGAGGAGTTAGAAGCTGCAAGAATCTTTCCTTGGACATTATCAGGACCATGAATTCCAAGGAGGTCCGAGCTTGGCCCCAGCAGCCTGGTGTGCAGAACCCCCCCTTGTTCCCTGCTCATCCTTGAGGGCCTCCCCTTTTTGGCTAATTTCCTCCCCTTCCTTCCTTCTGCCCCAGCAGGCAGCGGGGGGTGGGGAGACATCTGCCCACTGTCATTGCCATCACGGCTAGGGATTAGCAGTGCTCTGAGTGTGGCTGGGCCCACAGCTGAGGCCCTCGTGGGAACCTGCCTTTACTGGGACCCTCTGGGGTGACAGCTAGGACTTCACACTCAGCTGGGCCTGCATGCCATCTGCTGTCCCTCCCCTTCTCTGCCAGGGTCCTCTGATACTCTCAGGATAACTTCTGACCTCAGTGTTGGCAAAGGCACCCACTGCGACCAGCATCAGTGTTCTTGTTGTGGAGATATGACACTGGCTTTTATAAATCTGACAACTGCTGATTCTGTCACCCAAGGTTTTTGAGCCTCCACTGCAGACACCTCCCACCTCTTCCCTTTTCCTCATCTCCTTGCCCAGGTGCTGACATGGGGCCACTCTTTCCTGCCCCAGAGGCAGGGCACAGGGTCAAGGGTGTGCACAGGGTCAAGGCCAAGGTTACCAGTGCTGTGGAGGACCGCCTGGCCGGGTACTGGGCCATCTGGGTGGGCAGCACTCCCCTTGCGCTCGGTGGCTGCACTCGACTGTGGGAACCAACCTGTGTCTCACCTTGCTCCTTCCGAGCTCATTTACTTCTGGACCCGGAATTCCTTGAAAGCTGTTCCCTCCAAGGCAGAGCCAGACTGTGCCCTTCCTGGCTGTCTAGTTCCTCATGTCACAGATGAAACCTAACTCCACAGCAGTGAACTCCAAGATCTGTCATTTCTCTGGCAGAAACTGCTCTGCAAGGCCTGCGTAGCAGAAGTGAGGCTTTGCCACCTAAGAGATTGCTCCCTGGGTGCAACAGTTGGAGATGCATTGCCCTGAGCCAGCAGGGGCTTGTATCGTTGGTTCCGTCTCTGAGAAACTGGTGGGGTACCCCCAGCCCGCAACAGAATGCTGGAGCCAGAGTCTCCTCAAAGTCCCCAGAGTGCCTCAAGGCATGGTCTCTGGCAGGGTCCTGCCAATGTGAAGGTCCCTACAGACATCCCTTAGTATCATCTGCACTCAGGCTACAGGGCCTGTGCTTGTGCCGCACACCTTGGGGTCAGCTGACCAAAGCACCCCTGTGACTGGGCACGTGGGGTAGCACAGAGCGTACGCCAGTGGCCCTGAGTGCACACGTGTTTGAGTGCACACAAGAAGGTCTGTTTCAGAGCCGTGAACTTCACGACCACAGGAACAAAGCCTCTTTCTCTTCTGAACTTAAGTGACTTAGAAAAAAAACATACAATTTATAAATTGCCTGGACATACTCAGGGAGACAGCATCTTGGCTCCGAGGGGAATCTTGGCTTTGGAGTGTCCTGTTTCTGGCAGATTAAAGCATGACGTCCTTTTCCAAAGAGGAGGAGGGTGGGCTGAGCAAGGGTGATTCTATCTAGGGTTATGACATTAAATGCTATCTGAATGTGCTCTGCGTGGATCTGGCCACCGAAAAGAAGAACCAACATGAAATCACGTTCTTGTTTCCTGGAATCCACATAGTCGTTGGGGACGTTATGTAGAGAGACGAAGCAAATGTACAGAGACTGGGAGATCCTGCCCCAACCTGGTCAGCCTAGGGGTGACCAGGAGTTTGGGGATGCGCTAGAGTGCAGCCAGCCCCTCTAAACTGACATCTAAAGCACCTGCCACCGGAGGACCTCCAGCCACACTAGGTACATCTGCCCATTCTGTGGAGAGCAGATCATGTAGGTCAAGATGATCTCCCAGGGCTCCTATCCATACCAGCAGTCTGGCTCTGAGGGCTCCAGTTAGAGGGAGGGGCCTAGCAGGAAGGCCCTGACTGCACTGGCAGGTCATGGTCACCGCTGCCCTGCCCCAACCCCAGGGACAGGGAGTTTCTGAAGAATCCTCTGGGGAACCCTCATTGGTATTTCCTTCCCAGAATTTCCCCATCCTGGGTCCCTCTCTGTTACTTTCCCATCCTCTCAGGTGTCCCTTTTGTGTCAGAAAAAATGCAAGATGGGGAGGAAACGCTTTATGTAACCAGACCCTGAGGTGCTGGTGTGGCCTGTGGGTAATCCTGCCTGCCCGCTGCGGCCCTGAGCTGGAGAAGCCTGACTCCTCCATTCTTGCCTCACCTCACCAAGGTCCCTTCCCCACCGCTGGTAAATGCCTCAGTTTTCCCCACCATCAAATGGAAAGGGTGGGCGGTACTGCCCACTCTCGTGTTGAAAACAGTGAGGTGTGTCCTTGGAAAACACTGGAGAAAAGCAAACACTTCTGACGATAGCCTGGGTGGTTTGACATCTTGCATCATGTGTGTCTAGTGTTCCCAAGTGCCTCCTGGCAAAACTGAGACAAGAGCTTTGTCTCATGTCTCCAAGGCAGGTGCACCACAGGCCTCTGCTGCACAAGTCTGCTGGGCCGGCACGGAGCCTCCCCCAACCTCACCTCTCTGTCCCCACAGCTCCCCAGTGGCACAGCAGCTCTCTTTCCTGCACAATGGCCTCCTGAGCAACCTGTACCTGCACACCTCTGACTGCCCCGTGCCTCTGCTCCAGTGGCTGTTCCAGGTGAGGAACGCAGACATGCCACCAGGTGGCAGGAGTGCGGCAGCCTTGTGGCCCACAGGCCTGCAGGCGGGAGGGACCAGCCACTTAACCTCTCCTTGCCTGGAGTGCTGTGAGGCTGGTCCTGTCCAAGAAGAGGGAGGAAGGTGATGGGCACGAATCCTCACCTGACGTGAGAATGCCAGGTTTGGGACATGCAGGGACCCGCCTGTCTCGCAGAGCTGGTGACCGCCAGGGCGCTGTGCTCCATACCCCCAGAGTGTGCCTCTTGAGGTGTTGCCTTTGCCACCAACCCTGCAGCACCCTTGAGGGGAGGGTGACTCATGAATCCCCAGGAAGGAGAGAGTGCTTGGCCTAGGAGAAGCCACAGCCCCATCCAGTCACAGAGGGGGGGTTCTTGGGGAGGGGGTATGGAGTGTCTGCAGTGTCTGCTGTGCAGTGATAGGTGGGCTGGGAAAGCGGGAGCAGCTGCTGCCTTGCCCCAGTCCCCCTCCCCTTGGCTGCTGGAAGGAGTGGCCTTAGGAGAGCATGCAATCTGCCAGGGGGTTGAGACCTTCACACTGAGAGTCAGGGAGAAGCAAAAGAGCACCCTGGAGCCAACCATGATCTGCATGCAGGGCATGAGGATGCGGCCTGGCCTTGGGCCCCACCCAGGGCTGTCCCTGTCTGGGGATGGGCAGTTCACAAGTTTCAGCTGGTCCCAGTGCTGCCAGTTGGAGCCTGGAGCCCAGCTGTAAATCAGAGCCACCATGAGGGTGGATTGTTCAAGGAACTCCTTAGCCTGCTCAGGCTGGCCACCTTCCAGAAAGCACTCTCACTACTTCTCTCTGGGATCCTGCATGGTGCTCCTCCCTGCCCCCAGGAGAAGGGTGCCCAGCTCCTGCGGCCCTTGTGTGTGGCTGTTGCCTTCACCCCCAACCCAGGCCTTGGGGGATGGCAGACGAGGAGCAGGGAACAGTGTGGTCATTATTCTCTGCCCCCGTCTGTGCAGCGTCTCTCTGTTCCTTGCACAGTATGTGACAAAGTGCACAATTGGGCATTGGGAGACACAAAGAACCCCTCTAAGGCAGCACCCACAGAGGGTCCCTGAGTGACCCCGACACCCTGTGGAGCGCCCTCCCACAAGGCTCAGTCTTCACAAGGTTCTGAGCCTCGGGCCCTGGGGGCATGAGAGAGCCCTCCCAGTCTCTCCTCCTACCTCTGCCAGGTGGGGGTGGAGGGCACAGGGGTGGGTGAAGGGGTACTCAGCCCTGTGGCCCAAGCTGAGGTGCAGGCTCTGGCGCTGCCTTGCCATTTTGTCATCTTGGGTGAGTCACCTGGCGTCAGCTCTGTGGGTACACTGGGCCAGCAGCCCCATGTGGGGGTTAAATGAGTAAGTCCTGCAGACCACCCTGCCCTGTGCCCTCCCCGCCCATCTCTGCTCAGGGCCTGGGAATCATCCGCAAGGAGAAGCCAAAGTCCCCGTGTCTCCCCTGGACTGAAGCCCATCAGTGAGGGGCACACAGGACCTGGGAGCATTCTGGGGGGCACTCAGTACCTCCAAACTCATGCACTTAGCAAGGGCTTTGGTGGGGAGGGGCAGTGGGATCCCGGGGCAGGGATGTGGCTGGACCTCAGGAGGAGCTGGAGCCAGGGACAGGGAAGGACAGGATCCTAGGTCACTTCCCTCTTCTCTAGGCTCCACAGCCAAGTAAGGCTAGGCCCTATTCCCAAATCAGAATCCCCAGGAAGGAGAGAGTGCTTGGCCTAGGAGAAGCCACAGCCCCGTCCAGTCACAGGCCACTGGAGGAGAGGATGGCAGCAGGGCTGGACTGTGTGTCCTTGAGGTCCATTCTGAGAACTAGGGGCCAGGATGGGCAGACGCTTCCTCTGTGCATTCAGCTGCTTCCTCAGAAAGGACATCCTGAGTTCTCACAAGGACTCAGTTCTGTGCCTGCCTCCTCCTCTTCCCAGGGGCTTCAGTGAGTGTCCTGTGGGCCCTGGTCACCAGGCTGTGGCCTCAGTGCTCTTGGCCTGCGTGGGGCCCTCACATGCACCTGCCAGTGGGCCTTGCTGGGCCCACTGAAGTAGATAGCATTTGCCCTCAGTAAGTTCATATTCTTGTGGGGAGACATTAAAACATTCAGTTTTGAAAAGGTGATGAGAAGGGAGGAAAAGGGCAGCCACGGCCTAGGCCCCGCGGCCGTTGTGCACACTTCCTGGGCAGCTCTCTTGGGCCGTACTCTGTGGGAGATGGTGGCGGGAGATGGTGGCAGGCTGGCAGATGCTGAGCAACAGGTGACGGACTGCAGGAGAGATGCCTGGCAGTCACGGCCCAGGGCCGCCCGAGAACCAGGGACCCTTTAGAGTCGTCCCAGTCAAAGCCAGGGGCCCAGCACTGACCAATTACCAGATGCAGGCTGCCTTTGGAGAGGGGCATGACCATCCCCTCTCCAGGCACATCCTCCAGAGTCAATGCCGCTGACCTCAGCTGAGGGTCTTCTGGTCCCTGTGGGAACAAGAGTCTCAGTCCCAAGTGGGGAGCATCCACAGTGCTCGCCATTGCACTGAGCAGCCCCACGCAGGAGCCCCACCAGCTGAGGCCTGGCCTTGTCTGCATGTCCCCAGACTGGACGGCACTCGTGGTGGGTGGTGTCCGTTGCTCATCTCCGTGCCACACTCTCTCCATGGCCTAAATCCCTAACACATGGCCCTTGGGCTCAAGGGGCATTCACATAAGGACCCCAGTGAGTTTGAGTTAGGTGGGCAGTCACCCTCAGTTGTTTGAAGATCAGTGCCCAGTGCCCAGGTCCAAGCCAGTGCCAAGCCAGTTAAGGTAAGGTGCTGACCTGGACATGATTGGAAAGTCACAGTAGGGCCAACCCAGTCATTAGCCAGCTGACGGGCCAGTGCTTGCAAGCCCTTTCTCTCCCCTCCACTGACTTCTGCCTTGGAGAGGACGTGGCTGTGACCACAGGGAATGAAGGGCAAAAAGACCAAGACTCCACACAGGTCATGTGGAAGGAGATTTCAAGTCACACACACCTGGACCTCAGTTCTGGCATTGCTACTTACTAGCTGCATAGCCCTAGAGGAGTTGTTGGACCTCTCTGAGCATGGTTTCCTCATTTGTAAAATGGCAATAGTGACAATATCCTCCTACCACTTGAACTTGTGAGGATTGAATGGTATTTATTTAATATGAAGTAACAGAGTTTTGCTACAATTACTCCATAGGAATAACCTTTTGTCCTTCTCTAGCTGCTAACATGGCCTCCAGAAACATCTTCAAGAGCCTTCGCCCTCCTGTGGGATCTCAGTGTGGATGGGCTCTTCTGTCAGTCCGGTCAGTACTGGGGTGCAGGGCGGAGTAGCTGAGCTCTCAAGTTTGTGTAACACACGGCTCTGGGTGTCCCTCGAGCCTAGTGGTGGGGACATTGCGTCACCCAAGGTGGAGACATCAGGCCATCTGTCTTTGGCTCTGGCTCCAGCACTAGTAAAAAGCTGAGCTGACCGGCTCCTTGGTACCTTGATCTGGTTTCAGATGCAGGTCACCATGGAAGTCCAGGGTGACCTCACAGACCCTAGGGGTCCTAGTGCAGTCCAGGAAGCTGGGCTCAGACCAGGCAGACCCCAGATCTAAGGAGACCCCTTGCCTCCAAGGTCTTGCAAAGGTCCAGATTTTCTTGGGAGGGTTCCAGGAGCATTGCCTCAAATTAGAGTGGCCTCTGGGGTGGGGGTGACCAAGGGGAGGGCCCCAAAGCGCCCCCCCACAGCCCTCTGCTGACAGTGCATTCCTGGAGCCCTGGGTTTCTCTAGGCAGCAGTGGGAGCCTCGAGTTTGTGCCTTGGGGGTGGCATTTGGGGGGTGTATTTCGTTCAGAGTCCCCAGAAGCAGTGACTTTTCTCCCTTCCCAGCTTGTCTGCAGCTGGTACCTGAACCTAGACACTTTGGCACCAAAAAATATCATGTAACCAGTTGAAAGTTGCTTACAGCAGATGGTGAGAGGGATTCGCGAGTGCCCAGACCCTGCCTTTGCCCAGCCATGGTCGCCCACCCTCCTGCCAAAGCACGATCATGCACAGTGTCTCAGGCCAAGATCATAGCCTGGCACACCCTCAGCCCCCAGCCCTGTGAACGTCAGTATTGTGCTTCTCTGCTTTAGGAGTTGGCTGAGCTGGGGGCCATCTGTCAGTTGGAGCATTTCAGACGCCTCCGCCCCCTCCCCCAGGGAACCTCTGACTGAGGTTCTCTGAATAGCAGCAGTCTCCATCCTTTCCCTTTTCCTAACCTCTGCCCCTGCAGCCTGGGCTGCCCTTTGGAACCCCTGGGGCCGGCTCTGCGGCATGCCTGCCCTTTCAGGAACAGAGGCCTCCCTGTCCTGCCCTTCTTCCTGCACAGGCAAGTGTCTCTTCGACAGAGGCAGGAGACGACCCACTCTCCATTGCCTCTTGCCCCGTTGCCCCTGATTCGCTCTGCATCAGGAGGGGCCAGAAAGCAGCTCCTGAGCTCCTGGTCAGCTCACCTCTGCTCTCCCAACTCCAGAGCATTTTCTGTGGACATCACCTAAGAGCCTGGTCTGGATTCTCTTCCCTTGCCCAGTGGAATAGAGATTAGCCTAGAGAATTCCATGCCTGAGGTTGGGATCGCCAACAATTCAGGGCAAGTAGAGGTAGGATCCATAAAAGAACTGAAGTAGGGACCCAAGCAGAGATTTGCAGACTGATATTTGCTGCAGCATTGTTCACAAGAGCCGAGAGGTGGAAGCAACCCACATGTTCATCGGTGGGGGATGGGTAAACTAAATATGGTATGTGTGTGATAGAATATCATTCAGCCTTTAAAAGGAAGAAAATTGTGTCACATGCTACGGTGTGGATGGGCCTTGAAAACCTTGTGCTAGCTGAAATCAGCCATTCACAAAAGGCCAGGTGCCTGTGATCCCACTCACATGAGGTCCCTGGAGCAGTCAAAGTCTAGAGACAGGATGTGAAACAGCGGCTGCCCGGGGCCAAAAGAGGGAGATGGGAATTGTTAAGTAGGTGCAGAGCTCTAGTCGGGAGGATGGTGGTGATGGCTGCGTGCCAGTGTCAGTGTCCCTCCCTGCCACACCACGTGCTTAGAAACGGTTCTAGAGCCTGAAGGTAAAGGCCAGTGGTAGGGCTCGAACCCAGGGTCTCGCCCATGCTAAGCACATGCCCCGCCACTGAGCTGCACTCCCAGCCCAGGAAGCATTTTTAAGGTGGAATTAGATCCAAGATGGGTACAGAGGGAAGTTGTGCTCCTCAGGACTTGCCTATAGCAGGGGTGTCTCTGGTTCTGCAGAATCAGGACAGAATTGCAGGGCTGCTCTCCCTCTGCCTGCCCCCCGTGCACATGTGTGTGTCTTCAGGTCGGCCTAACCTTTCTCCTGTAAAACTGGGGATCTGGGAACTCCTCCCTGTGGTTTGTGACAACTGCTCTTCCCAGGCTGTCACGGGAGGCTCTGATGCAGTCGTGAATGTCTCAACCCACTTCCTGAGTCAGGGAGAGCTGACAGGGATCCACCTTGAGAGAAGTGACTATTGGGGACCTGCCCCAGTGCCAGGCTGAGGGCCGGCCCACTTCACCTACGCTAAGTTCTGGTGAACTCAGAGGAGGAGAGATGCCAGACGTCACTCCACGTAGCGGGGAGTGTGCAGCCATTTATTCGGCACAGGTGCGCTGAGGGGCATCTGTGTTCAGGCACCTCACTGGATGAAGAGGGAGATCCTGGAATGAAGGAGACACAGTCCCTGTCCTGGGACGGCATGGTCCAGTGGGATGGCATGAAACAAGCCACTCAGGAGGCAGAGGAGAGGGGCGTGACTTGCAGCTGGTGTGGCTGGTACACAGCGTGGTAGGAGTCAGGACATGCTTGTAGAAGAGGGATGCTTGAGCCACGGCTGGAGGGACACAGGAGGCAGGGAGGGCAAACCCCCTTGCCTACTGGAGCTCAGAGGCGAGAGCTCTTTCCCAGGCCAAAGGAGCTGTCTGCACCAGTTTTGGTACAGGTGAATGTAGATCTGGATCACTAGATCTTTCTATTTTCAAGAGAAGTCATGTTTTAGTTAGGATCTGTTCTGAGTCTGAGTAACAACCTCCCGATGAAGCAGCATGGCTTCTTAACCACACGTGGCAGGTAGTAGGCAGGTGGTTCCATGGTGTGTTCAGCAGATCCACACACAGCATCAGGCTCTGGCCTCTGTGTCCAGTCTTTTCACCACTTCCCCACAGGGCTGCAAAATAGCTGCCATGGCTCCAAGCATCATTTTGTTCTTGGCACAACAGTATTCAAGGTAGAAAGGAGGTTATCATTTTGCATACCTTTCTCTTTTTATCAGGACATTCTTTCCATTTTGTTTCATTAGCTTGTGACAGAATTGGGTTACAAGCTTTAAAAGGTACTTGCCATATTTTCCAACTGTTGGTGCCATTTGAACATCCTGGCTCTATCTGAAGAATTTCCATCCTCAGGAATTCTACCCCTCCAGGGCAGAACCCAAGGAACTCGCTTTTCCAGACTCCTTTCAGATAGCTAAAGCTTTAGTTTTTTAATTAATCCCTGAACTGTACAGTATAACAGTTATATACATAGCATTGATATTATGTTAGATATTGTAAGTAATTTAGAGATGATTTAAAGAATACTGAAGAATGTAGTTAGTTTATATGCAAATACTATGCCATTTTATATAAACACTTGAGCATCCTTAGACCTGCAGAAAGTCCTAGAATCAGTTCCCCTGTAGACAGCAAGGGATAGCTATATTTTCTTGACCATCTCAAACATAGTTATAATAGTCACTTTCACATCCTTTTCCACAATTCTAATGTCTGGTGGTGGTGGTGGGTTTTGGTACTGGGGATTGAACCCAGGGGCACTCTACCACTGACCTACATTCCCAGCCCTTTTTTATTTGTGAGGCAGGGTCTTGCTAAGTTGCTGAGGCTGGCTTTGAATTTGCAATCCTCCTGCCTCAGCCTGCTAAGTAGCTGAGATTACAGGTGTGCACCACCACACCTGGCAAAATCTGGATCATTTAAATTATTACATGAAAAACTCAGAACAAAAGTAAACCTTTCTTTAGAGTGATGAAAGAAGTCCCCCCTGTCATCCCAGTTACTGGATTCTGAGCGGTTCCTCTCCCTTGCTCTTAGATCTCTTCAGGTACTTTCCAGAGATGCTCATGTGGAAATGCTCCCTGATTGCAGCTCAGCTTCCCTACCTACCCTGACACTCACTGGGGCCAGCGCAAGTGAGGGCCTGAGCTTTGGCTTAGTTAGCTTTATGGGAAGCGAGCCACTGGTATGTAGTAAACCTGTTTTCTGCTGAAATGGCCAGAGCGGTTTCTGCTGCCTGCGGCTCAGAGCTCAGTCTGCTGCAGTAGCCACTCTTATCCCAGTCTCTGCAGAAACAGGTGGAAGAACGTGACTCTTCAACTGGGGTGGACTGACTCTCCCTGAGCAGATGCTGGCACAAAACTGGGGTTCCTTTGCAGGGAAGAAGTGGAGGGCGACATGGCTCTTGGCCTGGCAGCCCGCAGAATATGCCACAGCTAAATACACACATTAATGTGAAATCTCCTCTTAGAACTAGTTGAGTTAAAAAAACAATATCAAAGAGGCAGGAAGAGTGGGCTTCCTCACGAGGGCGGAGTGGGACGGGGCGGGGCACTTCCAGTGAGCCTGTGCTTGGAGTGTGCAAGGTCCTGTCAAACCCCAGTACCAAACACGCTAGCAGAAACAGGAGGAGCAGGGGACGGCTGGAGAACAGCAGGGGCCACCAAGGCACCAGGAAGCTTTATTAATATTTGACAAGATCAGGGTGGAATTGTGGTTGTTCCCCCCACCCCACATACTACACAGTTAATTCTTTTATAGTGTATAATGCTGTGGTTCTTAGAACATTGATGGAATCATTCATCTGTCACTACTGTCTAATTCCAGAACATTCTCATGACCCCCCCAAAGTAACTCATACCCATTGGCATCCCCTGCCCATGATTCCCTTCTTCCCCAGCTCCTGGCGACCTTAGCCTGCCTTCTGTCTCTGTGGGTTTGCCTCTTCTGGACACTTCACATGGAGGGAGTCGTGGAGTGTGTACCTTTTATATCTGGCCCCCTTTCCTAGCCAGATGTGTTCAGGGTCCAGGCAGGTCCCAGCACTCCATTGCTCTCAGGGCTGAATACGGTCCCGTTGCACGGGTGGGCACATTGTGCTGATCTGCTCATCAGGGGACAGGCACATGGTTGTTTTCCCCTTCCGGTGACTGTGACTTACACTGTTGTGAGCACCTGCATACAGGTATTTGGATATACGGTTTCGATTTGGTCCAGTATATTCACAACAGAATTGCTGGATCACATAAATAGCCCTGTGTTTAACCTTTGAGGAATTCCAGGCTGATTTCCAAAGTGGCTGTATCATTTAACATTCCCACTAACAGGGATGAGGGTTCTAGTTTTTTCTCACACACGTTTGCTGCCATCCATCTTTTTTATAGTAACCCTCCTGCTGGGCGTGAAATGCTATCTCATGTGGTTTGGAGTTGCATTTCCAGGATGACAGGGTGTGTCTAGCATCTTTTCATGTGCTCATTGGCCATTTTATTTTACTTTTAGACAGGGTCTGGCTAAGTGGCTGAGGCTGGTCTTGAATTCAGGATCCTCTCGCCTCAGACTCCCGAATAGCTGGGACTGATTCCAGGCTTGAGCCACCATGCCTGTTCCCTGATTTTTTGTTGACTTGCAGGAGTTCTGTGTGTATTCTGGATACTGGACTGGTACCAAATACGTGACTTCCAAATGTTTTCCCTCATTCTGTGGGTTGTCTTTTTACTGCCTTGATAATGTCCTTTGATGCACAAAAATCTTTTAATTTTGACGAAGTCCAGTTTATCTAGTTTGTTTCTTTTGTGGCCTGTGTTTTTGGTATCAAACTTAAAGACACCATTGCCCAATCCTAACTCATCAAGATTTTTGTCTGTTTTCTTTCAAGTTTCCTAGTTTTAGCTCATAAATTTGGGTCTGTGAGCCCTTTTGAGTTCCTGTTTCCTCACGGTGTGAGCTAGGTTCCAGATTCGTTGTTTTGCATCTGGATATTTAATTGTCCCACCACCACTTATTGAAAAAAAGTCTTCTTTTGCCCTGGAAGAAAGGTCTCAGCACCTCGGTTGAAAAACAATTGACCATAAATGTGAAGGTTTATTTCTAGACACTCAGTTCCTTTCCACTGATATGTATGCCTGTCCTTATGCCAGTACCAAAGATTCTTGATTGCCGTGGCTTGTTGTCAGTTTTGAAATTGGGAAGTATGAGTCTTCCCACTATATTCTTTTAAAAATTGCTTTGGTTATGCTGGATTTCTTGCATTTCTGTATGAATTGCAGGATCAGCTTGTTCATTTCTGTAGCTGGAATTTTGATCTTGGTTTTCCTGTGTCTGTAGATAACCCAGGGTGGGATTGCCATCCACCTCAGTTTGTTTCGTGCTGCTGTGACAGAAGTCCACAGACTAGGGAAGTTATCAACAATAGACGTTTATTTGGTTCACAGTTCTGGAGGTTGGAAGTCCTGGATGGAGGGGCTGCTTCTGGTTAGGGCCTCTGGCTGCAGCCTGACATGGCGGAGGCATCACAGGGCAAGACTGTGTGTGCAAGGGAAGGAGATCAGATTCATCCCTTCATCGGGACTCCACTCCTGAGATGACTGACACAGTATCAGTGTTCTGTTTGTGATACATCTTCCCTCAAGGCACTTCCTCCCAACACAGGCATTGAGGGTTAACTTTGCAACACAGGGACTTTGGGGGACTTGGTCAAACCACGAAACCATCTTAATGTCTAGCCTTTCAGTCCACAGACACAGGATGTCTTTCCATTTATGTAGGTCTTCTTTAATTTCTTTCAACAGTTCTCTGTAGTTTTCAGAATGCATGTGTTACAGTTCTTTACTTAAATTTATTTCTAAATATTTGATTGCTTTGGTGCTATTATAAGTGGGATTATTTTCTTAATTTCCTTTGCAGGTTGTTCATTGCTAGTGTGTAAAAGCACAACAGGTTTTTGCATATTGACCGTGCATCCTGAAACCTCGCTGAACTGGTTTATTGATGGACTCCAATAGTTTTATTTGCGTGGGGGTAGAATTTGATTTTGAAAGCAGACATATTCTTGGGCAGGTAACTGCTTGAGAGAAATGGCCTCATGTTTCTTTTTTTTTTAATATTTTTTTATTTGTCAATGGATCTTTATTTTATTTATTTATATGTGGTGCCGAGAATCGAACCCAGTGCTTCACACATGCCAGGCACGCCCTCTACCACTGAGCCACAGCCCCAGCCTGGCCTCATGTTTCTTTAACACACACTTCGCTGAGCTAGTGCAGAGCTGATCACCCTGAGTCAGAGCAGCGCCCTGGGAGCCCACCACTAGAGCGCAGACCAGGGAGACAGCACTCCTGTTGGCCTCTGAGACACCGCCTGGCTTCTCCCCCACTCCGTCCTGGGCCTCTGGTATCTGTGGAGGAGGAGAAGGATACAGCTCACAGAGTGACTCTGCCAGAACATTCTTTGGATATTCTGAAAGTGGGCGAGAAGCTCAGCTCTGGGAATGAATTTGCTTCATTCTCTTAACAAGGTCTTGGGACGCTTTGTTCTTCATCCCTTCGTCCCCACGCTTTTCCCTTGGCCCCTGGAGCTCCAGTACCCTTGTCTGGGGCTTTGGGCTCATTTGCCGGTCTTGGGATTCTTTTGCAGATTCATTCACTGCACAGTATTGTGTTCTTTTTGGTGCTGGGTCTTGTTTTTGTTTTTATTTTTATTTTTTGGTACTGGGGATTGAACTCAAGGGCACTCGACCACTGAGCCACATCCCCAGCCCTATTTTGTGTTTTATGTAGAGACAAGAGTCTCACTGAGTTGCTTAGCGCCTCGCCATTGCTGAGGCTGGCTTTGAACTCGCGATTCTCCTGTCTCAGCCTCCCTAAGTGCTGGAATTGGTGCTGTTTTAAGTAGCATTGGAGCGCTTTCTTCATCAGGTGGTTCTTTGCCAGTGCACTAAAATGCAGTTGATGCTGCTTCCGGACTTCATGGCCTACAACCTTGATAAACTCTGACTCTGCTGGGAATTGTCATCAGAAGTGGATATTGTGATACTGAGATGATCAAATCATTTTTCTTCTTTAGTTTCTTAATACTGATTTTTGAATGTTTATTCATTTATTTTTGCATTCTGGAACAAATCCCACTGGTCATGCCATGCTAATTTTTTAATGTATTCTGTTTGCTTAAATTTTGTCGAAACTTCTGCATTTAAGTTCATGAAGAATATTAATCTGTAGTTTTCTCTTTCTGGTTTTGGTATCAGGGTAATGTTGACTTAGTTGACTGGGATGAGAACAGTTACCTCACCGCCTCTGCCTGGACCACATGGTCAGGGCAGCCTCCCACAGGGATGGCAGGAAGTGCACCATTTAGAGCCTCCTGGGTGGAGGCCCCACGTGTGGACAGCTGCCCTGGGGCTGCTGGACACCCTCGTTAGTGGATGGCACCCCCAGGCCTCTCCTGGGTTCCATGGGGCCAGTCCCATTGCCTTGGCCCAGAGAGGCTGGCTGGGATCCAGGTCTACCACCCCAGCTGCCTGCTCAATTCCCCGTTGCTACTGTGAGAATGTCACGTGGACCCAAAGGGGTAGGAAAACACTCGAAGGAGCACCCAGGAGACCCCTTGGCCCGGCTCCCTGGGTGCCATCCTTCACTTGGCCTGGCCCTTTCAAAGGGTCCAATTAGTGATCACAGTAACTCACTTCATCATTGATCTTTGTTTTTATTTTTTATTTATTGATTGATTGATTGGTACCCGGGATTGAACTCAGGGCACTCGACCACTGAGCCACATCCCCAGCCCTGTTTTGTGTTTTATGTAGAGACAGGGTCTCACTGAGTTGCTTAGTGCCTCGCCATTGCTGAGGCTGGCTTTGAACTCGCGATCCTCCTGCCTCCGCCTCCCTAAGTGCTGGGATTACAAGCGTGAGCCACCGCAGCTGGCTTGATCTTTGTTTTTAAAACATTATTGTCAGATATGATAATAAAAATAATTTAATGGAAAATAAGAGGTAACATTTCAAGAGAGTTTAATTTGGTCTTTGTCTTCTAGTCAGTGCAGCCCAACAAGCAGATACAATTATGTCCCCATTTTGCAGATAATCAGG
Organism: Xerus rutilus; assembly: GCA_028644305.1. Taxonomy (NCBI): domain Eukaryota; kingdom Metazoa; phylum Chordata; class Mammalia; order Rodentia; family Sciuridae; genus Xerus; species Xerus rutilus. Next base: position 7,114,774 of record CM053411.1, read on the forward strand.
GCCTGGAAAGCAGAGGAAATGCTCTCGTGAGCTCCGTGCAGTTTGTGTGATACACACTGTCCCCTGCGTGGTCCACCGCCCGTCCAGCTCATCAGACCCACGCTTTCTCTCGCTGTCTCTGCTCAACTTCATTGCCCTGCTTGTCCTCCCATCGTTCCTCTGCCTCGGGGCCTTTGCATGTGCAGACTGAAGGACGCCTGCCTGTGAAGCTCTCTTCCCTCCCTATGGCAGCAACTTGTCTCTTGCTTTCTCAACCCCATCCCTTCCTCTAGCTCACTGGGCTCCTCCACAGGCCTGCCCAGGCCCCTGCCTTCTACTCTCAGATCCCACCTTCTGCCCTCTGTGGCCCAAGTCACAGTTGACGTGTGCATCCTGTGATTGATGTTGCCTCTCCCTGTGGGCTGTGGGCTCCGGCGCAGGGAGCGTGTCTTGTGGGGTTTTGAGTTCCGGCCTTCTGTTGGGCTCCTGGCAGTGACATGAGCCCGACGCGACGCACTACAGGGCTCAGCAGTTATCTGAATGAGTGAGTGACAGCACATGTGTTGCCTGCAGCAGACATCAGCTGCTCCCGTCCTGTGTGGACAGTCAGTGAGGAACTGCACATGCTGGCCAAGCTCGGGTGTGCGGTCTGGTCCTCCAAGGGCAGGGGGCGAGCCTGCTGGTCTGTAGGGACAGTCACTCCTGTTTTACCCCAGCTCAGCACCTGCAGAGCATTCAACTCCTAGCACTGGGCGTTTTTAAAAACTTGTGCTACTTATGCACACCTGGGGCTGAGAAAAGCTCCGGGTTTTGAGTCTGGCCCAGTGCACAGACCTCTCTTGCAGGGGTCTGAGAGAGACAGGCAATAACAGGGTCTTAGCTTATCACATTAGCTCAATACTCTCAACCCACCTTTTGAAATGAGAAGGAAAGGCTAGGCGTGCTGGCGAATGCCTGTAATCCCAGTGACTCAGATGACTGAGGCAGGAGGATCACAAGTTCAAAGCCAGGCTCAGCAAATTTGTGTGACTTGAACTTTTATTTTTTGGTACGGGGGGTTGAACCCAGATGCACTTTACCACTGAGCTACATAGCTATATCCTCAGCTCCTTTTTATTTTTTGTTTTGAGACAGGGTCTCCCTAATTTGCTTAAGGCCCCCACTAAGTTGCTGAGGCTGGCCTCCAACTTGCAATCCCCCTGCCTCAGCTCCCTAGTCACTGGATCACAGGTGTGTACCACCTTGCCCATCTGGAGAGCACTTCTTGATATGTGCCTTACAGACTCTGATTAGACAGTGCTGGTGGCTCCTCCAGGACTCAGCTTCTAGCTATGGCGATTTTTAGCTGTGGCTGAGCTTTACAAAGTACTGATGCCTAGGTCCTGCCCTCTGAGATGGATCCAAGGTGCAGCCTGGGTGGGTTTTAAAACCTCCTCAAATGATGCTGGCGAGCAGCTGGGACTGGGAACCCCTGGGCTCCCAGGCATGGGCACTGGGCCTCGGGTGCAAAGCCACAAGCTTTGGGTGTGGGAGGGTGCTGAGGCTGGCTCCATGAATTGACACCCACCCACCACTCTCATCATCTCCTAGAGCACATGAGGGTGGCCCATGTGCTGTTCTGGAACAGAGGCCACCGCTTTCATTAGCTCAGTGGTACCCAAGCTTGTCTGCATATTAGAATCACTTGGGAATTTTTTATAATTCTAAAACGTAGGCCACACATAATTACGCCAGTTGCTGGGAGTGGTGCCCAGACAGCAGCAATGTCTGAAGCTCCCCAGGTGATTCCAAGTGTGGTGACAAGTCGTGAGCCCCCCTGCATTTGTTCTCAGCTGGGTCCTTGATCCCTGAGCAGAAGAGGGCAAAGGCCACTGTCCTTGCCCTGCCAGGGTCTGCTCCTCCGCCCAAGGCGCTGTGTGGAGCGGCCTCTTCTATTGCTTTGTTGATTGCAGTACTGGAGATGGAACCCAGGGCCTCTGTGTGCTAGGCAGGTGCTCCACCACCGAGCCACATCCCCAGCCCTTTTTATATTTTATTTTAAGACAGGGTCTCACTAAGTTGCTCAGGACCTCCCTAAGTTGTTGAATCTGGCCCTGAACTCGCAGTCCTCCTGCCTCAGCCTCCCTAGCTGCTAGGATTACAGGCATGCACCACCATGCCTGGCAGCAGACTTTATTTTTTTAGAGCAGTTTTCAGCTTACAGAAAAATTGATAAGAAAGTACATAGAGCTCTCACACACTGCCCTCTGCTCTCACTCACCAGTGTCCCCTATTATCAACATCTTGTGTTAGTGTGAAGGTTTGTTATCATTGATGAAACAATATTAATGTTACTATTAAGTACAATCTGTGGCTTAAATTAGAGTTAGGTTGTGCAGTTTTGTGGATTTTAACAAATGCCCTGATATGTGTCCCTCATTCCTGTATCATACAGAAGTTTCATTACCCTAAAAGTGCCCTTGGGTTCTCCCCGCACATCCCATCTATACCCCCACCCAGTCCATGGCAGCCACTGTGTTTTTTAAGTTTCTCCACAGTTTTGCCTTTTCTGGAATGTCGTACTGTTGGAGTTGTATAGCATGTAGGCTTTAAAAACCAGCTTCTTTCACTCAGCAGTGAGCATTTCAAGTTACTCCATGGCTTTCTGTGTCTTGATAGCTCATTTCCCTTTTCATTTTCCTTTTTTTTTTTTTTTCCTTTTGGTCCTGGGGATTGAATCCAGGGCCACTCAACACTGAGCTATATCCCTAGCCCTTTTTAAAAATTTTATTTTGAGAAAGAGCCTAAGTTGCTGAGGCTGGCCTTGAACTTGCAATCCTCCTGCCTTAGCCTCCTGAGTAGCTGGAATCACAGGTGTGCACCACTGTACCCAGCTCTCATTCCTTATGAATTGCTGAATAATATCTGATATCATAGTTTGTCTATTCACTATTGAAAGTCATCCTGGTGACTTCCAATTTTTGATAATTACTAATAAAATTGCTATAAACATTCACATGCAGCTGTGCACAATGTTGCACACCTTTAATCTCAGCAACTCAGGAGGCTGAGGCAGAAGGATTGCAAGTTCAAAGCCAGCCTCCAGAAACTTAGTGAGGCCCTAAGCAACTCAGTGAGACCCTGTCTCAAAATAAGAAAGGACTGGAGATGTGCCTCAGTGGTTAAGCTCCCCTGGGTTCCATCCCAGCACTGCCCCCACCTCCAGCCACTGCAAAAAAAAATCTCATGCAGATTTTTGTATGGACCTAAGTGTTCAGGTACAGTTGCCAGAGTTTATGGCAGGAGCATATTAGCTTTCTAGGAAACTGCCCGACTATCTGCAAAATGGATGACTGGTGTACATTTCCACCAGCAATGAAAGAAAATTCCCATTGCTTCCCATCCTTGCCCACATCTGGTGTTTTCTATTTCATTTTATTCCAGAGATGAGTTATAGTCCAAAAAGTTGGGGTTCATAAATGCACAGAGACCCTGGAGTCAACCGTGCATTCAGGAACACTGCTAGCAAACTGGTTGTGTCTAGATCTGTCTCAAATTCTTTTTAAACTTGGGAAGGTGGTTTGGTACTAACTCCCAAGGCACACAGAGGAGCCCTGCATTCATAAAAACAACCCAGGAATGCATACTTAGGTGGCATAGTGGAAGAGTGGTTTCCTGGAGTTGAGATGTGATGTCTGGGCCTCCAGCAGCCATTCTGGATCATGGGAGCACCTGGAACATGAGAGGCACGTGCCGAGATGGCGGAGTGGAGAGATGGGCACCAAGATCCTGCAGGCGCAGGCCTGTCCCTGCACCAAGTGTGGTCCACCTCACTCCAGGCCTCTTTTTTCATCACAAAGACATAAAATCCTAGTTTCTTTAAACCCAGGTGGGTTTTTGCTTTTTATTTTGTTCTTTGGGTTCTTTGCAGCCTACTCTAATTCCCGAAGGTGTGAGTCGTTCTGGTCTGGTAGAGTGCAGCTCTGTCCTGCACACGGGGGCTGGTCCGGGCTGGGCCTCAAGGCTTGCAGGTGTCGGGTGACACAGGCAGTGGTATGAGTTACAGCGGACAGGAGAGAGGAGAGGTGGCCCAGGGACAGCATCACCTTCCCCGGCACATGGTCTCAAGAACAAACAGGCCAGGGCCTCCAGAGATGGGGTGGAGAATAGGGCGGGTGGCAGCAAGGCAGGGGGTTGTTGGCTGGGGCACAGAGGGAGGCCTGGGGAGTCCAGGGAAAACCAGGCCCCTCGGAGCTAGTGGTAGGACAGAGAAGAAACAGAAAGAGCATTCTGAAAGAATGTAGGTTCAGACCAGGAACAGGGAGGAGGTCGGGATTCATAAGCACCCCCTGGAAGAGCCAGCTCGATGTCAGGAAGGACATGGCGCCTGTGCTGTGCTCACACTGAAGCTCAGGTGGTGGGGGGGGTGGCTTTAAAACCCAGACTTGATAGGCACCTAGTGAATCTGATCACCTGCAAGTGTTTCTGCAGAAATTTTAGAAAAAACTGGCAATAATGATGCCATATCATGAGCCTTAAGGACACTGAAGTCATTAAGGTCCCTGAAAATGGCTACAACAAATAGTGAAGGGAAAAAAACCCAGACTTGAAACCAGGTGTGCTGGCACACACCTGTAGTCCAGCAGTTCAGGAGGCTGAGGCAGGGAGGCTGAGAGCTCAGAGCCAGCCTCCAATTCAGTGAGGCCCTAAGCAACTTGGCAAGACTGTTCCTAAATAAAAAAATAAAATTCTAAAAGGGCTGGGGATGTGGCTCAGCGGTTAAGCACCCCAGGTTCAATCCCTGGTACCAAATTTAAAAAAAAAAAAAAAAAAAGACGACGAGAGGGCTTGAGGTGAAGCTAGTGGTAGAGCACGTGTGAGGCCCTGGGTTCCGTCCCAGCAACATGCACACAACTAAACTAAAAAGCACCTGGTACAGGGTTTTGCCTTTTCACTGAGGACATAGATCCCTTTGATAACAACACACTGTCTTCCTGTGGAGGAAGGGCCTTCTTCCCTTTGTCTTTCACCCTTGCCCTGTCCCGCCTCACCCGCCTCCACCTCTGCCACCCGCTCCCTGGGCCATGCAGCCCCCGGCCTCAGCCTCCGTGAGGCTCTTCCTCCTGTCTGCAGCCTGGTCTCCAGCATCCCCCCAGGCCATCTTGGCCAGCTGGCATCACTGTACATGAAGTCTGCACGTTGTGTGGTGTGTGTCCCCCACCAGACTGTCCGCTCCCCAGGAGCAGGAGCCTTGCCAGCTCTGCTCTCTGCTGGGTCCCCAGAAGATTCAGGACAGCGCCAGTGTTCAGTTCCCATTTTCTGGGTGAATCAACATTTTAAATGACTGAGGCTGAAGCGGACCAGAACCAGCGCTACCAAAACGAGTTTAAGTACAAAGTGCCGCCGGAAGTTCAGTAATTAGCATTGGGATACAAAATAAGCTTTAGGCCTCCAGTGACTGCTGTGAGCCCCCACCCCAGGGAGGATCAGGACTCAGTCTAGAGGCCAGCCTCCTTTCCTCCAGGAACCAGCCCAGTTAGGGATGAAACTCAGTGGTAGAGCACTTGCCTGACATAGCAAACCCTGGGTTCAGTCCCTAGCACTTTAAAAAAACTGATGGAAACCTTCCCTCCTCCTGTGGCACTGTAGGGTATCAGGTGGTGACAGAATCAGGACCTAGGCAAGTGGCACTAGATGGCCTTCCAATGCAGCCAGCCCCAACACTCATTAGCTACTTGCCTTGGGGGTGGCTCAGGATGGACAAGACTAGAGGCCTGCAGCCCGAGGATCCGCTCCACTACTGACATACCTGCAGGGCCCAAGCAGCACAGGGAGGGATGCAGGCCCCCGAGGGGGAGGGGGAGCCAGGCCTGGGAGCCCCAGGGCCAGTGCAAGTTCTTGGAAGGAGTGTGGATTTGCCATTTCACATCAGCTCTGCCAGGAGCCGCGGTCAGGTAGCTTCTTCCATGGCAAAGGTGAAAAGGTCACCTTTCTTTCAGGCCTGGTGCTTGCTTTCCCCCACAGAGCATTAGTCCCATCCCAGGAGAGGCACCTAAGGGCTGCCTCCAGCCTTGGCCTCTGGACAGAGCCCAGCCGCCAGGGGCTGCCTACGCTGGCATTTTAAAAGGCTCAGTGCCCGGGCGCTGCCAGCACTCAGCCCAAATAGCTGCGTCCTGTGTGCGGAGAAACTGGGGGCCAGGGCGGGGGTGCGCTGGCAGCTTCACGTCTGGGTCTCCTTCTGTGTCAGCACTCCAGAAATTTCTCATCTGGGACAAACAGTGCTGAGGAAAAGCTGAGCACATGGCCTACTTACAGGCAGCATTAATTATGGGCTCGGGGTGGGATTTTCCTGTCATCGTGTAACCAGCTTCCAGGGCTGTTGACAGGGACTGATTTATCCCAAGGCATCTGGGCAACCTCTGAAACTACCCCCACCTTGGCCAGGGTCATCTGTAGTACGGAGTGATCACTGGATGGGGGAGAGGGGCAGGGGACAGTGCCAGGCTCCAGCTTGGCCCTGGTGGATGAGTACTCTTCCCTTCAGGAGGCTTTGCAGCAGACGCGCACCTGTGGGTGGAGGTGTGGCCAGACAGGCCCACTGTCGGGTCTGAGGCTGCTGCCAGGCCCTACCTGAGGGAGGTGCACGTCCCCTCCCTGGAAAGTCCATCTGCCACCTGCACATGCGTGCACGAGCCCGAGAGGCCCTGGGCTCCCTGGGGCCTGCACGCTTCCTCCTTCAGCTTGTTGGTGAAGCAGGCCAGGGTGCTGTCCCCACTCTCTTACTTGTTGCCTGAGAGGGAAAAACAAAAACAAAAAAAACCAAACGAGAAAGTTCTTCCTCCTTCAAGAGTCTAATTACTTGTTTGGTGAGTCCTGACCCGCATACGTTTCCAAAGAGAGACACTCGATGCCTGCAGAAGAAATGTCCCTGGACAGTTCTGAGACCCTCTGCCCATGTTCCACTGTCTGTCAGCACCGCAGCCAGGCGGGGCTGCTAAAACCCCTGGGTGGAGGAAGCCTTGTAGGCTTCCCGGCAGCAGCCCTGTCCCCAGTTGGCCGGCCGCTCCCCGCGCTCTGTGCTTGCCTCTGGTCTCTGCCCTCGCCACTCTTTCATGCTGCCCTGACTTTGCCATGTCTGCCCCACTGCTGGGTGGAGTGTCCTTCCCATACCCTGTGACCAGTGCCTTGTCTGGCCCTGCTGTCCCCCAAAAGTCAGTGCCCAGTCAGCCCCCCCTCCGAGCACGTTCTGTAATCTTCACCTGCTTTGGTTTCGGCAGATGTGCCCAGTCGTGTTGGTTTACCTGTCACGCTCCCCCCTCCTGGGTTGTGAGCTCCTCAGGGTCTCCCCGGCCCCCCTTTTACCCTCCTCACCTGGCTAGTTTCTGCACACAGTGGGCCCTGAAGGCAGAACTCTCCAGAACTCTCACCCTCCAGAAATGGCCGTAGTTTGACCAAGCACTACTTGTGCCTCTGAGCCCCTTGCCTCGACAAGGGTCTTCTCCATTGTCAAGTCCACCCTTGGACAACACTGTTCCCCACACGGCCAGCTTGTCACGTGACTGCTTACAGCTCCCCACTTAGCTGTGAAGTCTGGGCCGGGCTTTGTTTCAGATTCCCTTCATTGGCTCAATCATTCATTCATTCAGCTTCCCCTGTACGCTGGCCACTCCTCTGGGTCCGTGGGGATGACCACCACAGACATGGCCTCTCCCGCTGTGCAGTTTGCGCTCCAATGGTGAGACGGGCAAGAAGCAAGTGAATTGATGAATAAGACAACATGGAGGAGTGGCGAGCAGGGGGAGATGGGACTCTACCTCCCAGTGGGGACGTGGGGAGCCGCCGTGCAGAAGAGCCACTGAGATGGGCTGCCTCGATGTGGCCGTCTTTTTGGAAGATATGCTGACCACACTGTTTGTTATTTTTCTACTCCCTTGGCCGTGACAATGTCCTTAAATGGTCTGACAGGAGAAGGGCCCTGTGTACACACAGCTTTTCCTCTGTGTTGCTGTGGGCACACTGTCCTCTGTGTCTTGCCAAATTGGTCTAGAGAGGCTGTACCCATAGTTCACTGTTGCCGAGAAGACAGGGCAGCAGGGGTGCTGCTGGCAGGCAGAGGCCCAGGGAGCACCCCCAGGGGGCAGCGAGGGTGATTACAGAGCCACAGTGGGCTTTATCTCTGGCAGCAGAGAGCCTGGAGGTGCTGAAGGTAGCGTGGCCTTCTTTCTTTTATTCTGTTTTTTGAACTCAAATGATTCTCCTGCCCCAGGCTCCAAGTTGCTGGGATTACAGGCAGGTGGCTCCATGCCTGACTAGAGGCTAGTGTTTTCTACACCTTAAAGTGTGAGGCCTTTGGTTCAGGACTCTCCATGTGTGTAGCTGAGCACCCAACGGCTGCCCAGCATGGATGGTCACGGCGCTGTCTCCCTCGGGCGCTTGCCCCTGCCTGAGGCCGTACCTTGCAGACTGATAACACATGCACAGGCTCCCAGAGCTCCAGCAAGTGTCCCACGCCGTTGTTGCTTCCTGTCTGTCGATAGCACCCATGATGCCAGAGAAAGCAAGAAGTAGCTGCCTTGAGCCAGACACTGCCATGGCCAGCCTCCTGGAGAGGGGAGTGTGCCCTGTCCTCCTCTCCCTGAGCTGACTCTGCTCTCCTTTGTCCTGACAGATGAAGACATGCGCTTGTGGTACCCCTCATTGCAGGAGGTCATGGAGGCGTTCCACAGCCTGGGAGCCCACAACCCTGCCCTGTACCCACTGGGGCCCTTCCAGCACGGCAGCAGGTGGGAACTTCCCCTTCCTCCCTTCCTCTCTGCTATTTTGTCCCTTTTGTTCACCAGTTACTGGACTTGGCCTCTAACCCTCAAGGTGGGGAACTTCAGAGCGGTCACACATGCCCACCAGGGAATGCAGGATCCATCAGGGCTCCCGGCCTCTGGCCCTGGGAAAACGGGGTGGGTGAGCCTCACCGCTGCATCTAGTGCTTCTTTCTGTTACTTGCTGAGTAAGACCTTGCTGCCCCACCTCCCTGGTGGAGTCCAGACTTCCCTGCCTAGTCAGGATCTCCCCAGACGTGTTCTGGTCTCGTTTGCCTTGCTTCAGGCCTCTGGTTGGGCCCATTACTCAACAGCAGCTGGTGCACAGCAAGGCAGAGTTTTACCTGTCATTTCCACAACGCCTTTTTGTTTCTTGCATGCCCCCTTTGTGCCTGGGCTGGGTTTGGTGGTGATGGACAGTGATGCTAATTTACATATGCACTGTCCCTGCCCTTTAGGGACAGAGCCACACAATGCGCACATAATTGTCATCAGCAGACAGTGGCCAGATCCAGGTTGTAAAAGTGTTATGATCTTGCTCTACAAATCACGGCACATCTCACTTCCTGGAGGATTCTTTGAGGAGTTTTGGCCACGCATCTGGCTAACAGTCCCGCCCAGGAGGTGCCTCGCCCTGGCTCCTGATGGCTGGCTGGCCAAAGTTCCTCTGCAGGGAAAGCCGGAGCTTCCTTAAGAACCTGCTCCACGACTGTTCAGTAGTCGTCTGCAGCCAGCCAGCCACACTCAGCTCTGCTGTGAGCACCCATGCGCATGCCAGCCTGCTGCTCCTGCCCCTTTCCCTTCTGGAGCTCGGCATCCCGTGCCTAGTGTGAGAAGCCACTTGCCACCTCCTAATGCAGGGCTTCAGTCACACCCTGTCTCAGATGAGTGAGGGAAATAGGAATTTCACTCCAAAAAGCAAATGCACATGGAGGGGCACCAGTGGAGGGGATCAGAAGAGCCACTTCCAACTGCCTCCATGAACCCTGGGCTCCACCTGCGAGGTGGGAGATGACCCTGGAAACTGTCCATCACCAGCTTAGACTCCATGCTCCAAAGCCACTTTCCCCTTCCCCTCCCTTTCTGGTACTCCCAAGATGTGACTATTTCCTGCCCTTCACACTGCAGAGCAAATCTGTCCCCAGAGGCCACAGGGGGCAGGTGGGCTTTAGAACTATGACCCTTTTTTTTGGTACCCAGGATTGAAACTAGAGGCGCTTAACCACTGAGCCACATCCTCAGCTCTTTTTTATATTTTATTTAGAGTCAGGGTCTCGCTGAGTTTCTTAGGGCCTCACTAAGTTGCTGAGGCTGGCTTTGAACTCGCCATCTTCCTGCCTCAGCCTCCCAAGCCACTGGGATTACAAACACACACCACTATGCCTGGCTCTGAGCTGTGACCCTTTAAGCGCATCATCTCAGCACCATGGTTCATGAACCCCAGCACGCGGGCCTCCAGCTTCACCAAGTGCAGGGAGCCATGCTATCCTCGGGCAGAGCTCAGAGCTGCCAGTGCTACTTGTTCTCATGCCCACACATGCTGCTTTGACCCCCTGCCTCCTTTCCTTGGACCCCAGACCTTAACCTAGCTGTTGATGCCATTTCCCCAGGAGGATTCCAAGCTGTCCCAGAGGATCAGCTGATGGTCACGGGCAAGTTCCCTGCTTGGGCTCTGTAAGAGCAGGCTGAGGAGACCCTGTCTCTACATAAAACACAAAATAGGGCTGGGGATGTGGCTCAGTGGTCAAGCACCCCTGAGTTCAATCTCCAGTACAAAAAAAAAAAAAAGTAGGCTGAGGTCCACCTGCCAAACTACTTGGAGCTGGGAGGTTTTTCTGCCTGGAGACCCCTCCCATGTCCTCTCTGGGACAGGTGAAGATGTTCAGGTTGTTCCCTGGGTGGCTGGCTGGCTGTTGCTGTGCTTGGGAAGGCCTTGGGTGGTGTCATAGAGTTGGAGGACAGCTCCTCCAGGACAGGAGACACCAGGAAGGCTCCAGCACCTCCCCCCAGGGCACAACACCATTCAGGGAGGTAGGCCATGTGAGAAACATCCAAGCAGGCACCCTCTGCCCATGGCCTGCTCATCCTAGCTCCTGACCACGTGAGAAGCTTGCCTTGTGCCAGCTGGCTCCATGCCAGGCATTTTTCTTCTCTGATGACTTCTAGGGATGTCCTCATCTAGGACTTCTCAGCAGCACAGGTGCCTCTGGGTCATCTTTGGGGAAGAGGGAGCCTCATAATGGCCGAGGCTGGAAGTGAAGGGCTGTTTGTGCACATAGCCCTATGACCCAAGTGTCCGATTGCTATGAGGAAGACATGCCTTTCACTATTTCCCCTCCCCCCAGGTCCTGAGGACTGAGTCCAGGGTACTTTATCACTGAGCCACATCCCCACCCCTTTTTATTTTTTTATTTTTAGACAGGGTCAAGTTACAGAGGTTGGCCTCAAACTTGGGACCCTCCTACCTCAGTCCTCCAAGTCACTAGGATTATAGGCGTGCCCCATGGTGCCCAGCCTCACTGTATATATGTGTGTGTGTGTGTATGTGTGTGGGTGTGTGTGTGTATATATATAAATAAAATTTGGTACCAGGGATTGAACCCAGGGGCGCTTAACCATTGAGCCACATCCTCAGTCCCCAACCCTATTTTGTGTTTCATGTGCAGACAGGGTCTGACTGAGTTGCTTAGCGCCTCACCATTGCTGAGGCTGGCTTTGAACTTGAGATCCTCCTGTCTCAGCCTCCCGAGCTGCTGGGATTACAGGTGTGCGCCACTGCGCCTGGCTGGCTTTGAACTTGTGGTCCTCCTGACTCAGCCTCCCAAGCTGCTGGAATTACCATGCCCAGCCTCACTATTGGTTTTTAATCTGATTTCTTTGAAATCCATCACTACCTTTCACCTGAACATGCTTCAGGATTTTCCTTCAGAAGGATACAGTCCTTCCACAGCTGAATCGTGCAGATCATCCGATGTCCACTGTTGAAAATAAGCGGCCCCCTGCACAGTCACAAGGCTTGGGATAGAAAACAGGGCATGTTGGGGACAAAGGAGCAGAGGAGAAGGAACCCCAGAGCATTAGCACCCTCGGGAGGGGGCTTACAGCCACACTGCCACACGGAATGGGCTCATCAGTTGCCCCAATCTCACCTGGGAACACAGGGACCATCCAGCTATGGCTGGTTGCCCAAGGCTGCTTCCTGACCACAAAGCCAGCTGACAAGCCCTGCTCTGATACACGGGCCTGGCTGTTAGGATAGCCCTGTGCAGAGGCCAAACAGATAAATGACAATTAGCACATTGAAAGGACATCCTGTCCAGCACAGGGCAGTTGGTAACTGGCCTCTTATGATGGTGTAATTCGATCCAGGTAAAATTAGCTTCTCTGCCCCCTTCCATTAGCTTGGCAGCCATTCCTCACCATGGCAGGGGGAACAGCTGCAGTTTGGTGCAGACCTGCGGGAGAGCACTTTGCTTGCTGCAAGTGGCTCTTGGTGGTGGCAGCAGGGCTCATACACTGCCATCTTCCTTCTGGATGTCACAGCATCGTACATCTGGAAGGCCGCTGCACTCGGCAGGACCAGCGCACCTTCCCAAGGAGGAGAAGGCGCGGCCACAGCCTCACTCCCTTCACCGACTCACACTGCCTCCCGTCCTCCTCCCTTGGCGACAACAGACTGTCTGCCCCACCCTGTGGGAAACCTGGAGGCATGCCCCCCATTCCTGTGCACCCCGTACCTGCTCACAGACTGGCACAAAACAGGATGACCCCTCACACACTGAGTCAGGCCCACCCTGGGCCCAGATGTGCAGACTCCAGCCTCACCCATTCTCTGGCCCTAATCAATGCTCAAGTCTGGGAGAAGGGCTCAGCCCAGCCCAGCCTCCCCAACACCAACTTTGGTTCATTGGCACCAGCTTTCCAGATACCTAGGAGATGGCTCTCTCCTCCTCTGAGTAGAAGTACCAGTGCCAAGAAGTAAAGAAGAGCAGGGACTTTTCCCAGAGCTGTGGGCACAGCGGCCCCCCATTCCCATGGCCAGGGTGGCTACACCACAGCCGTCACTTTCAACAGCACTGTTACCACTAGCATATCAGTCACTGAGAACCCGCTGTTACCAGGAACCATGAGCTAGTTCCTAAGAGCAGAGAAGCGGATGAGATGGCAAACTGGAGCCTTCTTGGAAAGTCACTTACTTAAAGTCAACATGACCAGGCAGGTGTGGTGGTCCATGCCTGTAATCCCAATGATTTGGGAGGCTGAGGCAGGAGGATCACAAATTTGAGGCCAGACTTGGCAACTTAGCAAGGCCCTGTCTCAAAAAAAAAAAAAAGGACTGGGGATGTGGCTCAGTAGTTGAGTGCCCCTGGTTCAATCCCCAATACAAAAAAAAAAAAAATTAATATGACCAGTGTATGTTTGTCAGAAACAGAATAATTCAGTGAGGGTGAGTGTGCTGTCTTATCCAGTGAGCGTGTGCCTGGAAGCTCATGGGAAGGGTGACATGACTGTGCTGTTCACCGATGTCACCTTTGCCATAAGAATCTCACCACCCTCAGTGTGACCCTTGTCTTTAAAGAGGGGATTTCATTATACAGCCCTGGCCGCTGGACCCAGCTGCAGCTCAGCAGATCCCTCCCACCACTAGGGACCTAGCTGTGCTGTGTCTGTCCCAGATAGCTTATCACATCGGAGGCGACACCCTGAAGGGGTTTTCCAGAGTTGTTTTTATTCTGAAGTTCTCCTCACTTGTGGACTTAGAAACTCACCCACCTCAGCCCCAGATGGTGAGCTTTTCAGTGCCTCATTGAATCCCAGAACCTTGGAAAAGAGAACTCCAGAGGAAGACCCTTGCGGGCAGGATTGGGCATAATGGCTCCGTTCTCAAGTCCCAGAAAACCAAGACTGGAGAGCTCGCCTGAATGGGAAGCTTGTGAGAGCTGGCCCCACAGTGGTCCCTACCCACCAGTGTCCACACTCAAGGAGACCCACCCCCACCCAGGCACTGCCCTGTGTGACCAGTAGAAATCAGCAGGAGTGATGGATGTCACTTCCAAGATCAGGCTAGTAGGCTGCAGCTCTGCCCTGAGCGCGCTCCAGCGTTCCAGCTCGCGTTCGAGCTCGCACTCTCGCTCACTCTCACACACTTGTGCACATGTGAGCACACACTCCACTGGCTTTGGGGAGCTATCTCATGTGGAGGAGCCTGTGGAGCCAGGAGCCAGATCCTGCCAGTTGATGGCCCAGGGAGCAGGCCCAGAGGCCGCTGTCCCAGCCCAGTCATGCCCCAGATGGCTGCAACCCCACCCCGCATCTTGAAGGCACGGGGACAGACCCTGAGCCAGAACAACCAGCTGAGCTGTCCCGGTTCCTGACTCTCAGAAACGGCCCGAGAGGCCAGATGCTCACGACCTGCTGTCGGTATGGCCAACACCAAGCAGTGGTGACCTTGGACAAGTGGGTCCTCTGCTTCTGTCCCTGCTCTGCCTCCGCCCTCCCCTCCTACCCTCTGCTCTTATACCCTTGTCACCTGTGTTGTCCTTTCATTTTACCTTAGACTGCTTGAAGGTGAGGCCAGCCTGGGCTGGCTGGAGCAGCAGGACCCTCCGCAGGAGGTGGCCTTGGACCTTAGCCTGAGCTACATCTACAAGGTGAGTCAGTGAGCCAGGCCTTAGGCCTGCCCTGCAGGAAGCACTCGGGCACTTAGGGTGGACCTGTTCAGCAGTTGCACCTAGTGTGCTGGCTCAGCACAGCTGGGGCACCCTGCACTGCTGCCACCCATACGACAGAGACTGCCCTCTGGCGCCTGTGCTGCACTCTCGGGCCCCACAGGCCTCATCTGGGCCTCACTGCTTATTTTCTCCCCCTCCTACCAGCATAGTCAAAGGGGCTCATGGTGTGGGTCCCTCCTGACCCTCTATCAAGGAACCAGACGCCACAGTCCCTTCTTCCCCCATCATGTGGCCCCTCCCCAACCTCTTTCCTTCCAGTTCCTGACACTGTGTGCCCTAGTGAAGCCGGGGGCCTATACCGACGCGCACCTCTTGGGTCTGATAGAGCTGCTCTGCCGAGCCAGCCTGGACGTGGGGCTCCGCCTAATGCCCAAAACTGACGTCCAGCAGCTCCTGCTCCTGCTTCTGGAGAACATCCGCGAGTGGCCGGAGAAGGTACCGCCAGCGCTGCGTCTGACCCCCAGGGCTCTTTCACTGGCCTCCAAGATCCCCTGGCCCCCTGGGTGGGCTGGGTGGCAGGTCATAGTAGTAAGTGGCCCACCAGGTCTCCGCTGTCCCCACAGCTCCAGCCTCTGTGCTGTGCCCTCAGCTGGGTGTCTGACCACCACCACAACCTGCTGGCCCTCGTGCAGTTCTTCCTGGATGTGACCCCCCGGGGCAGGTGGGTGCTTCTCCCTCTGCCGCCTCCCTCCAGTACTCATCCCCAGAGTCCTGCAGGATGCCAGCGTCTTCCCCACAGCACCAGGAAGCCTCCTGCCCAAGTCCTGAACCCTGCACCCCACCCCAGGAAGACCTAAAAATACAACTCACTAATGAGTTCTTTATATGTGGAAGAAAGAAGAAAAAAAGCCTGATTTTTTTAGAAATATATTTGAAGATGGACAGAATACCTTCATTTTTAAAATTTATTTTTATATGGTGCTGAGGATGGAACCCAGTACGTAACAGGTGCTAGGCAAGCGCTCTACCACTGAGCTACAGCCCCAGCTACAGCTCCCTGATTTTCTTAACATGGTCTTTCCTTCTTTCCTTCCTTCCTCCCTTCCCTTCCCTTCCTTCCCTTCTTTCCCTTCCTTTTCTTCCTTCCTTTCTCTCTTCCCTTCCTTCCTCCCTTTCTTTCTTTCTTTCTTTCTTTCTGTACCAGGGATTGAACCCAGGTTGCTTAACCACTGAGCCACATCCTCAGCCTCTCACTGAATTGCTTAGGGCCTTGCTACCTGCTGAGGCTGGCCTCAAACCTGTGATCCTCCTGCCTTAGCCTCCCGAGTCTCTGGTATTACAAGCATGTGTCATTGCACCTTGCTCAGCATGGTCTTTTTTTTTTTTTTTTGGTACCAAGGATTGAACTCAGGGGCACTCGACCACCTAGCCACATCCCCAGCCCTATTTTGTATTTTATTTACAGACAGGGTCTCAACTGAGGTGCTTAGCACCTCGCCATTGCTGAGGCTGGCTTTGAACTTGCGATTTTCCTGTCTCAGCCTCCCTAAGTGCTGGGATTATAGCCGTGAGCCACCGCGCCCGGCTCAGCATGGTCTTATTAGCAAAGCACCGCTTTGTGCACTTAGCTTCTGCCTGCAGTGCCCCACCCTCTTTCCTTTGGGGCTTCCTCCCCAAACTTTGACTAGCGGTTCCTTCTCGTCATTCAGACCTCAGCTTCTCACTCCCTCATGCCACCCCGCTAACACTCAGTTCATCTTTCTGTTTTATCTCTGCCATCAGTTGTCTTAATATTCGGTCGCTGCCATATCTAGAGTGGTGGAATGGTGCTTTGCAAATTTTCTTTTTTTCTTTCCTTTTTTCCCTTCCTCCTGGGATGGAACCCAGGAGCTCTGCCCCTGAGCTAGCCACAGCTCCATCCTTTCCTTTTTCCATCTTACATTCTTGTGCTGCGGGCGCCCTGCATTGTCAGTTATTTACAAATGACAAATAAGGTGAACGGGGAAACCCAGCCTGAGAGATAGGACCCACTGGCTGGACTTGGCCTTGTTTAGCCCCATTTCTCCACCTTCTTCTCTGCTTGGGCCACAGTGACAGGCAGTGCCCTTCCCTGCCCTGCCCTGAGCAGACTACTCCCCATCTGTCCAGGCCTGCTCATGCCCAGAACGATGCTCCTGTCCACCCAGCCTTCTGTAGGCACCTGCCATTGAGGCTGCTCCCCTGCAGCCTTCCAAGGGTGGCTGCTGCGAGGAGGCTTGGAGTTTGCTGCCTCCTGCTGCCCCAGGGCCCAGCCAGGTAGATGCTGTGCTCATAGACCAAGCCCATCACGAGGTCCTGCTGGGCTCAACTTCAGACTTCTTGCTGTGATGCTGGTTGAGGAGAGGCAGCATCTCCATGGTCTTGAAAGGGAAGCTTTTGCTCTGTATTTGAAGATCCAGGCTCCTGAAAACCATTAGAGGTCCCAGGGGCCTCAGTGGGCACGGTTTCCACTCAACCCAGATCCTGGGATTTCTGTCCATTTGATCTGAGGAGTCTGAGCCCTGCCTGCCTCCCAGCCTCCCTGCCTCCCTGCCTGCCTCCTCGCCTCCCTTCTTTCCCACAGCTCATCTGCACTGTTGCCCAAGCCGGAAGCTGCAGTCCTAGAGGTTCTCCCATTATCCCTTTCATGTCCAAGTCCTGTGCTTTCTGCCTTCTGAACCCTAAATCTACGTCCTTTGTTATAGTTACCTCTCGGTGTTAACTCCATGACAGCTGATACCTTGCCGAGGTCACTCTAATCAGCCACTTCCTTCCTGCCCCTTCCTGCCTTCACGTCCCTGTCTTCATCTGGAAGGCATCGGAGACATTCTGTCCCTTCCTCCTCCCACAGTCTGCTGCAGAGACCTGCAGACACTTGTGATTATGATTCTGTGCCTGGCCTCCCTCCCTCTGGCCTGCATGACCAAGTCCAAGTGCCTGAGGCTGCTCTCCAAGGCCTGTGTGGTTCCACCCAATTTCCTTTTTGCTTTGACAGGACTACCATGTTAATGGTGGTTTTGTGTGTGTGTGTGTGTGTGATGAACTTCATTCTTTTTCAGTTTTATTCTCTACTGTGTGTGAAACTGAGGTTAAATAGAAGAAATAAGAAATATGTAGGGGGAGCCGGGCGTGGTGGCTCAAGCCTGTAATCCCAGCACTTAGGGAGGCTGAGACAGGAGAATCGCGAGTTCAAAGCCAGCCTCAGCAATGGCGAGGCGCTAAGCAACTCAGTGAGACCCTGTCTCTACATAAAAAAAACACAAAATAGGGCTGGGGATGTGGCTCAGTGGTCGAGTACCCCTGAGTTCAATCCCCAGTAC
>CM053411.1:7133057-7189662 GCA_028644305.1 Xerus rutilus
TGGTGGCTCAAGCCTGTAATCCCAGCACTTAGGGAGGCTGAGACAGGAGAATCGCGAGTTCAAAGCCAGCCTCAGCAATGGCGAGGCGCTAAGCAACTCAGTGAGACCCTGTCTCTACATAAAAAAAACACAAAATAGGGCTGGGGATGTGGCTCAGTGGTCGAGTACCCCTGAGTTCAATCCCCAGTACCAAAAAAAAGAAAAAAAAGAAAAAAAAGAAATATGTAGGGGGCTGGGATTGTGGCTCAGTGGTAGAGCACTTGCCTAGCATGTGTGAGGCACTGGGTTCGATTCTCAGCACCACATATAAATAAATAACAACTAATAAAATATTTTTTAAAAAAAGAAAGAAAGAAATACGTAGAAAGGAGACGTAAAGGAAGCACAAAGGAAAAATATTTTTTTGCAGTACTGGGGATTGAATCCAGGGGTGCTCTACCACTGAGACACATCCCAGCCTTTTTTATTTTGAGACACAATCTTGCCAAGTTACCGAGACTGGCTTCAAACTTGTGATTCTCCTGCCTCAGCCTCCAGAGTAGCCGGGATTACAGGTGTGTGCCACTGTGCCTGGCCAAGAAGTAGCTCAGTGGTTATGTAGGTTAAGTGCCCCTGGGTTCAATCCCTGGAACCAAGGGGGAGAAAAAAGTTCTACGTACTTTCCAGGCCTGTCACTCCCAAATTCCTGGGAAATCTGCCAGTCTACCTGTGTGCTATTAATGAACACCCCCATAAATAGATCGAGTAAAGAGAAATATGATATTTTGAGAAACCTGTAACTTATGGAACTTTCCAGCACTATCTGTCAATCAGATAATGAAGACAATGAGGCCTAATACCTTGGAGATTGACCAGACTACCATAAACGGTCCTGATATCACCAGACTGATACCATCCTACCCACCTTCCAGACCTTCCCTCACCAAGTTTCTTTTCAAAGGAGAGCCGGTGACATGATGTCGCCTGAGATTCAGAATGTAGTGTCTGTGCGTGAAGGGGGCTCAGGACCTACCCTGCCTCCCTCAGGGAGGGCTCTTTGGGTATGACTTGGTCTTGTGGCGTTCCTAGCTGATCTTGGTCCTACTTGAAGGACATCTTAGCTAAGGAGAAACTTCCAAGCCCCCACAATCTCTCAGCTCCACCTGTTCCTCACCACCTGATTTCTTTTCCTTCTGCCTGATTTTTCTTGGCCAAAACTTGCCCCTTCCACAGACTTAGGGCCTATATCCGCCAGAGTCTGCCTCTTGAAGGCCTGCAATAAAAAAGGCTGGGAACCCCAAAAAGACATCTCAAAATGGCCTGCATAGGGCTGCAGATATAGCTCGGGTAGAGCATCTGCCTAACATGTGCAAGTCCGTGTGTTCGATCTCCAGCAACAAAAGAAAAAAAGAAGAAAAGATAAAAAGACTGCCCACATTCCCTTGAATCTGTATTCCTTGCTTTCCTCCAAAGACATCTTTTACTCTTGAGATGGCCCTCATTCCCCTTTCCCCTGGATGAGTATTCCTTTTCTTTCCAGAGGCATCTCTTGAGATGGCCCACATTCTCCCTTGAATGTGTGTCTCCTTTCCTGAGTAAACCTTCATCTGTTCCTCCAGCCCATGCTAAAATTCTCTTCTCTTTTTAAGCCCACACCCCGCTGGTCCTGCGTCAGATCCCCCTGTTCTGCAGGGACTCCTCCCTCAGAGCCCTCTTCTCCCAAGATAAAACGAGTCCCCAGGTTCTGAAAGTCCTTCTTGTGACTGTGCATGTGCATAAGCTTTGGTCAGATACTTCCACAAGATAAACTCCTTGATGGGAAACTGCAGTCCTCACGTGTATACATTTAAGATTTGGCCTCCAAGGGCTGGGATTGTAGCTCAGTGGTAGAGCGCTTGCCTCGCATGCGTGAGTCACTGGGTTCGATCCTCACCACCACATACAAATAAATAATTAAAAGATGTTGTGTCCATCTACAACTAGAAGAAATTAAAAAAAAAAAGATTTGGCCTCCAAGGAGAGCTGGACCAGTTACTACTGCTACCAGGTGGCCACCAAGGCACCTGTGTCCCCACGTTCTCCTTCATGCTGAACATTCCCAGTGTTTTAGTTCCCATCAAACCCCCAGGGTGAACAGAAAATGTCATCTGTGGTTCTGGTTTTGCTGATGGTGGTGCAATGGATCATCTCTTCATATATTTGTTGTTCTTTCCTGTTTCTCTTACTGTAATTACCTTTTGATATTCCTTACCCATTGTTTTATCAGGTGATTTATCTTCGTATTAACTGTTGATTTACCTGCTGCTGATTGCATATGTTACAAACACCGTTTTTTCTCCCAAGATTGTAAGTTCTCCTTTCTAAACTGTTAAGTGTGGCATCTTTCAGTGAACCAGGATTTGGGATGTTTATTTTTTTTACTTTTTCAATTTTTTTTTCTTCTGGTGCTAGGAATTGAACCCAGGCCTCGCGCATACTAAAGTATACACTCTAGAACACATTGGTATTTCAGGAAACTGGCATGAATGAATTAAAGAGCTAACTGGGTGTGGTTTTTTTAGTTTTTGTTTTTGTTTGGGTACTGGAGATTGAACTCAGGGACACTCGACCACTGAGCCACATCCCCAGCCCTATTTTGTGTTTTATGTAGAGACAGGTTCTCACTGAGTTGCTTAGAGCCTCCATTGCTGAGGCTGGCTTTGAACTCGTGATTCTCCTGTCTCAGCCTCCCTAAATGTTGAGATTATAGGCTTGAGCCACCGTGCCCAGCTCTAACTGAGTGTTTTGCTCAGTTGAATGCTTGCCATGAATAGGAAGGCCTTCCCCTCCCTGAGACCACAAAAAAGTCTTTCAGGGTCTACTGACAGGAATTTGTTCCTGTCCTGCTCCCAGGTGGAATCTGTTTTTCCTCATTGTGAACAAGGACTTAACTTGATTTTTCCCCACTCCTGAAGTGGACACAATAGTGTGTGTGTGTGTGTGTGTCAGTAATCTGTAGTTTGCCAAGAGAGTTGAAGCTTTCTTTGTCATAGCCCAGATTTATGAGTTGCCAGCCATGTTTATCTGTGATCTGGGGAATCGATGTCTTGCAGGGTCGCCTTGTAGCTCCAGGGCCACTTAAATGCCAAGGAGTGAAGGAAGGAGTGTCCCTCACCTTTCAGACAGACACATCCCCAGGACAATGCCCTGGGCCAAGATCTTTAGTAGGAAAGAGAGTTCTTCATCTGGATGAAGTGGTTTATGTGGAAATGTGATTTCTTTTTCCAATAGATAAAGCATTCGAGTGATATTAAATTCAGAAGGTACTAAGGAGTAGATAGATACTGAAAACCAGCCCCCCACTGAGCCACCCTGTCTCTGTGCCTGCGCCCGCACATGCATGTATTCCTGTGAATTCTTTTCACTTCAAGGTATGTTTTGGCAGTCGTTCCAAATTGCGTCGTAAAGAGTTTCTGATTCTGTTTTACGGCCTTGCTGCATTCAGAGTAGTCTAGGGAGCACAGCCCCCACGCTGCCTGCAGTGCCAGTGTTGGAGGAGTTTGCTGGCTTCCTTGTTCTGCCCTGGTTGGTGGCAGCCCCACTGGGCTCGATGCCCAGACTGACCCCAGGAAGAAGGGTGGCTTGTTGTATGAGAGGCTGTCACTGTCAGTCTGCTCGATTCGTTAAGCACAAAGCAGGAACTCCCACTGACATTCGTGCGTTTGTGCAACACACCCCCAGCCCCGTCCTGTTGATCAAGAATCCATTCAGATTTAAGGAAGCGTTGAACTTGACCATGAAGAATGAAAGTAAATAGAAGAGCAAACCGCCTGAAATAGGGCCAAGGAAGAGGAGGTTCCTGGAGGGAACTCTGTCCCAGCAAGGTGTCCCCACAGGGTCACTCTGAGGAGCTGCTGGGAAGAGCAGCATGCCTCTCCAGCTTCTGTCTCGGGTCTCCAACATGTTTTCGTGCTCAGAGCAGACCCCTGCAGCTACTTGCAGGAGTCTCATCAGGAGGAAGAGGGAAGCCAGGGCTGCTGGGGTCTGCTGAAAGCTCATGTTTTCTTGGACTCCAGGGACGAGACCAGCCTCCCTCACCATCTGTGACTGCTGATTAGCCTTCCGCTTTGCCATGGCCTTCAAAAAGAGAGGAAAACAGACCCACCTTACATAGACTGCCCATTCAGGTGGAAGAGTGGATGAAAACTTCCTAAAACAAGTCACAAAACTGAGTCTCACTAAGCTGCCAAGGCTGGCCTCCAACTTGAGAGCCTCCTGTGTCAGCCTCCTGAGTCTCTGGGATGATTATAGGGTGCACCATAGCATACATTAAAGAGAGTGATATTTCATCTTGAATCAATAGTGGCCCAAGGGTGCTGAAGCCTCAGATCATGGAGTTGCTATATGAAGACCACTGGCTGTATATAATGAGGCTCAGACACCCTCCACCCTGCCTCAGTGGAAGGACATCCTGCCACCATGCTGAGAGGTGTGCAGATGGGCCCCGCTGCCTCCAGGGGACCTCTGGAGGTGGGAGGGCTTCTGGGAGATGGGGGCGATATGCTTGATGTGCTCCTCACCACAGTCTAGGGAATGGTGTGTGAACATTTACTTGGAAAAGGAAACTCTGGCTTCTAAATCCTAAGAATAGACCACACTAGGCAGCCTCATTGGTTGCTTACAGGTTAGCCAGAGTCAGTCTGGAGGCACAGCAGAGGGCGTGTCTGAGTGTTCCTCGGGCATTTGATGAGACTGTCGTCATATCCCAGGCACAGCATCAGAAACGTGGGCTGAAAGTTGGTAGAATTAGGTGGAATATCAGAGTCCAGCCTCAGGGCGGGCCCTGTGGCCACCCTGAGGTCCACCTTCACTGACAGGTCAGCCAGGGCAGAACCAGGGTCTTGGATGAGGCCATTAGTGGAACACTGGTCAGATTCACAGATGACTTGAATATAACTGACAGCGAAGTAGAGATCCCAGAAGATCTCGACAGACCGTAATGACGGGCTGAGTCAGAAGGAGAGGCCTCGCTGCACAGTTAAGAACAGGATCTGGGAAATGGGGTTTGACAGCAAGACATGTGAAAAAAGACTTGGGCTCAATCTGTTAACTGCTTCGCATCCTGGGCTGCCAAGAAAATGAGTGTCAGCCTCCAGCCTCCACGCAGTGCGATTTGGTTAAGCGGGACCCAGGCAACCTCGGGGTCTGGGAGGATACAAAGGAAAAAGGCCAAAAGAGGGAAAGCAGGGGCTCTGGCACCTGGAAGGGGGGCAGCCTCAGGAGCACAGCAAGCACGTTCAAGGATGTGGAGGCCCAACCCTGGAAGTTTCTAAGGCACAGAACCCAGAAGCTCAGGGGAGAAGGCCCAGGAGGGCAGATCTTGGTAAAACATGGGAACAGCTTTCTTTGTGGAGTCCAGAAATGGACTGGGCTGTCTCGGCAGATGGAAGACGTCCTTTGCTAAGATGAACACTTGGTGGGGTGCAGCCAGGGAGTAAAGTGGACAGCTCTGCGGCAGGACCAGGGGCCCCCACAGTGCTGCCTGCGCCTGTGTTTTTGTGGCTTTTCCGTGATACCAAGGAGGGAGTTGGGTGCCCTCGACCATGGGCAATTTTCTTTCTCCTCATAATATGCACCAAGGAAAGTTGTATAGGTAGAGGCTCAGTGCATTGGCAGAGGCCACCTGTGTGCTGCCACTCGGCCACAGGGCACAACATCACCTACTCCCCAGAAGCCCCCTTGGGCCCCTTGTGGACACCCTGCACGGAAGCCACTTTCCTGTACTCTTCCATTAGGCAGACTGGTTCTGCCTGTTCCTGAACTTTTCTCTGTGGGGACTGTAGTGTGGGGTCTTGTGTCTGGAATCCTCCTCAGCTCAGGTTTTGTTTGGGGCATAGCTCCGGGTTCCTGTGAGTGGTTGTAGATGGCTCCACTGCCTGGGTTGGTGGCTGACTGTATCCTGCGAGTCCTGCTGTCCATACTGTGTACACCCCCACACGAGTGCCCACACACTCTGGTGGCCCTGGGATTGCAGATATGCAGCAGGTGGGAGCACAGACCACGGGGGAGGTCACACCAACCTGCACATCTGAGCCATGGGCCCTCCTGCCAGGGCAGCACAAGCTGACATACAAGACGGAAGGAAGATTCCAAGTGAGAGACAAGGAATGGGTGGCATGGCAGCGTGCACAAGGGGTGAGAGGCAGTGAGGACAACCCAGAAATGCAGGCCAGGTGGATCCCCAGCAGGATGTCAGGCAGCATTTCCCAGCGGGGCAGGCCACTGCGGCTGCTCCTGAACTGCCCGAGAGACAGGGAATAAAGGGGGGCTCTCGCCTTTGGCCAAAGGCCTGATGGCCTGTTAGGGCAGTTCAGTCAGCAAGGCCTGGCTGCCTGGGGGGGAGTGACGTGGAGCAGGGACACGGGGCTCCACCCACCCGTCTTCACCCCACATTTCAGTCAGTGTCTGACAGGTCAGTGCCTTGGCCTTCCTGGGTGCTCCTGCAGGGTGCCCAACCCAGTGTTCCTTGGGGGAAGTGCAGGGACAGCACTAGACTGACAGAGTGCCTGCATCGTCTCTGCTCTGGGCTCAGAAAAGCCATTTCCAAGTTTCCCAGCACGTTAGGCTCCTCTGAATGCTAATCCAGTGTCCTGGTCTTTCAGAAGCCTGTGGAGACAGAGGGTGGAGGCCTGGCCTGGCCTGAGCCTACTTGCCTTATATGACAGGGGCTGGGAGGACGCCAGTGGCCCATGCGTCGTTTGCCCGCCTGGTTTGAGTTCTGGGGAGGCCTTGCCAGAGGAGGTTGGGCAGTGTCTCAGGGAGGACAATCCTGCAGCCAGCCGTCTGCCCCTGCACACTTGGGCTGGTGTTTGAGCCCCTTCTTTCTCTCCTCTGTAGAGTAAGCTCTATATCTAGGAAATAAAGTGGTTCCCTGCCTTCTCCCCATGTCTCCATGAGAACTGAGGATGTGGGATGGTGTGGAAAAGCTGGGTGGACTGTCAGGAGGACAGGCAGTGGGCAGGTGCTGGTGCGGTGGCAGCTGGCCGCTCTCTGGTGCAGTTCCTTGGCACCCACCCACGCCCTTGGTGCAGCTTCTGGATCGCAGTCCTGGCCTGACCCACCCAGCCTGCCTCTTCCTTTCTGGAACCACCCCCAGCACTGTGGTGCCGCCTGCCAGCTCTGGTCCTCTCCCCTAGAGCCCCTCCCCGCCCACGGCGGGTGACCGAGCTCCCGCGCAGGCCTGGACTGGGGATTAATGAAGCCCAGATGCAGGACTCCTGGCTCTGGCAGCAAGCTCGCTGCAGAGCAGCAGCAGCACGAGGGGCCATTTACCTCCCACCATGCTCCCAGCCCAGCTGCTGCTGCGGCTCCCAGGAACAGCTGGCTGGTAGGGGAAGCCTCTGAGGGCAGGGCCTGCAGGGGAGAGGAGCTGAGGGTCTCTGTGGGCCACACCATGGCTCAGCCAGGGCATACACAACAGCACTCAGCAGAAAGGGGTCAAGACTAAAGGGAGACAGAATCAGGCCCCAAGCTTTTCACTGTTGAGTCTTCACAGTTCCAGATGCAGTGCAAACATCACACGGGACAAGCATGCTACAAATGATTATCTTTCATTTGTCTGAGATTCAAATTTAACAGGCAGCCTATATTTTGATTTGCTAACTAGAAGCCTTGCTCCCCTCCCAGGTGCATTTCTTTGCCCCCTCCCCTTTTTTTTTTTTTAGTACCAGGGATTGAACTCAGGGGTACTCAACTACAGAGCATAGACCATAAAGCATTACGACTGAATCTTCACAAGTCACACACATGACACCAGCACCCAGATCAAGAAATGCCAAGAGAGCCAGGCCTGGTGGCACATGCCTGTAATCCCAGCACTTTGGGAGGCTGAGACAGTAGAATCGCGAGTTCAAAGCCAGCCTCAGCGATAGCGAGGCACTAAGCAACTCAGTGAGACCCTGTCTCTACATAAAACACACAATAGGGCTGAGGATGTGGCTCAGTGGTCGAGTGCCCTGAGTTCAATCCCCAGTACCAAAAAAAAAAGTGTGGAAGGACCTGAACCTGTCCCGACTGCTGAAATCCACCCATCTAGAGCTTCATGTAAATGGATTCATGCACTTCTGTTCTTTGGTGCCGGGCTGCATGGGTGGTCCATGTTGCTGGAGGTTGACATAGTTCATTCATAACCACGACTCCCAGAGCATTTACCCAAGGCACTTCTGCAGCTGGGCACATTTCAGTACCTCTGTTTTGGTTCCTATGTACCTAGGAATAGGACCGCTGGGTGACTGGGAGAGCACGTGTGCATCTGTAGTAGACCTTGCTGGATGGCTGTCTGAGTGAAGGTGCCCTGCACCCCACCAGCACGGGCCTTGTCTTCTCCACGCAGCCCTCTGCTGTGGGCTGGTGCCGCCTGCTGCTTTTTCTCTTTTCTAATCAAGAGCGCTCTGCTTTGTTGATCTTTTCCTGTTTCCTAAGCAAACTAACACAGTCCCCTTGAGTTTCAGACCCCACGTTAGGGCCGCTGATCTCAAACTGCCCAGCCTCAAGAGGGCTTTGAGGAAGCTGTTCCTGCCTTCACTCTCCATCACAGACAGCAGTGGCCCTGGGGAAGTTGCTCTGGAGTCTTCAGCATCAGTTAGAGAGTGACTGGGCTCAGTGCTGGCTCTCCAAGTCCTCCCTTAGGGAAACATCACTTCCAGGCAGGCACCTCCCACATGTCACTTGTTTAGTCTTTTGGTTGCTTGTGATATCTTTCCAGCAGTGTGGCTGAGGATGCCTGTGGGGTCCCTCCAACAATGTTGCTGCCTGATGGCATTTCTCCTCTAAGAAATCAATTTAGTCCACGCATTTTTCATCACGTTTCATCTTCCAGACGTTTCCTTTTTTTCCCCTGGTGGTAGTGGCTTTCCTCAGGAACTGGGGACTGTGGTAGAGCCCTCGCCCAGCGTGCACAAGGCCTTGGGTTTGATATCCAACATAACAAAAAAAAGAAAGAAAAAATTCATTTCAGTGGCTAACAGCTGCCTCCCCTGGGGACAGGTGTGTGGAGGGACATTGAAGGTCATAGCCTCATGGTGGGGATGGAGTGGTGACAAGGCACAAAGCACCATGGCCTTGGGAGTCTGATGGGAGAAGGGCCCACCTCGTCGCCCTATCTCGGAGCCCTCAGCCCCGCGTCACTTGCCCCTCTCCAGCCCACCGCCACTCTGGCCGTCCTCTGCTCTCCGCTTCCCTCCTCTCATCTTCCCTGGTGCTCAAGGGCCTGTGGAAAGCAGAGGCCCAAACATGAGGTGCGAAGGCCTGACGGGGTGGGAGTGGGGGACCATCCTCAGGAGGAGCCACTGTTGGCTCCGTCCTGGTGGGTGGCTCGGTACTGTTGCCGGCTGACTGCCACCTGAGGGACTGTGCTGGCTCACAGTGGCTCACAGACCAGATGCTCCAGGGCGGGTGACTTCAGGCACCCTTGGCTCTGGGCATTCCAGGGCTCTGCCTCATGCTCCTGTCTCTGCTGGCCTCCCTCTTGCTGCTTATTCAAGCTGTCCCACCAGGACACAACATGGCCACTAGCAGCTGCAGGGTCACCTCCTGCCACCTTAGTGGTCCTCTGGGAAGGCACATGCTCTGCTGACAGTCCAGGGATGCAACACTCTCAGGCCTACCCTGGGAACCAGGTTGGGGCAGGGCAGGGCAGACCAGGGGTTCCAAAGGAACGTTCTGTGGACGCTATGGAAAAAACCCACAGACTTGCTGGGCACGGTGGCACATGCCTATAATCCCAGCAGCTGAGGCAGGAGGATCACAAGTTCAAAACCAGCCTCAGCAACTTAGGGACTCAGAAGAAAAATAGTCCCCTCTCCATGGGTGTCCTGCCCCTTATGTGGGCTCCCCAACTTCCAGCCCACCCTCTTTTAGAACTCTGCTTGGGTTCTCTGATTCTTCTCTCCCAGGCAGCTTCGAAGCCAGCTCAGCCTTGTGGTCATTGCCCGGATGCTGGGCCAAGAGGAACTCCCTCTCTGGCAAGAGAAGATGCAGGTGAGTCTCTTGTGTTGTCAGCTTTGCATTGCTATGACCAAAATACCTGACATAAAGAACTTAGAGGAGGAGGAGGTTACTTGGGCTCCTGGTTTCAGAGGTTTCAATTTGTGGTCGGCCAGTTCCATTACTTTGGCCCTGAGGTGAGACAGAACATCGTTGTGGAAGGGCAGGCGGAAGAAAGCTGCACAGCTCATGGCAGCTGAGAGGCAAAGAGAGAGAAAGAGAAAGGGTCAAGATATGCCTTCCAGGGCACATCCTCAGTTACCTGCTTCCACAGCCTACAGTCTCTGCCCCCTCCAGTAACACCACCAGATATGCATCCTTCCAGGGATGAACCCACTGATGAGGTCAGGGCCCTTACTGTTTAATCACTTCCCCAAGAAAGCCCCACCCACCTCAGAACATTGCTACACTGGGGACCAAGCCTTCCAACACTTGAGATCTGGGGGAACATCCCAGACCCAAACCATAACACAAGTCTGCCTCAGACAGGAAGGCCTCTAGGTGGCCAACCCTCCCCAAGGCCTGCTCACTCCTGAGTCCTGGCTAGCACCCCAAGCCTGTACCCTGAGAGCTGAGCTGGGTTAGAATGTTGTTCTTAAGTTCTTTCATTCAGTGATTACTGGGATCTGGGTGTGTAATTCAATGGCAGAGGACTTGTCCAACTTGTGCAAGACCTTGGGTTCAACCCCTAGACCTACTCTCCTGGGATGAGGACTTGCTTTCTTTAAGCATTAAACATAAATAACTTCAACCCCTAGACCTTCAAGGATGCCGTAACACAAACCTAAGTCCCAGCTACTCTGGCTGAGGGGAGAGCATCACTTAAGCCCAGGAGTTTGAGACCAGCCTGAGGGCAGCCTGAGCAATGCAGCAGTATTCTGCCATCTCAAGGGGAAAAAAATTGTTTGCCTGTCTACCATGTGCTGGATGCCAAAGATTGAGCTGGGAGCCTATATTATAGTTTTTAAAAATATAAAAATACGTAATGTAAAATTTATCACCTCAACCTGTTTTTATCATCTTAACTCCAGTTTGTTTTTTGCATTTTTGCCATGCTAGGGAACCAGCCCAGGGCCTCATGCATGCTAAGCAGGTGCTCAACCACTGAGCTACATCCCCAGCCCTTTTTATTTTATTTTTGAGACAAGGACTCATTAAGTTGCTTAGGCTGGGCTTCAAACTGGGGATCCTCCTGCATCGGCCTTCCGAGTTACTAGGATTGCAGGCATGCATCACCACACCCAGCATCTTTTAATTTTCATTTTTTTGTACTAGGGAGTGAACCCAGGAGTACTTTACCATTGAACTACATCCTGAGCCCTTTCCATTTTTTATTTTGAGTCAAGGTCTTGCTAAATTGCTAAGAGTCTTGGTAAATTGTCCAAGCTATCCTCATTTGTGATCCTTCTGCCTCAGCCTGTTAGGATTACAGGCCTGTGCCACTGTACCCAGCTTAATTTTTTAGGGGGGGAGAGGGTACTGGGGATTTAACCCAGGGGTGCTTTACTACTTTTACTTTTTATTACTTCTTTATTTTTAAATCAAAATGTAATTTTTTAAGATCATACATAAAACCTACACTCATGGGTGTTTTAGTGATCTGTTTTGCCACTGTGACCTATTTTTTATTTTGAGATAGGGTCTTGCTAAGTTGCTTAGGGCCTCACTAAATTGCTGCAGCTGGGCTCAAACTTGTGATCCTCCTGTCTCAGACTCCTGAGCCATTGGATGGATTACAGTTGTGTGCCACCATGCCCAGCTGCTTAAGTATTTTTAAGTATAGAGTTCTAAGCATTTTTAAGTGCCTAGTTCAGGGGCATTAAGACATTCACCTTGTGCAGTCATCATCACCATTCATCTCTGATTTTTTTCTTCCTAAACTGAACCTCTGTACCCATTAAACACAAATGTTCCATTTCCCCCCCTGCCCCTCAACCCCTTGTTATATGACTTTTTGTAGGTGGAAAAACCATGAAGAGGAAAATGAATGCTATTAAATTAGAGCTACTCTCCTCCTGGCCCTCCCCCCAATGTGGCACATCCCCTGGCAGCATGGTGGTTAGCTGTCTTCTCCATTCTTCTGAGAGGCTCTGATGGCAGTCCGCTAGCATCTCAGAGGCCCTTAAGGCACCTGGGATGGGGGCAGAGCAGATGAGGGCATCTTACCTTCCTGGGGACCCCCTGGAATTCTGAAGCATTGTGGATGTCTGGCTGAACCACCCTCCCACCCCAGCCACCCCAAGGGGGCCAGGCACTCAGCAAAGGCCGATTATCTCTAGACATGGGGTCTGCAAGGGAGGAAGAACAGAGGGATTAATAGTGTGGAGACAGGCATGGTGGCCACGCCTGTAATCCCAGTGTTGGGGAGGCTGAGGCAGGAGGATTGTGAGTTCAAAGCCTCAGCAACTTAACAAGGCCCTAAGCAACTCAGCGAGACCTTGTCTCTAAATAAAATATAAAAAGAGCTGGGGATGTGGCTCAGTAGCTAAATGCCTCTGGGTTCAATTCCCAGTTTGAAAAAAAAAAAAAAGAAGCATTGTGAGAAACAGTGCCCAGCAGTCAGGGGCAGGGGCAACAGAGATACGGCAAGGGGCACAAGTCAGAAGGTCCCCAGAGAGCTCGGATGGCAGCCTGAGGGAAGGACATTGGCTGTGGCAGAGGGCGTCACAGCCCTGCAGAGAACAGACTGCAGGAAGAAAGTGGGGGTGGGAAGCAGGGCAGGGTGGGGGCAGTTACCCTGGAGTAGTGTTGGCAGTCATTGGAAAGATGGCCATTTTGGGTTTTAAAGTTTAGTCTTTTTTTTTTTTCTTTTTGTACTGGGGATTGAACCAGGGGCACTTAACTACTGAGCCACATTCCCAGGCTTATTTTTTTTTATTTTGAGACAGGGTCTCACTAAGTTGCTTAGGCCTCACTGAGGTTGCCTTCAAACTTGGCCATCCTCCTGCCTCAGCTTCCTGAGTCGCTGGGATTAACAGGCATGCACCACCATACCCAGCTTGATTTGCTTTTTATTGGCCAGAGATTGTACAGGGAGGTGAGGGGGGCTACAGGGAAGGGAGGCAAGTGATAGGGGGCAACCCTGACTGCTGCCTTCCCCAGAGAGAGCTGGCCCTGGAGAGCTGTGCAGCTGCCAAGGGCCCAGATCTCGAGGCCTGTCGAGGACTGAGCCAGGTCCAGCCTGACTATACTTCCTAGCTCCAGGGCCTTTCTGCACACCAGGTGCCCACCTGCCTGTGCCCACCACGTGCCCCTCTGCTCTGTAGACACTAGCTAAACAGCCCGTCCCAGGATCTGCCCCAGGCACCAGGCGCCGACAGGCTCTGGGGAGACAGCACCCAGACGACCCTGGTAGAGAGGATGAGCAAGCTGGCTGCGGCCTCAGTGACTAACTCTGCCCGAGGACAGTGAGGCGGCTTCTGAGAAGGTGCCCTGAGCCAGGTCTTGAAGGATGAGTCTGTGCGTGTACCACAGAGGAGGAACGAGATCCAGAGCAGCTCCAGGGAGCGGAAGGACCAGCGGGGCCTGCCCACGGCCTAGCTGTGGCACTTCCTGTCTCTCCCTCACAAGCCCTGGCCACTCCATAGCTTTCCTCTGGGTCGTTGGGCTGCCAGGTGCTCCACTGTCCAGCCTGGCCTGCCAGATCTTCCTGAAACATGCCTTCAAAGGGCTGCCTCATCCCATGACTGCCCACATCAGCCACGAGGCCCTTGCACACCTTCTCCACAGCTGCCCAGTGGCGCCTGTTTGCAGCCCTCTGCACAGGCCAGCCCAGCCATCCCCTGCATGCGGACTTGGCTATGCACTGACCCCTTCTCCATTGCCACCTATCACTCCCAGCCCCAAAGAGTGGCTGCCACAGACTGGCAGCACTCACCATGTGCTGGGTGCTGTTCTCAGTGCCCACTGCTTGTAGCAGCCCTGGACTGCAAGGACTGCTACTCTGCGTCACGTTCTACAGATGGAGCAACGAAGGCAGGGAACCTCCCTAGGGTCATAGCAAGGAGGCGGTGGAGCGGGATTGGAGTCCCGGCTTTGACCACAGCAGCATGCCACTGCAGCGTCTCCAGCCCCCACCCCAGGTCTCAGCAGCCTGGACTGTGCCTGGGGCTTCATGCTGGAGATGACCAGCTGGCCCTGAGCTTTCGTCCTAGGTCACAGAGGAACCAAGGGCCTGTCCCCTCTCCCTCTGCCCCTCTCAGTACACACTGCTTGGTAAAACTGCTCAGCTGATGGTGAAGAAGCTGCGAGGTGAGAACAGACTGGCTCCAATAGAAGCAGAGGCCTGGGCTTAGGGGTGGGCCAAGCCATTCCCAGAGCACCACTGGGCAGCAGGAGTCCGCCATGTCCAAGCTGCTTGGTTCCTCAAACTGGTCTGTCAGGCCCCAAGAGCAAGACAAGTGCTGGAACTGACCTTGAGGCATAGGACTTCTGTAGGTGCTTGAGGTGCAGCAAACCTGAGGCTTGCATTTGCCAGGAGAGTCCCAGGGTCCAACCAGTAATCCCCGTTCTTCTGTTGAATACTGGGAATGTTCCAGAAACAGCAGTGTTTCAGCCTCATGCCCCAGTGTGCTCCAGGCACTGATCTGGGCATGGAAGACAGCAGAACAGAGTTTGGTCCCTCCCTTATGACATTCACGGTCTAAGGCCAGGTGGACACAGGCACCAAGAAGGCAGTCTCATGTACCAGATGGTGAGGTGCACTGGGGAGGAAAATGAGAGAGGTAAGGGGAAGGAAGTGCTGGGAGCATGCTGCTGTTAAGCGCCAACAGAGAAAGGGACCTTTGCACATAGATGTGAAGGAGCCAGGTGGGTCTCTGGGAAGAGCACTCCAGGCAGCCGGATAGCAAGTGCAAAGGCCCTGGAGCAGGCCGGGCCCCTCAGGTTGTAGGAAAACCAAAGAAGCCAGTGCAGCTGAAGCAGAGGGCTCCGGGTGGGCTAGTAGCAGTCAAGGTCAAGTAAGGGAAGGCTCATCTAGCCAGAGCCTCAGGCCACCCTGAGGGTTTTGACTTCTCTGCCAAAATGGGGGAACCCCTAGAGGGTTTGGAATAGAGGAGAGAATAAGCAATTTGTAAACTCTTTAGACTTCCTCTGGCTGCTGCACTGACCCTAGAGCATGTTCAGGGAAGGAGGTCTGCCTCTTTGCAGTAAGCCT
This sequence comes from Xerus rutilus, assembly GCA_028644305.1. Taxonomy (NCBI): domain Eukaryota; kingdom Metazoa; phylum Chordata; class Mammalia; order Rodentia; family Sciuridae; genus Xerus; species Xerus rutilus. The sequence continues at coordinate 7,148,215 of CM053411.1, forward strand.
GCAGGGCAGTTGACCTAGGGGATACCAGCATGGGCAATGGGTAGCCAGATGCAAGGTGCACTTCCCAAGAATAGGATGCAAGATTTGAGAGGAGAAAGGGAGCACTGGAGGAAGAGCTTGGCATGGCCGGAGGGAGACAGACACCTTTGACCCAGCCAGGTGAGACACAGTGGAGCAGGCTTGGGAGGAAGTCAGGAGTTTGTTTCTTTTCCCACGACACCTCTCACAACACAACCAGCCTCTTTTGTCAAGCCATGTCTTCCAGTTTGGAAAATGGGTTTCCAGTAGTTGAAATCAAAGGGCATGAAAGTTTTCCATCTAATAGGGAAAGTTAGCTGCAGTCCTGACCTGCTATTTAGTCATTCATTTACCTAAGAAATACTTACTAAGCAAAACGGTGTGCCAGACTCAGTGCTGGGCTCTGGGCCACTGCAGTGAACAAAACTGCCCTGGGGCTGGGCACAGTGGCGCATGCCTGTGATCCCCACGGCTCAGGAGGCTGAGACAGAAGGATCGCAAGTTCGAAGCCAGCTTCAGCAATTTACGAGACCCTAAGCAACTCAGTGAGACCCTGTCTGTAAATAAAAAATTAAGCACCCCTGGGTTCCATCCCTGTACCAAAAACACCCTTGGGAGCCGGGCACGGTGGCTCAAGCCTGTAATCCCAGCACTTAGGGAGGCTGAGACAGGAGAATCGCGAGTTCAAAGCCAGCCTCAGCAATGGCGAGGTGCTAAGCAACTCAGTGAGACCCTGTCTCTACATAAAACACAAAATAGGGCTGGGGATGTGGCTCAGGGGTCGAGTACCCCTGAGTTCAATCCCCAGTACCAAAAAAAAAAAACACCCTTGGGGAGCTGACATTCTGGGGCCAGGAAGCAGATAATAATACAAGTAATAAGCAGCTAATTTACGTGGGCTGGTAGGTGGTGATAAATGCTATGGAAAGAAGAGGTGTGGGGTAGGGGACTGCAGGCAGGTGTGGCCAGCATGAGGCTGCAGGCCAGGTGGGAGCTCAGCTGGGCAGGCCTCCTGAGAAGGTGGGCTAGAGCCAAGGCCGTAAGGAGTGGGCAGCTCTGCTGGGTCTGGTCAGAAGCCCCTGCAGGGGCCCAGGCTTTAGGGAGCAGCAGCAAGTCATGGGACCATCTGGGGCCTTGAAGACGCTTAAGATTTGGGCTGCTCCATGTACAAATAGGAGCCTCTGCCCAGATTTGAGGTAAGAGGCACTGGCTGGGTGTCCTCCTCCTCTCACCAGGCAACTGACAAGGTGGTGGAGGCCTGTCTTAGGTGCACACTAGCTCCTGGCCCCAGGTGTCTGCCCTCAGGGGCTGAGTGTTTGCTGAGGTGGCTCCCAGCAGGAGGATGGGTGGGGGTGGGGAGGGTGCTGGTCGGCCCCAGCCCCACTGGGACCCATAGGGTCCCAACCAGCCCTGATCCTGCAGATAGTCTGTTGGTAGGAGAGCAGCTGGCCAGAGTGACCTGAGCCAGAAACAATGGAAATGAGCAGTCGGAGCCACGGGGGCAGCTCAATGTTTTCATGGAGGGCAGGAAAACAGCAGTGAGCGAGCTTGCCTTGCCCTGCCCCACCCAGGGTTCCCGAGCCCAGCCGGGAGGGTCCCACCCAGCCAGGGAAAGGCTGGCCTGCCAAAAGGCTGCTGGGGGCGTGGGCCGCCGGGCCCCGCCCTTCGCTTGCACAGCTGTGAGCTCTAGGCAGGCAGGGCTGCCCTGGAAGCTGTACCCAGACAGGGAGGCTGAGCAAGGCAGTGCAGCCCTGGTGTTGGTGCAGCTCCAGATGGAGCCTCTCTTCACCCAGAACTTTCCCCTCTTTCTTGCCGCCTCACGCTTTCAAAGGGGATCAGACACAGGCAGAAAAGCCCTGGCCCTCTTCCAGGAACCAAGGCCTCCTGAGTCCTAGACCCCAACCCAGCTGCTCTTGTGGGCTGTCTGTGCCCGCGGCCAGCTGAGGTGCTGAGCAGGTGTCAGTGAGTGAGTCAGAAGAGGAGGCCAGGTGTGCCGGCTGGCCAGGCCCAAGCAGGGAGCTGGGCCAGGGGCTCAGCTCTAGCCCATGGCCACACTGCACCTGCTAGATCTAAGGAGATGGTGCCTCTGCAGACTACCCTGGCTCTGCTTCTGCACCCGGCATCCTCCCCCACCTCAGGGCTGCACATGACCCAGAGAGGCCAGGCACTGGGAGCCACACCACAGGTTAGCTCCAGGGCATCTGGACAGGCTTCACTGGGCCCCACTGAGGCTGCCTGAACCCTGAGCTTGGGCTGGGCACAAAGGAGGGGCTGGCTGCAGACTCATGGATTTAGGCAGGTCACATTCCGCCTGAGGCTTCAGAGCCTGCCTGTTTGGAGGGAATGGGCAGTTTCTTCAAAAACAAAACGGGAGGAGCTGGGCTTGAGGGTGCAAGCCTGTGCCTGTGATCCCAGCTACTGGAGAGGCTAAGGCAGGAGAATCACAAGTTCAAGACCAGACTGGGCAACTTAGCAAGACCCTGTCTCAAAATAAAAATAAAAAGGGCTAGGAATGTAGCTCAGAGGTAGAATGTGCCTGGGTTCAATCCCCAATGCCACACACACAAAAAGGAGTGGGGCCTGGTGTGCTGGCCTACATCTGTAATCCCAGCAACTCAGAAGGCTGAGGCAGGAGGATCAGGAGTTCAAAGCCAGCCTAAGCAACTTAGTGAGACTCTGTCTCTAAATGAAATATAAAAAGCAATAGGGATGTGGCTTAGTGGTTAAGCACCTTGGGTTTAATCCCCAGTACTGAAAAAAGAAAGGAAATTAAATATGTAAAGGTCTGGGAATGTATTGAGCACCCCTGAATTTAATCCCCAGTACCACCAAAAAAGAACACACACATACACACGCATACATATAATATATATAATGCATATCAAAAAGGAAGACGATGTGTCAGGATGGAGGTGATGAAACAGGCAGAGAAGATGATGACGATTGTGGTCATCACTTGATGATGGACAGGCGGGGCTCATGGTCTCTCTTCTTCATGTATATGGGAAATGCCACAGTGACAAGTTCAACGAAAAGAAAGAGACAACACCCTCTCTGCCTAGCTGGCAGAAAAGGAGCAGCTTGGCCGGGCAGGGTCCTGCCCAGTGGCAGAGGACCGAGCTCCCGCTCTTGGTTCTGCTGGGAAGTGGGTGAAGTCCTTCTACCTCAGGAGGTCTTCCAAGTTCATCTGGTTAAGGAAGGACTCACCCTGTGCCAGGCACGTGTGTGTGTGATAGGGACAGTCATTCTGTGTGATCCAGATGAAAACACTCAGGGTCTGAGAGGCCACACAGCTTATACGTGAGAGGTGGACTCAGGTCCTGTGACCCGTAGCTGCCGGCTGAAGGTGTCCCTCGAGCACCCACACAGTTGCTCAGCGGCTGCTGCCCTCAGTGTGTGACAGCCTCCTTCTCCTCCCCAGCTGTCTTTGCTCAGTCAACTCCTGAGCCTCATGAGGCCATCATCCCTTGGGCAGTACCTGGGCTCTGAACCCTTGCCACCCTGCCAGGAGCAACAGCCAAAGGCCAGCGCCGCACTAGACCACAAGGTGAGCACCCAGCACCTGTCTGCTTCCACCAGGGCTGTGTTGTCTGCTTTGCGCAGCCTACGGGACCTGCAGCTGCCTGTCCTCCTTGAGCCCCAGGCCATGCCAGAGCAGAGACCAGCAGGCTGCTTCCTGTGTTGAGGGGAGGTGTTCCTCAGCTCTCCCAAGTCTGTAATTAGAGCCCTTGCCCACCCACACATGTAGGTGCAGGGCAGTGGGCACAGGCGTGCAGGCCAGAGGTCCACCGTGCGTCTGCTGCATCCCCTGTGGCCTGGCTTTGTTCGCTGTGAGGCTCTTGGTTAGCTTTGGGGGACAGCTTGGAAGGGATGGAGGAGCAGAGATGCTGTGTGGGTGGTGTGGGTGGTGGGAGCACATTTAGAAGGAGGGCATCCTTATGTGAGGACGCCCCCTCGTTTTCCTTTTCGCAGGGCAGGGCTGGGGCCAGACTCCCTGCTCATTTTCAGTAATTCTTACTGAGGCTGCGTCCTTGGCCTCCCCACAGTTCTTCCTAATTAACTTTCCAGACATCACCCAATTTTCCTAAAAGCCACAGCTTGGCTTTTGGATTTGGAAACCAAGGGCAACGAGGTACCCAGGGCTGGGAGGTTGTAGGGTAAGGAGACTGAGGTGCATGTCAGAGCAGAGATGGCGGTGGGTGGGCTTCAGAGAGGGCACTGCAGGCCCACCTCCCTGGGGCACAGGCTCCCCTGTCCCTGGGTACTGGGGGTCAAGAATGGAGATAGTGATCTTCTAATTCAAGAAGGCAGTAATTCCAAAACCCTGTTCAGAGGTGGATGTTGACGATCCAGAAGTCCGGCCTTTGGGCACCGTTCTGCAAATCAGATAAACGAATTAATTACTTAATGAACACAAATGAACCATTAGGAAGATGTGAGAGTCCCCAGTGCACTCCCCTTCCAGGACACACAGGGAAGGTTATCTTTCAGATGTGCCTAATATTAGTGCATTTACGAGGCAGCAGCCTCCCTGGAGAGTGTGAGCTGCCCACACCCCTTCTCCTTTGCCAAGTACTTCCCAGGACACAGGAGCTGGTTATAGAGGCTGCCTATTAGGCCTCTAGAAAGGAGGCAGAGCCAGCCTCTGGGGGTGGTCTGAGCAGGACCCAGGAGGCCTAGGCTAGGAGGGAGTGATGAGAGAGAAGAGAAGAGGCCATGTCTGGTCTGGCAGAGTGAAGAGTAAGGCCTACAGGCTCCTTGGGGGTCAGCCCCATGACTTCACCCAGCAGAGGCAGGGTTCCCGCCAGGCTCCAAGCTTCCATTTGGCTCACCTTATATATGAGTCTGCCTATGCAACAGCCTGGGGTTGAGGGGAATGAACTGGCTGAGGCACCCTTCATTTTAAGGTGGAGGAACCTGTGAAATGCGCCCCCTGGTTGCGGCCATATTGGGAATGGCTGGTTTGGCCTAGGAGCTCAGAGGGGCCCAAAAGCAGGGTGTGCCGGTGAGGGGGCAGCAGAAGGGGCAGGCGAGGCCACTGCAGCACTCAGGACCCCTGGACAACCACAGAGCCTGCCAGCTCCCCTCCACCTGGGCTGTGGTGGTGAGGGAGAGGAGGGCAGGAGGGGGACAGGTGGGGCCAGCGGGGTACCAGGTGAAGAAGAGTATGATGTGGCCGAGCTGTGTCCCCGGCCTAGGCGGCCAGGCGCTATTCTGACTGGGAGGGGCAAGGTGGGGCAATGACTGGGCGGGCTCCCACCTCAGCCGACTGACTCTTCATTAGGCCCCAGTGTTTCATCTTCAAAGCGGAGATGGGGCTACTCACCAGCCAAAAAGAGCCGCCGGCGTCATCCACCCTGTTTTACAGGAGTGGTGGTCTGGGCGAGGGCTTAGCCTTTTATCCCCAGAGCTCAGAGTCTACCTCTTCTGGCCCCCTGAGTGCGCAGGGGAAACGGAGGCAGGGGAGGGTCACCCCGAGGTGACCTCGGGTGCAGGAAGTGGCTGCTTTTCCAGGCCCTTGGGGCTGCCATGCTGAGCTGCCTGCCCATCCCCCAGCCCAGCTCCTATTCGTGTCTGGGAGATTTCCTGCCCTGCTCCTGGGTCACAGTCCTCCTCCGGCCTGCAAATAAACACTTCTGCCCAATCTTCCCCCTGTCTCCCCACCTCCTCTGTCTCTCAGGCACTGGCCTGGCCTCCCTCCTCCCTCTAGGAAGAAGCCCAGGGCAAGATGTGGCTTCACCCAGCACTGTCCCTGTATGCACTGAGCTGTGTAGCTGGACAGCGGGCACAGCCACATCTCTGTGCATGGCATTCCACTTTGCCACTAGATGGACAGAAGGAACCAGCAAGTGGGTGGTATTATAATCTCTCTCTCCTCCTCTGAACTCTCTTCCACTCTGCTCTAGTTATCTGCTCTCCTGTCCACATTCTGGAAAGTGCCCTCTGCACACTTGCTGACCAGTGACTGGCTCCAGGTCTCTTAATGTCTTGGGTCACCAAGTCCTGATGGAGCTCTGGGCTTCAGAAGTGCCACCTCTATAATGAGAGAACCAGTCACAGGGCATTGTTGGTACTTAAGAAGCTCCTGCCAAGGAAAGCGAGCCACCAATACTTTAACAAAAGAAGCAGTGGCTCTTCCAGCTCAACTCTGTGTGGTGGCCAGGAGGAGGGGAAGATGGAGGGGAGGCAGGCCACCCGGGTTCCTGCACGTTTGTCCTAGCTGGGTCAAAGTCACTTAGCAAGTCACAACAGAGCTTGTAGAGAGGGAAGCTTCCATGGAATATCCTGCTTAAGAAATTGATTAGCAGGGCACACCCATGCCTGCAATCTCAGCAGCTTGGGAGGCCGAGGCAGGAGGACCACAAGTTCATGAGCCAGCCTCAGCAACTTAGCAAGGGCCCAAGCAACTTAGCAAGACCTCTTCTCAAAAAATAAAAAGGGCTAAGGATGTGGCTTGGCGGTTAAGCATCTCTGGGTTCAATCCCTGCTACCAAAAAAATAAAAGTAAAAAAAAAAAACAGGCAGGGTGTGCTGGGGATGCAGGTCGGTGGTAGAGCACCCCTGGATTCAGTCCCAATACCAAAAAAAGAGGTAAGGGAGTGAAGAACAAAAGAAAGGGGTCATTAGAATACTTTTTTTTTTTTGGCGTTTTAAAGTGTGCCTGCCTGCCCTGATGCCTGCCTGTATCCCAGCTACTGGAGAGGCTGAGGCAGGAGGATCACTTGAGTTCAAGGACAGCCTGGGTAACACAGTGAGACCCATCCCAAAAATAAATAAAATTAAGTACTGAGCCCTTTGGCAGTTGTCAGTGGCCCTTTGCTTTCCTGATTTGAGTTGAGCTCACTCAGATAAGAATAAACATCTGGTCAGAAGATGCTCAGAGTCTGGCACAGCCTGGCAAGAGTCAAGTGCCCTGACTGGCAGAACCAGGAGAGAAAGGCCCTTTGTACAGAGGAGACTGTGTGGTGCTCCGGGGCTAGTCTCCAGTGTTTCCCTTTGGCACACAGTTCAGTTCTGCAAGAGACAGGTGTCTTTCCAGGCCTCTGTGAGACTAGCCTTTGAGCCCCCAGCAGTCACACATTGCTCCATCCCAACTCCATTGCCACCATCTCTTCAGGGCACCCAACTCAGCCTTCCAACCCAGAACCAGGGTTTCCTGGTTGGCTTTTTTTTTTTGGTACCAGGGATTGAACTCAGGGGTACTCGACCACTGAGCCACATGCCCAGCCCTATTTTTTGTTTTATTTAGAGACAGGGTCTCACTGAGTTGGTTAGCACCTCACCTTTGCTGAGGCTGGCTTTGAACTCGTGATTCTCCTGTGTCATCCTGGGATTACAGGTGTGTGTCTCCACGCCCAACTGGTTGGCTTCTTTTTAACTGATGATGTGAGCTAAATGTGGCCAGATATGGTCTACTTGTGTTCTGTCCAACCCCGGGTTCATGACCCATTCACTCTTACTGAGATTGTTGATATTTTGGTCTTGTTAATTCTGCCATCACATACCATGTTCCAATTTACCAACTTCTCCTTTAGTTTTTGGGTTTTTTTAAACATGTCTCTGTGTGTGTGTATGCGTGCGCCTGTGCGTGCGCACACGCAAGCACATGCAAGCACATGCATATGCACATATATATACATATACGTATATACACACACATATATAAACATGCACACATTTTACATGTTTTTTTTTTTTTGGTACCAGGGATTGAACTCAGGGGCACTCGACCACTGAGCCACATCCCAGCTCTATTTTGTGTTTTATGTAGAGACAGAGTCTCACTGAGTTGCTTAGTGCCTCGCATTGCTGAGGCTGGCTTTGAACTCGCGATTCTCCTGTCTCAGCCTCCCAAAGTGCTGGGATTACAAGCATGAGCCACCGCGCCCGGCTACATTTTACGTGTTTTGTGTATATATCCTTTTTTTTTTGATGGTGCTAGGGATCAAACCCAGGACTTTGTGCATGGTAAGCACACACTTTACCACTGAGCCACACTCCAGCCAGATGCTATATTGATGGCAGTTTGGGGTTGGCTTTTTTCCCCTTAGAGATTTGAGAGGTAAAAGGAATGAGGATCTTGATGATGGGATGGAAGTTTTTCCCCAGTTGGTTAAATTTGAGGCCTAGGAGGAAGTCACTGTCTCCTGTTGTATGGGAAGAAAACAAAGCCTTGAGGGAGGTGGAGGGGGCCCTCCCAGAGTCCCAGCAGGCTGGTGCCGCACATCTGTAATCCTGCTCAGGAGGCTGAAGCGGGAAGATTGCAAGTTCCAGCCCAGCTTGCGCAACTTAGCGAGATAAAACTTTTTAAAGGGCTGAGGGTACAGCTCACTGACAGAGTGCTTGCCTAGCACGTGGAAGCCCTGGTGAAGAAAAAGAAAAGAAAAAGGTGGGATCAGGAACCTGGCTCTAGTCTCCCTAAGTGCCTCTTCCCTACCTGATGGTGTTCTCAGGGGATGACAGCCTGGGGCTCCCTTAGCATCTGACTATTAGGGCTGCTTCCTCCAGGTGGGTGCCTGGAGAGTCTCCAGCTCTGTCTCCTGGAGCCTAGCGAGGGCTTGTTTGTGGAGGAGACTAGTGAGGTGATGTTGGGGGTGTTCCTGAGCTAGGCGATGCTGGCTGGGGGTGAGCCCCACCTACCTGCGCAGACTCCTGGCGCTCTATAGGGCTTCTGCAGAGCGTGTGGGCCGCTGTGTGAGTGAGTGCATGGTGTGCATCTCCTGTGAACCCTGTGCTGTGCTGCGTTGTGTTGAAGGAGCTGGCAAACAAGTTTTGCTGCTTTTGCTCAGGCTGCTGCAACTGCAGACTGCAGCTGCCTGTCCCTGTGCCCGGGTGACCCTGCCAAGGGCTGCCTTAATGGGAGGTTGTGGTGGGGAGAGGCTCAGCTCTCGCTGCAGGGGCAGGGCGGGGCGGTGTGCTGCCCTATGGCTGCTCTGAGCTCGCCTCTGCCCTCTCTCGCTGCCACTCTCAACCCCAGCAAGGGGACATGTGTTCCCTCAGGCTTGACTTGAGCACAGGCTTCTGGTCCTGTGACCCCCTCAAACACAAGTGGGGCCCGGAGCCTCTGCTGACCCCCATCTGTACTTTCTGCTTTGTTTCCTGAAAGCACCTGTCCTTCCCTTCTGCCCCTTACCCACAGCACTGGGCACCTGGGTCAGGCCAAGGTTAGGAGGTTTGGGAGGAAACTAGATCAGAGGAACAGAAAGTAAACATTCAGGACTCCTGAGTTCCTCCTCAGCTAGTGGTGGGTTGTCTTACTTCCTCCAGAATAAGGAGCATCAGGCATCTTTTTTTTTTTTTTTTGTACTGGGGATTGAACTCAGGGGCACTTAACCACTGAGCCACATACCCAGCCCTTTTTTATATTTTATTTAGAACAAGGTCTCACTATGTTGCTTAGGACTTGTTTAGTTGCTGAGGCTGGTTTCGAACTCTAGACCCACCTGCCTCAGCCTCCTGAGCTGCTGGGATTACCAGTGAATACCACCATGCCCAGCTCATCAGACATCTTTTTACATAAACCTCAAAGAGGCAGCCTCTGGAAAACTGGCCCTGCTGAGATAGGGGAGATGGCTGCAGGTCTGGGGACTGGTGGCCCAGGCCAGCTTTGGCTCCCAGGAATTCTGACTTCTTTGCAAACACATGAGCAGGGCTTCAAGTGCCAGGGCCGAGCCAGGAGGGTAGGCTGAGCTTCTTCAGCAGCTTTTGTTCAAGCCTGGGCAGCTAGAGGGTCCTGCCTGTGGCAGCGTCTGGGTCTGCTCTCTGCCTCACCCCAGCTAGGCCAGTCCTCTAGGCAACCCCTTAGGTTCTCTCCCTCTGGACAGGTGATTCATCAGCTTCTGAACTAACACTCTACCTAGGTTCCTCAGTCCTTTCAGACCCCCTGGATGGCTCGATGGCTCTATGGCTCTTCCTCCCATTCTGACCTGTCACATCATACCCCAAACCGTGCCATCCAAAGCCTCCGCCAGCGGCCCTACTTCATCCACGTGGGTATAGCCCTGCCAATCAGATCGTGCCGCTGAGACCCAAGCAATGGACATCTTTCCCCAGAAACCCTCCATTCCAGGGCCCTCGTCTCTGCTCCTGCTGGCCCTCCTCCCTGCAGTGCCCCGCCTCCTCTCCTGTCCTTGGGTCCCCATGGCCATTACAGCCCGCCCACTCGGGCTGTGGCTTGGCACTTGCTGCTGCACACACCTGAATCAAGGTGTCCGTGAGGCCAGGTCCAGAGTCCATTTCCATCTCATCCCCAGGCTCGCATTGAAAAGCCTGGCCTGAGCAGGTGCCATGAACCTAAGGGATGCTGCCTGCCCTCTGCACCCAGCCCCACCAGCTGCCTCTTCTTCCTTCCAGGCTGGCACCAGAGGAGCAGGACTTTCTAAGCTGGGCGTCCAGGCCTCAGGAAGCCTGGGAATGGGTGGGGAAGGTCCCCCCACGCCAGGCAGGCCGGAGCCCTCTCAGGTGCCCTCTGCCTTTTCACCTCTTCTGTGTCTTCTGCTCTGTCTGCCAAGCATCTCTAGTGACAGAAGCATTAGTCCCAGTAGCTGCAGGTCAACTCAGCAGGCTTAGCAAGACCCGGTGCCATGAAACCTTGGCATCGCTCTGTCCACCTCTGGGCTCTGCCCCTTGGAGCATTCCCAGGCAGGCTCCCTCCTCTCAAAATAAAAAATAATTTGTTGTGAGAAACAACAAATTGTGAGAAACTCCAGGCTGACCTCTTTTCCTTAGCCACTCGAGCCAAGGGGAGAGAAAGAGCCTGTGTCCTAGAGGCCCAACCAAAATCCCAGAGTCAAGTCTCATTGGCTGGGCTTGGGTCATGTGCCCATCCCTAGGCCAGTCATGTAGCCAGGCTGGCATATGATAATTGGCTGAACCAGGTCACATGAGCTCCCCTGGAGTCAGCAGTGAAGACACCACCAGAGAACAATCTGGCCTAAGTGATGGATGCTCTTATAGAGGAAGCGGGTGGGCCCTAGATGCCTTGGAACCTTGCATTCCATAACACTGTTCTTCTGTCGTGGGTGATAGCCCCATACTCTCATCTTCTTCTGTCGTGGGTGATAGCCCCATACTCTCATCTTCCCAGGAAGCACAGGAAGGACCCTGCTTCCCAGGCTCCAGCCACGCCAACACTCCAGGAACCAATTCAATGAGAAAGAGGACTGACTGGTATTAGGTTTGTTTTTGTTTTGTACCAAGGATTGAACCCAGGAGCGTTTAGCTACTGAATCATATCCCCTAGCTGTTTTTTATTTCTATTTATTTATTTATTTATTTTTGGTACTAGAGATTGAACTCAGGAGCACTCGACCACTGAGCCACATCCCCAGCCCTATTTTGTGTTTTATGTAGAGACAGGGTCTCACTGAGTTGCTTAGTGCCTCGCCATTGCTGAGGCTGGCTTTGAACTCGCGATTCTCCTGTCTCAGCTACTCAAGGTAGCTGGGATTACAGGCGTGCGCCACCGTGCCCGGCTGTTTTTTATTTTAAGACAAGGTCTTGCTTAGTTACTTAGGGCCTCGCTAAATTGCTAAGGCTGGCTTTGAACTCGTGATTCTCCTACCCTAGCCTCCTGAGCCGCAGGGATTACAGGCGTGCGCTACTGCGCCCAGCAGGTATTGGCTTTTGAGGAAGCCACTGCTCTATGAAAATGGCCATGTGGATGCCTGGCCCAGTTTCCATTACCCCCTCACACGGCCCCACATGCTTACTCCTGCACTCACCCCCACATGCTGATGTGCTCATGCACACGTGTAGACTCAGATGTGCACTGAGATTCCTGCCGCTCCCTGGGCTACTGGCAGAGCTTAGCTTTCCTGTCCAGATCTGCCTGAGTTCAGGGTCTATAGTCCCAGCTGGAGGAGCAGGAAGAGCCTCTTGCCAGGCCCTGCCTGTGGTCTCCTTCACCCTACTGCCAGCAGGAAGCTGGGGAGGAAGGGTGGGCTGGGTGGGAGCCCTCTCAGACCTTTGCCTGCAGCCTCTTGGTTTTTGCCCCCCACAGACATGGACAAGGCCACACTGTGTGACATGACTTCCCAGAAGCACTACAGGAATGAAAGGCTCTCCACCTTCCTGCTCTTGTCCCAGCTCCTATCTGTCCTCCCCCCGCCCCAGCCTGCTCTACCATGGCCTCATAGTTCCCACCCTGCCCTCAGTACCAAGAGCAGAAGCCAGGACTCCTCAGGGTCCAATCTCAGTGTCTGGAAAGAGCTTAAAAGAGAACTGCCCAGCCAGGCGCAGTGGCTCAAGCCTGTAATCTCAGCACTTAGGGAGGCTAAGACAGGAGAATTGCGAGTTCAAAGCCAGCCTCAGCAACAGCGAGGGGCTAAGCAACTCAGTGAGACCCTGTCTCTACATAAAACACAAAATAGGGCTGGGGATGTGGCTCAGTGGTCGAGTGCCCCTGAGTTCAATCCCTAGTACCAAAAAAAAAAAAGAGAGAGAACTGCCCTAAGCAACTTAGCGAGACCTTGTTTCAAAATAAAAAATAAAAGGCCAGGGAAGTGGCTCAGTAGTTGAGCACCCCTGGGTTTAATCCCTGGTACCAAAAAAAAAAAGAGAGTAAGGATTGCATAGGTGACAGTGGTGGCACATGCTCATAATCCCTGCTGCTCAGGAGTCTGAGGCAGGAGGATCATAAGTTCAAGACCAACCTAGAGCCAGGCGCAGTGGCACACGCCTGTAATCCCAGCACTTAGGGAGGCTGAGACAGGAGAATCGCGAGTTCAAAGCCAGCCTCAGCAACGGCGAGGCGCTAAGCAACTCAGTGAGACCCTGTCTCTACATAAAACACAAAATAGTGCTGGGGATGTGGCTCAGTGGTCGAGTGCCCCCGAGTTCAATCCCCGTTACCAAAACAAACAAACAAACAAAAAAACAACGACCAACCTAGACAATATAGCAAGGACCTGTCTCAAACTAAAAAATAAAAATGGCTGAGGATGTAGCTCTGTGGTAGAGTGCTTTTGCCTAGCATTCATGAGGGTCTAAGTTAGATGTCCAGTACTTAAAAAAGAGAGAGAGCTGGGCATGGTAGTGCACGCCTGTAATCCCAGCAACTCGGAAGGCTGAGGCAGGAGGATCACAAGTTTGAGTCCAGCCTCTCCAATTTAGTAGGGCCCTAAGCAACTTAGCAAGACCCTGTTCTAAATAAAATACAAAACAGCACTGGGTATGTAGCTCAGTGGTTAAGTGCCCCTGGGTTCAATCTCTAGTGCCAAAAAGAGGAAGAGAGGGGAGAGGAGAGAGAGAGAGAGAGAGAGAGAGAAACAGATAACCGCTGTGAGGAGTTTGGGCCTTTGCACTTTCTCTCTGGGAAGCTAGGAATGCTGGTGAAGTGCTCACTCCTATTCTGAGGAAATGGAGGGTGTGGGTGTGTGCTGTTCTCCCAGGTCCTCCTGCAGCCTGGGAAGAGACCTCTGCCTCTCCTCCCAGCTGGGCCCTAGAGCAGCTTTCATCCAGCAGCTGAACCGGAAGTCCTGTTCCTGTGCAGATGATCCCAGCCTGTCTCCCGTCACCCTAAAGTGGCCTTGTCCCTGCTTTGTGCTCAGGGCTCCGCCCATTCCTGCACCCGGTCACTTTGATTTGTAGAACTGGGTGTCCTGCCTGGCCAGCCCCGTGGTGAGTGGGGCAGGCCCTGCCTGTGACGTCTGCTCTTTGGCCTCTCGACCCTATCTTCAGCAACCCTGGGTAGGAAGAGGTATTATGTCACAGGCTTCATTTCCTAGTAGTTGGTCATGTGTCCTTGTCATTTCCTTCTTGCTAGGACTTATGACTGATGACCTGTGCTGGGCAGAGTCACTTCCAAAATAAGCCTTTCTTTGGGAACAGAACTTTGGGTGCAGCCTTCTACTCCTTTCAGTACCTGCAGAGGCCAAGGTCAGGGAGTGTAACCTTGGATGGGAGCTACCTAGGCAAAGGTCATACAGTTTGCTTGCCAGGACAGGGAAGAAATAGCATCCTAGCAATCAGCATGGCAGGTGCCACGGGCTAGGACCAGTTCAGGTGTGGAATGCCCAGAAAAATGCGTGTCCTCTGGTCTTGTGTCCTAGCCAGACCGATGAGGCCTGGCGCTCTCACCTGGCTGAAGCTCTTGGCCTGGGCCTGCAGGTAGCCCTGCCTCAGGATCGCTCACCACTAATAGTGACAGTTGTTTGCCTAGGCAGTAGTGGAGTGCCCAGACCATGCCCTTGCGGCTTAGGCTGGAAAGGACATCCCCATGCATCCCAGGAGCAGCCCTGGCCTCTGTCCTGCCTGAGGCCCGTAGATCCTTGCTGCAGACTGCAGAAGCTTGCTGTCTCTTGAGGGGAGCGTCCAGAGTCAGTCCCCTTTAGAAATCTTTCTCACACACACACACAGCTTCTCCATCCAGCTGGGGGAGTCTGGTCAGCTATGTCTTACTAAACATGTCAGGGTCATGCATGTTGGGGACCTCTCCAAGCCTCAGCCTCCACATCTGCTGAAGGTGGGGGTCACCAGGCCCTCTTTGCATGTTCCCCTGAGTCAGGATACTGAAGCGATGCTGTAGGTTTCAATTTAATAAGAAAAGGAGAAGGAATCATGGCCCAGCTCGCACCTTAGGTCTGAAATGGCTCTCAGCGGGGCAGCACGGCGTGGCTTGACAGAGTACGCTGGCTCTAGAGCTCATCTTCAGCACACAAGCTTTCATCCCTCCCTGAGAGCCCCCCACCACCCCCACTGTGGCCGTATGACACCCAGGGTAGAATTCTCCTGGAGCAGGTGAGGCTAGGCTGGACCTCCAGGACTTCGGCTGGATGTGCTTCCCCCTGCAGTGGTCACCACCCAGAGCCCGTGGCAGGGAGCCAGGGGCTCTCAGCAACAGCAGGGACACCTGTGGGGTAGACCCACAGGCCCAGCAACATGGCAGGGAGAGTCACAGCTGGGTCAGCTTCAGGTCGCCCCAGCACGTGGCGAGACCTGCTCCCAAAGGCCCCTTGCTCGCAGCAAGAACTGCCATCTGCCCCCCACCTCACCCTGGCAGCCTCCAGGGAACGGGCTGGCTTTGAAGACCTGCCCAGGGTAGGAACCGAGGGGGGAGAAACCGTGCTGCCTGGGCCAGAGCAGGCGTCTTCCTGGGAGCACCCCGCCCACACCGCCCTTCTCTGATGTAAGTAACGGGACACAGCCCACTCCCTTGGCATTAG
The DNA here is from genome assembly GCA_028644305.1 of Xerus rutilus. Taxonomy (NCBI): domain Eukaryota; kingdom Metazoa; phylum Chordata; class Mammalia; order Rodentia; family Sciuridae; genus Xerus; species Xerus rutilus. Next base: position 7,163,397 of record CM053411.1, read on the forward strand.
CTAGAGGGGACTTTCCTGCAAGATGAAGTTCCTGGGAAATGTCCACCCTTTTCCCCTTTGTATTAAGACAAAAGTTCAACGGGAAGAATTCCGCTGGACCTGGGAGAGTTGGCCCCTGGTTTCTGGAGTCAGAACCAGCTGGAGCAGAACACAGAGACGTCACCCTTTCCCAGCTGGGTGACAAGCCTGGTGGCTGTCTGCCATCACTCATTCGGCAGTCCTTCCCCAGCAGTGGGGCAGGCCCTGCTTTGAGGCAGGAGAGGCAGAGTGAGGCCTGGTGCACAGAACCTCTGAGGAACCAGCCCTCCAGCTCCAGGCAGAGACCCAGGAAGGAAGTGCGGCCTCGCTGGCAGCATGGTCCTGCCTTGTCCTGTGGGCATCGGGTCTAGGCACGTCCATTGGTCCCATTCCTGGCTTCCCCAGCCTCTGTCTCTCCCCACACTGTTGGCTGAGGCTTCCTGTGTCCCATTTCGCATTGGGGCTTCCCAGCCTCTATTCAGGCCCCTGTGGGAGGAGCTGGACTCCTGAGCCAGTCACGCCCACTCCAGCCAAAGCCCCAAGCCTGGAGAAACCTGGTCCCGCCCACAGGGAAGGCTGCCCCCAAGCCACACTGACTCCTCCCACAGAGCCCTGGAGGGGGCTAGTGTTCCCAGTGATAGAGAACTTGTTAAAGCAGGTGGGGGCTGCCATGGCCACCCCTTCTTGCTTCTTAAAGAGGAAGACAAAGCCTGGTGTCTCTGTGGTGCCAGTCAGGACAGGAGCAGGCTTGCTAAGTTCAGGAATTGGTCACACTGTGACAAAGCAGGAAGCCTGGCTCGAGCTTGCATCTGGCTGCCTACTCTGTGCTGCCCCAGTGCACCGTGCTCCCCCTGTGCTCCTGGCCCACCTCAGGTCACCAAAGCAGTGGTGCTTCAGGCGGAGACTCAGATTCTGCCTTCTCTGAGCCCCTGGAGCCTGCTGAAGTTTGCTTCCCTGACCTTCACAGGAGTGAGAAGTTACCTGGACAGAATAAGACCCCTCTCACCTCTGAGAGGGAGGTGGGGGACAAATGCTGGGGCTTGAACCCATGGCCTTGGGCATGGTAGGCAAGCACTCTGCCACTGAGCCACCTCCCTAGCACCCACTCCCTTTTAATTTGGCGGGGGAGGGTACTGGAGATTGAACTCAGGGGCACTTGACCATTGAGCCACATCCCCAGCCCTATTTTGTGGGTTTTTTTTTTTTTTTTCGGTACCAGGGATTGAACTCAGGGACACTTAACCCCTGAGCCACCTCCCCAGCCCTATTTTGTGTTTTATGTAGAGACAGGGTCTCACTGAGTTGCTTAGTGCCTCACTGTTGCTGAGGCTGGCTTTGAACTCGCGATTCTCCTGTCTCAGCCTCCCTAAGTGCTGGGATTACAGGCTTGCGCCACCGTGCCCTGCCCATTTAATTTTTTTAATATATTTTTTAGTTGTAGATGGACACAATACCTTTATTTCATTTTATTTATTTTTATGTGATGCTGAGGATGGAACCCAGGGCCTCACACGTGCTAGGCAGGCACTCTACCACTGAGCCACAACCCCAGCCGCCCCCCAATTTTATTTTGAGACAAGGTCTCCCTAAATTGCCCAAGCTGGTCTTTTTTTTTTTTTTTTTTTTTTTGGTACTGGGGATTGAACCCAGGGGCACTCGACCACTGAGCCACATCCCAGCCCTATTTTGTATTTTATATAGAGACAGGGTCTCGCTGAGTTGCTGAGTTGCTTAGTGCCTCGCCGTTGCTGAGGCTGGCTGAACTCGCGATTCTCCTGTCTCAGCCTCCCTAAGTGCTGGGATTACAGGCTTGAGCCACCGCGCCCGGCTCCAAGCTGGTCTTGAACTTAGGATCTCCTGCCTCAACCTCCAGAGTACCTGGGATTACAGATGCTCAGAACCACCGTGCCCCACTGTTCTGTTGTTTCGCTGGGTGCGGGTGCTGGGTTAGCTGGGCCAGAGGACCAGGGGACCTTTCTTCCAAAGCACTCCTGGGGATCCCAGCTTTGGCCATGATTTCTGGCCTCAGGTGGAACTTTCCCCCTTTAAGTAGAATCTAAGTCCGACTTCAGCTTCCCCTAGTGTAGGCCCAACTCCGGGAGCCTCTGGAGCGCAAGGGGGAACCCACCAGCCTCTAGGCTGTGGCAGGGTCCCCCCTGTCCCCATCCCCTGCCATACCTTGGGAAAAACAGTTTATAAAATGTGTTTTTTTTTGGTACTGGGGATTGAACTCAGAGACACTCGACCACTGAGCCACATCCCCAGCCCTGTTTTGTGTTTTATGTAGAGACAGGGTCTCACTGAGTTGCTTATGACCCCGCCATTGCTGAGGGTGGCTTTGAACTCGCAATTCTCCTGTCTCAGCCTCCCAAAGTGCTGGGATTACAGGCGTGCACCACCGTGCCCAGCTCTAAGATGTGGTCTAATACAGTTTTTCTCTAGGACTTGCTCCCTAGGCTCCCCCGGCCAAAAAAAAAAAGTCGTTTTTCTGGGATTTTCCCTGCAGATTCAATTATGGGAATCAGTGCAAGAAGGAGGTTGTGAAACCGGAGCTGCGTGCCTGTTGGCATTTTTCTTCCAAGTAAATTCCCTCAGCTCAGGGTTAATACCTCTGACAGATTTCCCTCCTCCTCCTCCTCGGTATTCCTCCAGGGCATTCCTCAGATCCCGAGTCCAGCCCTCGCCAAGCCTCCTCCCAGGCGGAGAAGTTCTGCAGCTTGGCCTCTTTAGTGCAAAACCTCCACCACTGACCCAGGGGCAGACCTTCCAGTGCTGGGGATATTTACAGGAGAAAGGTGTTTACAAGTGAAAGGTCTGAGGGGTGCAGGGTCTCCAGGCCCCTTTCTCTCGCTCACTGCCCTGTACCTGTCCGTGGCCTTCACATACTCCCCTGCAGCAATCCTGGGGTGCCTTCCCCAGCCACACTCCTAACCAACGGCTCTTGTGGGCAATGGATGTTTTCCTTGTCATTCCCTGCCACCTCTCACTGTCACCTTGTGAATGCCAAGTGCTTTCCTCTCTTGAAAGGGGGCCTCACCCAGGAGTGGTGGTATATACCTGTAATCTCAGTGATTTGAGAGGCTGAAGCAGGAGGATCGCAAGTTCGAGGCCAGCCTCCGCAATTTAGCAATGCCCTCAGCAACTTGGCGAGACCCTATCTCTAAATAAAAAATAAAAAGGAGCTGGGGAGCCGGGCGCGGTGGCTCACGCTTGTAATCCCAGCACTTAGGGAGGCTGAGACAGGAGAATCGCGAGTTCAGCCGGGCGTGGTGGCTCAAGCCTGTAATCCCAGCACTTAGGGAGGCTGAGACAGGAGAATCGCGAGTTCAAAGCCAGCCACAGCAATGGCGAGGCACTAAGCAACTCAGTGACACCCTGTCTCTACATAAAACACAAAATAGGGCTGGGGATGTGGCTCAGGGGTCGAGTGCCCCTGAGTTCAATCCCCGGTACCAAAAAAAAAAAAAAAAAGGAGCTGGGGATGTGCTGCCTTAGTGGTAAAGTGTCTGTGGGTTCAATCCTGGGTATCAACAAAAAAAGGGGTGAGACCTCAGCTTCTGTTCAAGGTCATGTCCCTTGTCCCACACCCACCACGAAACCAGTTAGATTCAGCCAATTATGGGCAGTGTCTTGTAACTTAAAAAACAACCAGCTTGCATTATATTCTGATTCTATGAGTAAAGCAAACACATGGTAGAGAAATACTCTTAGGGGAAAAAGGGAAGACAGGAACTGGAGATGTAGCTCAGTGGCAGCCCGCTCGCCCACACAGCACCACCCGAAAGAAAAGAATAGAAAGAAAAAAAGGCAGATGAAAGCCCGCGTCCTGCAAGCCCTGGGTCCACTCTGCTGTCTTCCATCCCACCTGCAAAGCCACTTTCCAATGCCGTGCCCCCAGGCTGTCCCGCCCTCACCCCTCCGCCACCATTGGCTCCCTGGCTGCGGTCCCCAGGTGCCCGCTCTGTTTCTTGCGTCAGCCCTCAGGATCTGTCTGGTGTTGCCATCTGCCCACCTCCACCCCCACAGGGCCATCTTTGCCTCAGATCCTACTGTTACTTTGAGGCCCACTTGAGCTTAGTCACTTCCTCCCTGAAGCCTCTGAACTGCACCCCCAGTGTATCCCCCCCCCAGAAAAAACCCTGGAAGGACCCTTTCTCTTGGTCCACGGGAAAGCTGAGGTTTGGTGGCGGTTGACCAAATGATTACCTTTGTGAAGCCGTTTCCTCCCTGAGTGGGGGAGGCTGTGTCTTGGTCTAGGGACAATTCAGACCAAGAGGTCTGAGCCTGCTGTGCAAGGGGCCAGCAAGCCACTTGCCAGGACTGCAGAAGGCTGCATGGAGCCCCATAGCTGTGGGTCCTCCCTAGCAAGGCCAGGCTGGAATACAGGGGACCCAGGGAGCCTCGGGGCCCAGCACTCAGGGAAGTGGCAACTCACTCGGGATCAGCTGGGCTGGGGCACTAGGGCATCCAGCGCACAGCAGGTCAGGGACCAGCGGGTGGAAGCCGAGCTGAGCAAGCTGGGGAACCATCCACAGGGGCAGCCCACCTGGAGGCACCCTGACTTCCCCGGCTGTGCCTCTGGACCTTCCAGGTACAGTGCCCCCAGGCCTAATCAGCTTGAGCAGCTCCTGGGCCTCAGCCACAGTGCTGACCAGGCTGGGTCTCGGGCAGGTATTGCTGTGGGAGCCCTGGTGGCCTCTGTCCTCAGGATTTGGTACCATGTATTCGGTTTCAAGATGGCTGTTCACAGTGCCAAGTCGGTGCTCTCAGCAGTGTTCCTGGCTTCTGGGGACGTTCCTAGGTTAGTGCAAGGAGGCTGCTTCTGTTTCTTGGGTACCACCCGGTGCTCCAGGAAGGGGAGACTAATGAGGGAAGGGGAGCCAGGGAACCAGACAGGCCTGGGCTGGTGCTGAGCTCCACTTGCATTATCACCAAGACAGAGCCCTGCCGGCCATGCCGGGCCTCCCCCCCATCCTCGCTTGCCATTGGGGCTGTTTATCTGCCACAGGTAGGTGGCAGGTTTCCAGCCACCCTGCTTATCTTAGAGGTGAGGATGGAAGGGGACAAGGCAGCAGGAAGCTCTGGGTGGCGTGCGTGCCCACAGGCAGGAGCTCAGAGTGTCAGGAGCAGGCTGCCTCATCTGGAGCCTTATTTGTCTTTGAGATGCTCCCTGGATGACATCTCCTAAAGCAATGGTACCAAGACAGCCCAAGGCTGCCCCAAACTGTCCTCTGATCAGTTTGAAGGGCCCAGCGGCTAGGATGGAGCTGATGGGGAAGCCATGTGCAGGCTGAACTCAAAACAGCTGCCTCCTGCTCGCCTCTCCCCATATCAGGCAGGCTGCACCTGGGTTTGTGCTGGTTGTTACCACCGAGGGACCAGCAGAAGCCAGGAACTGTGCACCTGTGCGTCACCCCCCAGAGGGGGCGCCCCTTTTTTATTTGCTCAAAGCTACCTAGGGATTAGTGGCAATTTGGATCACCATGCCCACAGGTGTGTGTGCTTCAACTGTCCGGGCAGACATCAAGGTGAACAGGCTCCTCTGGCCTCTCTGCTGGAGGTCCAACACAAGGCTGGGTTAGTGTGAGTTTCTAGATGGCAGGAATTCCTTTTTTCTTTGTTTGTTTGTTTGCTTTGTTTTGTTTTTGCAGTGCAGGGATGAACCGAGGGTCTCAAGCCTTCTAGGCTCCCTATTGAGCTACATCTCAGCCCTGGATTCCTTCTTTCTCTGAAGGAAGAGGGGACATTTATTTAGAAGGAATGCTGGTGGAGCCTGCTGGTAGTCAAAGGGCTGAGTAGGGGCCGGGCAGTGGCGCCAGCCTGTAATCCCAGCACTTTGGGAGGCTGAGACAGGAGAATCGCAAGTTCAAAGCCAGCCTCAGCAATGGCGAGGCACTAAGCAACTCAGTGAGACCCTGTCTCTACATAAAACACAAAATAGGGCTGGGATGTGGCTCAGTGGTCGAGTGCCCCTGAGTTCAATCTCCAGTACAAAAAAAGAAAAAAGAAAGGCCCCAGGCCTGCTCACCCAGGCCTGCCTTGAAGATGCGCCCTGGAGACTGTTGCAGGACTCCTGTGGTGGGTAGTCCCCACCCTTGGCCCACTGGTCCTAAGGGCCAGGAACCTGCAGAGGCAGGGGCCATGTTAGGGAAGCTCGCCTCTCTGCGCTCTCTCCAGGTCTGCTACATGTGCCATAGCCTGTTGACACTGGCCGGGGTGGTGGTCAGCAGCCAGGATATTACTCCAGACCAGTGGGTAAGTGTCCTAAGAGGACGGGACAGGGTCGGCTGGGGTGCAGCCCAGTCCTCTGCCAGGAGCTGCAGAGAGGCCCAGAAGGAAGCCAGCCAGCACAAGGCTCCAAGGCCTCTTCCACCGCGTCCCACAACCCATCCTCAAGTGATCCTGACCTTGCCTCCCGCCTTCCCTGCCCAACTTGCCGGCAGTCGCTCAGAGGCTTCACTCCCTCCCTCTGGCTGGTCCTCCCTCTCTCCCCTCCCCCACACTTCCGCCTCTACAGGGTGAGCTGCAGCTGCTGTGCATGCAGTTGGACCGCCACATCAGCACCCATATCCGGGAGAGCCCCCAGGCCATGCACCGGACCAAACTCAAGGACCTGGCCACCCAGACCTACATCCGTTGGCAGGAGCTGCTGGCCCACTGCCAGCCCCAGGTGGTGCCCCCTCCAGCCCCCAGACTTGGGATGGGAGGGAAGTGGTCAGACTGGGCTGGCCAGAGCTAGCTAGCCATATGTCCACCCCACAGCAGCTGCTGAGTTCCTGGGTGGAGAGGGCAGAGTAGGAGGAGGGTGGAGATGCCCTGGGGGACCCTCAGCATTCTTATCAAGAATGCAGTGCCCTGGGGCTAGGGGTGTGGCTCTCTGGTGGACCACTTGTCTAACATGCCCAAGGCCCTGGATTCAACCCCCAGGGGATGGCAATTGGAGGCCAGCCTCACCAATTCAGTGAGACCCTGTCTGAAAATACAAAAAAAAAAAAAAACACCAAAACCAAAAAACAAACAACAACAACAACAAAAATAGGGGGCAGTTGGCTGGTAATGTAGCTCAATGGTAGAGTTCAGTTTCTAGCATCTCAAAAAAAAAGTAACTCAGCACCAGTTTGTCATGAGCAGTGCCTGAAGGGATACCAGAGGTACCAGCTAGCATTGCCCTGGCCACTTCCCTGCAGACCTGGAGTCGGCCTCCGACTCTGTAAAGAAGAGTGATCCTCGGCTAACCTGGCCCCCTCTGATTTCAATAGCAGCAACCTTTAATCCCCAGATTGTCACAAACCCTCCAGATAATAACGTTCATAGTTCAAACTTACTGAATAAAGACCTGGTTTTGCCTGCGTGCGCCTAACCCTCACGAGGCAGGTGGTGTTGTTAGCCCATTTTACAGATGAGCAAACTGACCAGAGGCCCTGAGAGGCGAGACAGCTCATCCTGTGACATAGGCAGCTCTGTGATGTCAGAAGTGACTTAGCCTGACGCAGGAGCCTGTGCAACCTCCGCTTGGTACCCTCCCCTCTGACCTCCATTTCTCCAGCAGGCAGCACCCTGCTGGGCTGGAGTTCCCAGCCCTTGCTGGAGACTTGCGGTCCACACCCTACCTCCCAGGAGGCTCCCAGCTCACCTCACCTCTCTTGTCCTTCCCCCTACCCTCTGACTTGGGGCTGACACACTGGCCACAGGCTGTGGCTTGGGTCTCAGATTTCGCAAGTCCCTGAGAAAGCTGGAGAGCAAACCTCACCCTGGATCCCCCAGGAACCGGATCACACTAGTCTTTGGTGGGAAGCAGTGTGTTTATCAAGAAAGGAAGGAAAAGCGGTGGCTTGGCAGAGCCAGGGTGCAGGGCCACCTTCCTTCCATACCCCGGGGCCTGTAGCCATGCAGAGGGAGAGGAGACCCCAGCAGTGCCTTCCCTTGTGACCTGTGGTCAAGTGGCCTGTTGACCTGCTATGCTTGTCTGGATGGTGAGCCTGGAGAGCACTGCATGGCTCGGAGGAGGCCTGGAGTAGATGTCAAGTGGCTGCTGTGTATCGAGAGGGTCTCAAGAGAGGGTAGCACCTGGGCCAGGTTACTGCAGCCTGTCTTTCTCCTTGCCACAGGCCCAGTACTTTAGCCCCTGGAAAGACATCTAAAGGAGCAAAGGCAGGGCAGCCCGGGGCTCTTGACTCCAGCAGGAAGTGAACAGGACTCCAGGAATTGCAGGAGGCAAAGAATGGAGGCCAGAGGAGGTCCCGGGCTGAGCAGCCTGATGAAGCAGGAGTCCTCTCCACCACTGACCACTGCCCCACAAGGCTCTGCCACTCCCGGCCAGCCCATCCTTCTGCTCCCCAGCCCCTCCCAGCAGCTCTTCTTCCCCAAGGCCTTTGCCTCCGTGGCTCTGGTTTCCTGGGGCCTCCTGGGCCCTCCTAGGAGTCCTTTCCATGCTCCTTCCTCTCTCCCTGCCTCTAATGTGAGGTTCCTTTGTGACATTAAAGTTCATTTCAGCATCAGTGGCTTAGGAGGCTCCTTTTCATCTGGTCCCAAGGGCAAGTGCCCAGCGTCCAGCCTCCTGATGCCTGAGCTTCCCCGCTGCCAAATTCTCTTCTCACCTCTGGTAGTCATGTGATGGGGGCCCAGGCCCTAGGCCTGCACCAGAGGGCTCTCTGCAGACGCGCAGGGAGGAGCAGTTACCCCTGCAGCCCAAGAGCTGGGATGAGGAACATTTGTTTGGATCCAGTCTGGGACCACTTCCCGCCCCCGCTGGGGAGGCTACACAGAGGGAGATGGTGTATCAGGGCTGTAATTATGCTTAATTCAATTTATTGTTTAGCTCTGAAATCAACTTCCCAGACTTAGGAGTGGGGGCGGGTCCAAAAGACAGTTCCAGATCCTGCTCTTGGCTTTCCCTTGCCTGGCCCCAGATAAGTTTCATGGGTTCCGATCCTTAGTGGGGTACTGGATATCTTTGACCTGAACCCCTTGAGAGGTGAGTGGGCCCTCTCTTCCCCTGCAGGTCCCTGAGTATCCATTTTCTCTTGTCTGTCCACTCCCTAACACTGAGAACCCATGTCTGGCCTGTCCTGATTCTTGGGTTGGGATGAGATTTTGCAGGAGACAGCAGAGGGTTACCTCTACCCACTCACCTCAAAGAACAGCCCCCCCCCCCCGCCCACCGCCAAAGTAAATAAATAAATTAGTAACTTTAGGCCAAGTGGTTCTGTGTGCACACCCAAAGTGGGGCCCATCCCTTCCTGGGCCTGTTTCAGACATAGCTGCTTCCCTCTGGGGTCCCCAGAGTGCCCGGAGCCAGGGGATCTGTTTTTCAGAGGGCACGGGCACAGACACAGCACGGTGCTAGGTGCCACACAGGACATCTTTTCTGCTTCAAAGTATTTGCCAAATGAGGTAGAACAAACCCAGAGCCAGGGTGGCTTGGTTGCCTGGGCCGCTTGCTTGAGAGTTCTGGTTTCTCTTCTGGCTGCAACACATGCTCCGTGGGCCCCGGGCAGCCCAAGGGCAGCCCAGCAGCAGCCCGCCCAGATCTTTGAGTAAGAGGGCAGGGCCTCTGGGGAGCCAGCCTTCACCCTCCCTCCAGACTGCCCTTCTCTGACACTGCACATCCTGACAGTTAATCCTCAGTTATTTTACTTGCTCTGGAAACCTGGAAATCACCTTTGAAATTTCCCTTCTTTGTTCTTATTGCCTGTGGCAGAGACGGATAGGGAGGCCTGAGTGGCTGAACCGGGAGTTTCCAGTCCTTAGAGGTACCCCTACCTGGCTGGGAGAAAGGGAGGGGGCTTGGACGGAGCCCCTCTCCTCAGCCCTGGCTCTGTGCTCCCCAAACCTACTCATCCCCGAGAGGGAACTAGATATCAAGGGGAGAGGAGGTGTTGGTGACAACTCGTCCCTCCAGATACCTGGCTGTAACCTGAGGACAGGTGTGCACTGGAGGTCACTCAAGGGTGGATGCTATCCCCTGAGCCCTGTAATGGGGCCTTGCTGAGACTGGCTGAAAGCTGACTAGATGTCCCCAAATGTGCTGGCATCGGTTAGAGATCCAGCCTCTGAACCCACAAATTCTACAGTGATTCTGGCAATTTACCACTTGCCCTTCAGGTCTTTTGAGCCCATGGGAAAAGGCAGGGGATATCCTGATAGAAGCCACTGGAAAAGCAGTATCCGGGGCTGTGAGGCTGTGATGACGGATGTTTTCCTGCTTCCTTTCGGTGATGGTGGTGGTGGGAGGGGCTGGAAAGGGAAAGGCTTCCCAGGTGGATGGCTTTGATAACCCTCTTTTTAGAGGAAGTAGAGGGAGGAAGTCCTTTTCCTATGTCTCCACTCCCTGGGTCCCCAGGCCCTCAGAAAGGTCCCTGAAGGGTGGCTGACCCAAGCTTTTTCATTTCCCCATCTATGGGTTGACAGCAGTTCCTGGCTACCTTGGAAATGGTCCCGGTGGCCTGCACTGGCAACCTCAGTGTGCACCTTAGTTCTTCCCCCTAGAGAGCTGTCTTAGAGAGTAGCAGGTGAGTAGCTCAAATCAAGGGCACCAGTGGTGGGGGTGGGGAGGAGGAATTTGCTTCTCAGGTGAGACTCCTGGGCCATCTCTAGAAACTGGCCAGAGCTGCCAGTGATCCTTGGAGAGCCTCCACTTACATTTAGCAAATGGGGGCAAGTAAGAGGGTCCATTAGGACTTAAGACCTGAAGGGTGTATACCTTCCATAGCAGATGCCAGGCCAGTTCTAGGGAGACCAGACAGGTGCGCGACTGATGACTGCCCTCACCCCCATTTTAGTAATTTTTATTTTCATGGAGCACTCACCATTGGGCTACACCCCAAGCTGCCTTTATTTTTTTTTTTTTTTTTTATTTTGAGGCCAGGTCTTGCTGAATTGCCCAGGCTGGCCTGGAACTTACAATCCTCCCGCCTCAGCATCCCAAGTAGCTGGAATTACAGGTGAGCACCACCACTCCTGGCAGTACTTTTTTCTTAATGAAAGACCCAGGTATCCTTAGTTTTCTACCAGTTGTCCTTTTATTAAAAGGCATGAATCATGAGCAAACAGTCATACAAAGAAACTTTATCCTCTTCCCACCCACCCATAGAAAAGGTCAGTGCTGGGAATGAACAGAATACAGCAGGAAATGCATGGAGGAAGAAAGGGGGACTGGAGCCTGGTATTTATATTTTATTTATTTATTTATACCTACTGGGAATCAAACTCAAGGCCTTGCACATGCTAGGCAAATGCTCTACCACTAAACTACATCCCCAGCCCTTTGTATTTGATTTTTTTTTATTGTAGATGAACATAATATCTTTATTTATTTTATGTGGTGCTGAGGATCGAACCCAGTGCCTCACTTATGCGAGGCAAGCGCTCAACCGCTGAGTCACAGCCTCAGCCCCTGTATTTGATTTTGAGATAGGGTCACTCTCAATTGCCCAGGCTGGCCTTGAACTTGCAATCCTCCTTCCTCATCAGGATTATAGGCCTGAGCCACTGGTCCTTCTGGAACCTTGTTTTTAAGGAGTCTTTGTGAAGGAGGGGCTCATGGGTCTGTTACTGGAGGCTTTCTTCTGCCCATATCCCTGGCATAGGGGACCCCGATGCCTGCCACCAAGGTACAGTAGATTGTCCCTGCCAGTGAAACCAAACCCCTTTTGAAACTTTCCACTGGGGCCACTTTGGAGGTAGAGCCAGGGAGCTCAGGTCTCTGAGCACCTAGAGGCTGGTGGTAGGCTTGAATGTGAGGAAAAGCAGGAAGTGGATGTCAGGACACATGACTGGTTGGAAGGCAGAACTGGGATTCTCAAGATCTAATTTAACCCCCCACCCCATGAGCCCAGGAGTGCCCTAGCACTGAGCACTATGTACATCAGTTCTTTTTTTTTTTAATTTTTTAAATTTTGAGACAGGGTCTTACCAAGTTGCTTAGGACCTCCCTAAGTGGCTGAGGCTGGTCTTGAACTTGGGATACTCGGGCCTCAGCCTCCCGAGTAGCTGGGATTACAGATGTGCACTACCACGCCCAGCCATCCCCAGTTTTTAGAGGGTGGTCCCGAGGGTGGAGTGGGAAAATGTATATGAGGGCTAACTGGACAATCTAAAGAATGGAAAGAATGGGAGGGCATCTGCATATCAGTTAGTTCCTACTTAAATGGAACCAAGATCTCATCAAGACGAGAAGGGCTGGGGGATGTAGCTCACAGTAGACCTAGAGTGCTTGAGACCCTGGGTTTGATTTCCAGTACCGCCTCCTCCAAAAAAAAAAAAAAATCCATCCTCAGAGGTGGGTAGTAGTGCATCTTTTCCCTCCCTGGCAGCTGCAGCAGGGTACCTGCGCTGCCCACCCCAAGGTGACTGTAATCTGGCTTGCCATCTATCTCCAGCATCTCCAAGGCCACAGCTTTTTTCCTAGTTGAAAGGGGCTGGGCAATGTGGTTTGGCCAGAGAGGTAGAAGGGGCCTTTATGTGTATAAGCAAAGACCCAGTTGTTACTGAAACCAAACTGGGCGGCTTTTCTCAATTATCTCCACTGCTCTTCTGGTCTCCACTTTTCAGACGCCAAGTTTTAACCCAGAACAAAAGCTGCTGTCCTACCGATTTCCACTCCAGATCTGACAGCCTAAAGTGTTTCTCCCCTCCAGGACTGCCCCTTGGCTCTGAGTTACCACGGAAGCCTCTGGGCCTGCAGTCCCTCCACTCTTGCCCTTTGGCTCTAGTCAAGGGGTAGCCTCCCAGAGGTTCCTCTGTCCACCTGCCCAGCTCCGAAGACCAGCTGGCAGGAAGGAGGACTTGCCAGGCAGTACCGCCCAGGAGGCCAGAGCTACAAGTTACTTGGAGGAGCGAGCGCTGTGGGCGGAGGCTGGCGGTTCTGAAAGTGGTGGTGCTGCTCAGCGTGGCTCCCTCAGCCCCTTTCATCTGAACGTCGGGGCTCGTGCCACTTGTTAAGCTGCCTTCCAGTGGCACCAGGAGGAGTCATTTCCTGGGGGTAGGCTCTGCCGGGAGACTAAGAAACAAGGGACGGACTGCTGGAGACTTGGGTCTGCGAGGATCATTCCAATTCGAGGGCAGGGGCCAGGGGGCGTTGGGACCAGAAACGAGGCAGAATTGGGGGCCAAAAAACAAACCACTGCGGTCGGCCCCCGAGAGAAGCCTTTGGTCCCCTCCCCTGCTCGCGTTCCTGGAATACGCGCCCTGAAGTGGCTCTCCTGCGTTGGTTTCTGTAACTGGCGAGTGGGGAGCCCCTCAGTCCCACTCCCGAGCGCAGCCCTCCGCAGATCTTCGGGGGACACTTTAGAAAGACCAGGTGAGTCCGATTCTCCGGTGGCAATGCCCGGAGTCCCTCCCCCACCTCCAGACGCCGTGGCGCAGATCGCGACTCCCAGGCGTGGGGAGGCTGTGCACTCGGAGGGGTGCGGGGTTCGGGGTCCGAGCCCTGGGACGCAGGGCTGGCGGGGCGGCGGGTCGCAGCCCCCTCCCGCACCGGCCTCGGCGTCCCGCCCCCGCCCCGCTCGACCCCCCCGTCTGACGTCAGGGGGAGGGGGCGGAGAGCGGCGGCCGCGGCGGAGAAAGGGCCGGCCCGGGCGGCGGAGCGCGGAGCCCGAGCCCGAGCCCGAGCCCAGGGGCGCGGAGCAGAGCCCGGACGCGGGCGGTAGCAGAGGGGCCGCGGAGGCGGGCTGGCGGGCGCGGCGGGGGCTAGGGGCGGACCGCGGTCCGAGCTGAACGCGAGGGCGGCGCCCAGGGATTCGAGCTGCGCGCAAGAGGTGAGTGAGGCCGGGCTTGCGCGGAGCCGGAGCCGTGGAGCCCCGGAGCCGCCGCTTTGTCCCCCTCCTCGGACTCGGGCTGCCGCGCGCACGAGGGACAGCGTCTGGGGGCGCAGGGAGGGGCGGCGGCCAAGACAGCTGTCCGTCCCGGATCCTTCCTGCGGCCCCCCGCAGGCTGCTTCGCGGGCGCTCGGGAGCTGAGCGAGCAGTGCCTGCAGCCTCAGGGGCAGGAGGGGCGGGCCGGGAAGGGGAGCCGGAGACCCTCCGGCTGTCCGCGCGCGGCCGGGATCCCAGCCAGGCTCCCCAGCTACCCCCGGCTCCTCCACCCCCGACGGAAAGTTTGGGGCGGGCTTGGACCGAGGCCGATGTTGTGGGATCAGATTTCCCTGCCGCGGCCCCCCGCCTGCCCGCCCCGCCGAGGAGGCGGGTTGCCGGGAAAGCCAGGCCCCCGTCTCCAGCGCGGCCGCTCTGTCCCCGGCTAGAGCGCCGCCGTCCCGGCCGGCCGCTCGGGGTGGGCAGGAGTGTCGAGCGCACCGGCCGGACCCCACGCCCCTCCACGCGCTGGCTGTCGGCGTCTTGCCCTGGGAGGAGCTGGGGCTGGGTGCTCCGCTGCGCGCATAGATTTTTGGGCACGCCACGGGGTCCGGCCTGAGCCTGGGTAAGGGGCAGAGAGGCTAGGGGGTTGTTGGGGGAACTGTCGGGGGCGAACGGAGCCCCAGCCCCCCGCCCTTCCCGCGCTGTTCTGGGCCGACAGAGGGCGTCCGTAGGCCGGGCTCCACCACGCTCCCAGCGCCGCCGCTTTGTTTGCATTCAAATCCCCGGAGCTGGGGGGAGGGGAGAACCGGGGGACCCGGGACGGGGTCTTGGCGGGGACCCTTTGTTTTGGGGTGAGCGAGTCCCCAGCTTCTGTTTCTGTACCCGCTACGGGGTAGAGGGGACAGTAGCAGTGGAAATCAGTACCGATGGTCTGCTTAGTGCAGGGTCTCCGCGGCGCAATCCCCGAGTTGGAAATGTTCGTCACACCCGGGGGAGCGCTGGGGCGCCGGCCGGACGCGTGCATCCCCCTCGGCCCAGGAGGAACCCTCTCGGACTCCCCACCCCCTTTTTGCTTCCCCGCCTCCGCCTGCCAGCGCAGCGGGGAGATCCCGATTTGACCAGAACTGGCACTGTAGTCCCGCCGTCCCTCAGCCCGAGGGCTAGTGTCTCCTAGGAGGCCGAGCGAGGAACAGGATGAGGCCCTGGTCATTTCCACGCCCATCCCACCCACTTCCTGCCTCCCTCTTGGGCAACAAAGGGGCCTCGGGAAACTGGGCCCCTGCGGCTCACAGCCCCACTCCCACTCTGCCGATGTGGAACGGGGTTTTGGGCTCTGCCCGGCTATTGTCTGCGCTGGGGGAGGGGACAGGCTGGGGCCAGGACCTCTGCTCGCAGCCTGCTGCACCTAGTCCCTGGGTGGGGAGATTTGCCAATCCTCTGCCCCACCACATGCCCCCTCACTCCACCAAGGGGTTTGCCTCCCAGAATTGGGTCTTGGGGCTGGCAGGAACTCAGTGGATGCGGGTCCTGCTCCTCGAGGTTATTTTAAGAAACTCTCAAACCTCTTAGGCCTTAATGTGAGAGAGAAGGTCCCTCTTTTTTTATTTTTCTAAACCCACTTCCTGTTGAGAGGGCTAGGGAGGGCCTGGAAGCTGTGGTGGGCTTTTTGATATCTGTCCACACCTCCAGCTGATTCAGCTCCTCCCTGTTTTCCCCAGGGAGACTGCTGGGTCACTGAGAGGGTAGAGGCCAGGTGTGGGGAGCTAGGGTCCCCTCATAAGAGAGGGGCAAGGGAGCTCCTGTCAGGTGTCCTATGCTGTCTCTTGGTGTGGCCCCCTTCTGGTTTGTTTTCCCTGGTGATGCTGACCATTTCTTTTCCCTCGCAGGGCTGCTGGTCTGGAGCTTAGAGCTGGGGCGTGCACCATGGCCCCACACTGGGCTGTCTGGCTGTTGGCAGCAGGGCTGTGGGGCCTGGGCATTGGGGCTGAGGTGTGGTGGAATCTCGTGCCCAGGAAGACAGTACCTTCTGGGGGTGAGTGCTTCAAGTCGGACAGAAAGACTGGGGGAAGAAGGCGGGGAGCCAGGCTGCCTAGGAATTGCCTCTGAGCCTGTGGTCATTTTATTCTGATGTGTTTGGTACCACTTTCTAAGAAATGTGACTGGACCCAGGGACCCAGAACTAGGTACCGGTCAGGACCTACGGTGCATCCTAGGTGCCCCCTTCTGACACTTAGGATGGCACTGGGGGAATTCTTACCACCTCCAACCCAGACTTGGTGGGGGTGTATGGGTGAGCGCAGCATCTGTCCTCCATACTCACAGCTTGAATCACTGATGTTGGAAGCCTAGAAAGAAACCAGAACCAGGGCAGGAGTTAGCCAGAGGCTCCCCCACCCCAGCCTTTCTAGTTCTCTGTACCCAGAAGCCCCATAGCCACCCTAGTAGACCCTCCTGCTGCCCACACTCATGCGGTCTGGTGGCACCTTGATGGACATGCATAAGTGCACATGCTCACATTTGGGGAGGACAGGGCAACCTGGTAGCCTCCTTGTGCACACACACCTGTGTGAAGAGGTGACGTCAGGTGTTTGTACCATCCCTGTACTCTGGGGACCTGGGATGAGCTCACCTCCCACAGGCTGCACTCTACTGCTAAGGAAGCCCTACTGTACCAACGTGTGTCAACTGAAGACTCAGGCTGGTTTGGGAGGATCCTGAGGGCAGGTGGGCAGCTATTTAGGGGACTGCTGTAGGGGTCATGTGAGTGGATAAATGGTGATGTCCCCTGTACATGCTGGATGGTAGCAAGGGAGCCCAGGCCTCAAGTCTCGGTGCCATCTCTGGTTTCCTAGTGCCAGCTCCTTCCCCTGCCCCTCCTGCCAGCCCTGCCTATCCTAGGCCAGCTGTGCTTGCGTCTCTGGCAGCCTGGATTTGGGTCCTGCTGGAGTGAAGGGTTTCCTGAGACACAGCTCACAACTCTGCTGGACTGGCTACAGGGCCTGGCATCAGAGCAAAGGAGGAAGCTGAGGGGGTGGGAGAGTGCCCAACTCTACAGCCGGAGGTGCCGCTGACCCTGACAGTGAGAGCCATCAGTCTGATGGCTTCCTCTGGCCGGAAGCTGTGGCTGAGATATCCTTCCTTCCTCCTTACCAGCCCAGATTTGCCTCCTCCTGGGCTGAGAAAGGCCGAGGAGGCCTGGGTGGAGCTGTCAAAGCCAAAGGCTATTCAGAAAATGCCCTGTATTACTAGCCAGGGGCGTGGCTGCATGTGTGTCTCATGGGGGAAACAGGGTGGTCAGGCCTACGCGACCACTGGACAAGGCGAGGCTGACTGGACCCCAGGGAAGCCTGCCTGTCTGCACCTGCTCACTCAGACTTGTCCTTGTCCCTGCAGATCTGGCCATGGTGGTAAGGCGGTTCTCCCAAACAGGCATCCAGGACTTCCTAACACTGACCCTGACTGAGCGGTCTGGGCTGCTGTATGTGGGGGCCCGAGAGGCCCTGTTTGCCTTCAGCATGGAGGCTCTGGAGCTGCAAGGAGTGGTGAGAGGTGGGGCAGGGGAGGCACGTGGGCGGGGTGACAGGACAGGATACAGAGGGGCTTGTGTGCCAGGCTGTCCCTCAGCCTCCAGGCCTGCCCATGCCCATCAGATCAGCACGCTCTCTGCTCCTTTCTGCCACGGTGGGGCAGTTTGGGACCCCCCCAACACACACACGTACTTGAGATTAAACCCAGGGACACTCTCTGAGCTACATCCCCAGTCCCTTTTTAAATTTCATTTAGAGACAGGGTCTTACAAAGTTGCCTGGGCTGGCCTTGAACTTGCGATACTCCTACCTCAGCCTCCTAAGTGAGTGGGATGACAAATGCCAGGGCCCCTGGCTGGTGGCTAGGAGCTTCTGTCCTCTACTGAAAGAAGCCCCCAGAGGATGGGGATCAAGTTTTCACACAGGGTATCTTTGTGTTCAGCATGAACCTATGATATTGCCCCACCCTGTCCCCTAGATCTCCTGGGAAGCTCCAGCTGAGAAGAAGATCGAGTGTACCCAGAAAGGCAAGAGCAACCAGGTGGGTGCTCAGGCTCTGCCCTCTCAGGGCACTGTCCCCTGCACTGCTATTGCAGCAGGGCCCACCTCTCTCCACCCTTGGCACTGGTGGCCCCGCACCTCTGGCCCTCACTGACTGAGGCCTCTCTCCCCCAGACGGAATGCTTCAACTTCATCCGCTTCCTGCAGCCCTACAATGCCTCCCACCTGTACGTCTGTGGTACCTACGCCTTTCAGCCCAAGTGCGCCTACATTGTGAGTGCCACCCCTCCCTGGCTGCCCCCTCCCTAGCCTCCAGTGTAGGGCCCTGCCCTCGTGCCTGTCCTCCTGACCAGCTCCCTCTGCCTCTAGGACATGCTCACCTTCACTTTGGAGCGTGGAGAGTTTGATGACGGGAAGGGGAAGTGTCCCTATGACCCAGCTAAGGGCCACACTGGCCTCCTTGTGGGTGAGTGGCTGCCCCTGTGCTGGGTGAGTCCCCTGGGACTTGGCACACTCTGGAGTATCTACTTTGTTTCTGGCATGGCTGACCCTCCATCTCCTGCAGATGGTGAGCTGTACTCAGCCACCCTCAACAACTTCCTGGGCACTGAGCCTGTCATCCTGCGGAATATGGGGCCCCACCACCCCATGAAGACAGAATACCTGGCCTTTTGGCTCAATGGTGAGCAGGGCGTGGGCTGGGGGAGCCCAAGGCTGGAGGCCTGTGAGGGCCCCTGCACCCCATGGCTGACCCTCCTCTCCTTGCCTCAGAGCCCCACTTTGTTGCCTCTGCCTACGTCCCTGAGAGCGTGGGGAGCTTCACGGGGGACGATGACAAGGTGTACTTCTTCTTCAGCGAGCGGGCCGTGGAGTACGACTGCTATGCCGAGCAGGTGGTGGCCCGAGTCGCCCGCGTCTGCAAGGTACTGAGCCCTGCGGCATGGGCCCTGGGAGCCCTGCTGGCCCTGCTGGCCCTGCAGGGACTGACCCACTGCGTCCCCTTGCCATATCTGCCAGGGCGACATGGGGGGTGCACGCACGCTGCAGAAGAAGTGGACCACGTTCCTGAAGGCACGGCTGGGGTGCTCAGCGCCTGACTGGCAGCTCTATTTCAACCAGCTGCGGGCTGTGCACACCCTGCAGGGCGCTTCCTGGCACAACACCACCTTCTTTGGGGTTTTTCGAGCACGATGGTGAGTTGGCTGGGAATCGGGACCGGGTGGGTAGCAGCAGGTGTTCGGGTTACAGGCAGTTTGTGGGTGGGAGGGCCTGCACCAGGCTGTCCTCTGGGGGACATCCAGGTGGTCCGTGTCTGGAACACTGGGTACTTGCTTCTTTTAAAAGCCCCCTGGGGGAGGTGGGCAAGGCCCTGCCGTGGTGGCATGTTAGGGCAGGCTGCTGGTATATTCTCGTTCCCATGAGCGCTTTGTGCTGATGGCTACCTTCCTGCTATCCCTGGAGCTGGGGTGAGATGGTAAGGCGAGTACTGGACCTGACCTTTGAGGTCCTTCTCTCACTGTAACAGGGGTGATGTGGACGTCTCTGCAGTTTGTGAGTACCAGCTGGAAGAGATCCAGCGGGTGTTCGAGGGTCCCTACAAGGAGTACCGTGAGCAAGCGCAAAAGTGGGGTCGCTACACTGACCCAATACCCAGCCCCCGGCCTGGCTCGGTGAGTCCTCGGGGCAGGGATGCACTCCTGGTCAGTTCCAGTGGCCCCCCACCCAGCTGATAGCTCCTTTCCCACACCCCACCTCTACCAGTGCATCAACAACTGGCATCGTCGCCACGGCTACACCAGCTCTCTGGAGCTGCCTGACAACACCCTCAACTTTATCAAGAAGCACCCGCTGATGGAGGAGCAGGTGGGGCCTCGGTGGGGCCGGCCCCTGCTCGTAAAGAAGAACACCAACTTCACCCACCTGGTGGCTGAACGGGTTACAGGACTTGACGGTGCCACCTATACAGTGCTGTTCATTGGCACAGGTAGGCAGGTGCCTGGGAGTGCCTGGGGCAGGTAGACGCCCAAGAGGCTCGTTCCCTGTCAGTGATTCCCTTCTTCTCCAAACTTCTCCAGGAGATGGCTGGCTGCTCAAGGCCGTGAACCTGGGGACCTGGGTCCACCTGATTGAAGAGCTGCAAGTGTTTGACCAGGAGCCGGTGGAAAGCCTGGTGCTGTCACCAAGCAAGGTAGCAAGTCAGGCCGCACACACTGCCACACACCGCCACACACCGCCACTGCACCTGCCCCGCTGTCCCTAGTCAGGCTGGCGTGGTCGGCCGGTGCAGCACGCCCCAGTCAGCTCAGGCAAGCCCAGGAAGTCGGGGCATGCGCTAAGGGGATCAGCGCTCCACGGGAGCATCATGGGCGGCCAGGTCCCTGCAGGCCACATTCCCACGACGAGGCCTGGCATCTGTGCTTAGGTTTTCTTCAGACACCTCCATGTTGGGCTGTGGCTCTGCCTACAGCCTCCTCTCTGATCCTTTCCCTGCTGGCCAGACCTCCCCAGCTTTGAGATGTTTATGGTGGCCTCCCAGGGTTGGTTGCTGCCCAGTGCCCAGTGGTGCTCTGGGCCTGACCCTGTGCTTCCCCACCCTGTCCCCCAGAGTGTTGGCCTTTTCTTTAACCCTCATGCAAAACTTTGGCACATTCTCAGCACCCTCTGGATGCTGATTTGTTTGCCTTTTGCCAGCTATTGTGACTTAAAATTGTTCCCCAGCACATGGAATAATGGCAGAAAGAGAGTGTGGGGTTGAATAAACACTCAGATTGGCAGTTACCATTCAAACAGAGGAAAACACCTTATGCTGTGTTGGTGCTATTGTGAGAGCCGGTGGGGCTGGAGGAAAATGTTTCCTGCACTGTGTGTGTGTGTGTGAGAGAGAGAGAGAGATCACACCCCTCGGGCTCACATGCCTGTTGTCCCTGGCTAAGAAGGTCATGTCCATAAGGTGCTTAGGATTGTGCTGGCTTGCAGGAAGCCTGTGTGTTCTTCAGGCCTTGCACCCGCCTCTGGAGGGCCATCCTCTGCCTCTTCCTCATCTGGGCACCTCTCCTGCCTGTGCTCTTTGGTCTGTGCTGCGTCTGCCCCACCAACCCTCTCACCCCTCTTCTCCCTGCAGAAGCTGCTCTTTGCCGGCTCCCGCTCTCAGCTGGTCCAGCTGCCCCTGGCCGACTGTGCAAAGTACCGCTTCTGTGCAGACTGTGTCCTCGCCCGGGACCCCTACTGTGCCTGGAGCGTCAACGCCAGCCGCTGTGTGTCCGTGGCCAGCCACTCTGGGTGAGTCAGGCTCTGGGAGGGCTGGGACCAGGAAGCTAGGTGGGCACAGTGGTTGGAGCCAGGTTGCTGACACCCCCTCTTCTGGCACCCCCTGCTTCTGCCAGATCTCTGCTGGTTCAGCACATGATGATCTCAGACACCTCAGGCTTTTGTGACCTTCGTGGCAGTAAGAAAGGTGAGCTCTTTCTTGCCCCCCCTCCCCTCGGGAGGCCCTGGACCTCAGCTGGAGTTTCCATTTCTCACTCCTCTGGCCCTGGGTTTCTTGCACTGACTCTGCTCTTTCCTCTCTGCTGCTGCAGCCAGGCTCACGCCCAAGAACATCACAGTGGTAGCGGGCACAGACCTGGTGCTGCCCTGTCGCCTCTCCTCCAACCTGGCTCACGCCCGCTGGACCTTTGGAGGCCGGGACCTACCTGCAGAACAGCCTGGCTCCTTCCTCTATGATGCCCGACTCCAGGCCCTGGTGGTGATGTCCGCCCAGCCCCGCCACGCTGGGGCCTACCACTGCTTTTCAGAGGAGCAGGGGGCACGGCTGGCTGCTGAAGGCTACCTTGTGGCTGTGGTGGCGGGCCCATCAGTGACCCTGGAGGCCCGGGCCCCCTTGGAAAACCTGGGGCTGGTGTGGCTGGCTGTGGTGGCCCTAGGAGCCGTGTGCTTGGTGCTGCTGCTTCTGGTTTTGTCCCTGCGCCGGCGGCTGCGGGAAGAGCTTGAAAAAGGCGCCAAGGCAGCAGAGAGGACCCTGGTGTACCCCCTGGAGCTGCCCAAAGAACCCACCAGTCCCCCTTTCCGGCCCGGCCCCGAAACAGATGAGAAACTTTGGGACCCCGTTGGCTACTACTACTCCGATGGCTCCCTCAAGATTGTGCCCGGACACGCCCGGTGCCAGTCTGGAGGCGGGCCCCCATCTCCACCTCCTGGCATCCCAGGCCAGCCCCTGCCTTCTCCCACGCGGCTTCACCTGGGGGGCGGGCGGAACTCAAATGCCAACGGTTACGTGCGCTTGCAGTTAGGAGGGGAGGACCGGGGAGGGCACCCCCTGCCCGAGCTGGCCGACGAACTGCGCCGCAAACTGCAGCAGCGCCAGCCACTGCCTGACTCCAACCCCGAGGAGTCCTCGGTATGAGGGGAGCTGCCCACCGCATCGGCGGGGGCGGGGGAGGCGCAACTCCTACTTTGCACAGGCACCAGCTACCTCAGGGACATGGCATGGGCACCTGCTCTGCCTGGGACAGGCGCTGCCCAGCACTCGCCCAGCCATGAGGACCTGCTCAGCATGGGCACTGCCACTCGCGTGGCTCACCAGGGCACCAGCCACACAGGAGGCTCCTCCTCCTCTGTGAATCTTGGACACGTGGGACCCCAGCAGCCAAAATGTTTCAAGGCAGAAGTTTTCAAGATGTGCGTGTTTGTGTGTGTGTATGTGTGTGCGTGGTTGTGTGTGTGTGTGTGGCGTAGCCTTCCCGTTTCTGTCGGTCTTCCCTTGGCCTGGGGTCCTCCTGGTGAGTCTTTGGAGCTATGAAGGGGAAGGGGTCGAATCACTTTGCCTCTCCTACCCCCACCTGCCCCGAGTGTGGGCAGCAATGTACATATTGGGGTGGGGTGGGCAGGGTGCTGTACCCCTTTGGGGGGCGTGCAGGGCTCAGGGGTGGGCCTAGTCCTGCTCCTAGGGCTGTGAATGTTTTCAGGGTGGGGGGAGGGAGATGGCACCTCCTGTGTGTTGGGGGAAGGGGGGGTGGGGCCTCCCACTTGGCCCCCGGGTTCCGGCATTTTATACGTGTCCTCTTAACACAGGGCTGGGAAAGGTATGGGGGAGGGAAGGAAGAGGGTGGGCATGCTGTGGATACTGGCATATCCTCTCCCAGCCCTAGGAAGAGGGCTTTCCTAACAGTGTAATTTATTGTGTCCCCGCGTATTTATTTGTTGTAAATATTTGAATATTTTTATATTGACAAATAAAATGGAGAAAATAAAAATGTGACAGGGATAAGACATTTGGGCCAAAACCCATCTATCAGGGTACCAAGAGGGAAGGATTGAGGTTGGACTGGGCTTCCCACCATGGTCCCAGGACAGCTGCCCCTTCTGTGGGCCCTGTCTGCCTGTGTCCTTCTGGGGAGGGGGGTGGCAGCCCAGACTCCAGTGTTTTCCCACAGTGGTGCCTATGGGGCTGGGAAACAGACCAGGGCCACAGCCCCTTGGGAGCCAGTCTTGGCCTCTGGCCAGAGGGAGAAGGCAGGGCACTGGGGGGAAGAGAAGGAGGGGCCTGCCTTCCCAGAACTCTGGTGGGGGTGAGTGGGAGTGAGGGGCTGAAAGAGAGCTACTGGAGCAGCTAAGGGTGTGTATGTAGACATTGGTTGGTCGCATGAGGATGGGATCGGGGAGGAGAGATTAGTTTCAGCCTTCTAGCTGCAGGAATGCCAAGTCTTCAATGCCCCAGCCATGTAGGGAGAGAACTTCCCCTACTGCCACCCAGTGTGTTCCAAGCCCTCCTCCTAGTGAGAGGGTGGTGCAGGGTCCAGATGTTCCACGAGAAAAACAACAGGCCCTAGCTTGGATTCATTTCTGAGTGCTCCTGACGGGTTTAGACATAACGAGCTCACACCCAGGAGCAGAGGCAGTGCAAAGGAGGTGTCCCTACACACTTGATGGGCTTGAGCAGGCTGGCAGCCTGGATTTCCCTAAGCGTGGGTTGAGAAGGCCAGATCAGAAGCGTGCTACACTTAGCACATGCTTTGCAGATGACAGCCCAGAGGATCTCGAGAGAGACAGGAAAATTGATGCCAGGATCACAAGCCCACAATCCCAGCTACTCAGAAGACCGAGGCAGGAGGTATTCTCCAGCTTGGGCAATTTAGGGAGACCCTGTTTAAAAGTAAACAGAAGCCGGGCGTGGTGGCTCACGCTTGTAATCCCAGCACTTTGGGAGGCTGAGACAGGAGAATCGCGAGTTCAAAGCCAGCCTCAGCAATGGCGAGGCGCTAAGCAACTCAGTGAGACCCTGTCTCTACATAAAACACAAAATAGGGCTGGGGATGTGTGGCTC
This sequence comes from Xerus rutilus, assembly GCA_028644305.1. Taxonomy (NCBI): domain Eukaryota; kingdom Metazoa; phylum Chordata; class Mammalia; order Rodentia; family Sciuridae; genus Xerus; species Xerus rutilus. Next base: position 7,187,558 of record CM053411.1, read on the forward strand.
AGTGGTCGAGTGCCCCTGAGTTCAATCCCCAGTTCCAAAAAAATAAATAAATAAAAGTAAACAGAATTGGGGGGTGTGGCTGGGTGGTACCTCACGGCTGGTTCAATTCCCAGGGAGTGCCCACTGAGGGTGTGGGGTGTCTGAAACAAACGCGGCCCCGCCCTACCCTCGTGGCTGCACCTATGAGCTGGACGTGTCACCTGCTCCCTACTGGATTTTTAAGGAAGAGGGCTGGAATCTGAGGCCTTTCAGGTGGTAGCTGCGCCGCCTAGGGTCAGCCTTGGCCTGGTCGGCCAGCCCTGGGTGGTGCGGGGAAGAAGGTGTGAAGGACCGCGGAGCGCGCCCGATGACCGCTACCCTGGGGAGGTGGGTGGGTCGAGGGCAGTAACGGGAAGAGCGGGCGAGACCTCTGGAGGGCAGGGTTCTGGCGAACGTGACAAAAGCTGCTGGCGGGACCCAGCCGTCTGGTCTCCATACCCTACAAGGCGCGGCAGCGCAGCCCGCCCTCATCGCGTGGTCCAGCCCTCCGGCGTCCGGCCCCAGGACCCAGGACCGCCGCGCCTCCACCCTCCGCTTAGCCTCGCGCGCCCTCGCGTGGCGGCGTAGAGTGCAGCCCGGCGCAGCTAGTCCCGCCCCACCTCCGCGATTGGTTCTTGAGCAAAGGCCTAGACACTGCATTGGTCAGCTCGGGAGAGGCACGGGACTCAGAGGACAACCGCGGACGCCGATTGGTCATATTGGGACGAGGGGGCGGGCCCTTCGTCCGGCTCAGTGAGGTCTGACTGGCGACCAACCAGGCCGGGATGGCGGCACCGCGGCCGTGCGCGGACCCGCACTGCTGCTCACGTCCGGTGGCGGTACCCGGCGTGCAGCAGACGTTGGAGGAGATGGACTTCGAGAGGGGTGAGGCGACCGCGCGGCCTCAGAGCCCGCCGGCACGGACGCGGGGCGAACGACCGAGCGCCGGGCCTGGTGCCGAAGGGCAGCCGGGCGGAAGGCTCACAGCTCCCGCGCTTCTGGGAGCTGCAGAACCCCGCGCGGGCGCGGCACCGACCCCTGGCCTCGCGTGCAGGCGGGGAGTGCGAGGCATTGGTTTCCATAACTTTCCCAAGTGGCGTGGCTGGGCCTGGCTCCTCACCTGAGAGACCCAAGTCTGCTCAAGGGTTAGAGGGACCAGGAACAGGACCTGCAGCTGGAGGGCATGGAGCTTCAGGCCTGGGGCCACGCCGAGCCCGGGTGTGAGCCCGGTGTGCCAGTAGACATGCTTCAGCTGTGGCAAAGAGCTCCAGGCAGGTGGCCTTGTCCCCCCCTATTGCGTCCAGAGTATACCGAGATCATGCTACTAGTAAGGAAGGCTGGGAGCCAAGGTCCCTCTTCTGTTTGCAATCACTATTTTGCGGTGCAGTATCATCTGGAAGAGGCAAGTTATGCAGCCAATAAGGTTGTCACCAGGTGATGGCTGGAAGCCACTGCCGTTCACGCATTCACACTTCACCATTGCCATGCAGTGGTTCCTGCGCCTGCCTGCCGCCATCCATCGCCCTCCTATACAGTGTTTTCTCCTCCCACCCAGGAGCCAGAGAAACTTTTGGAAAATAGTAAACCAGATCCTTGTAGTTCCCATTGCTTTGAGAATAAATCCAAATTCCCCATCCTGGCCCACGGAGGTCTGGACCTAAGGCCGCCTTCTCTACACTCACTTCTATTCCCATCTTTGTTTTGGTTTCTCAAAGATGTAAGACCTTTCCCCACGAAGGCCGTTGCCCTCTCGGTCCCATCTCCTTAGAGTGACCTTCTCCAGCATTTAGGCTAGCTGGCATTTTTTTTTCATATGGCAGCTCAGTGTTACCTTCTCAGAGAGACTCTCCCTGAACACTTGGTCCTAGGGTTCTCAAGAGAGGACAGTTCAGCCGGGCGTGGTGGCTCACGCTTGTAATCCCAGCACTTTGGGAGGCTGAGATAGGAGAATCGCGAGTTCAAAGCCAGCCTCAGCAAGGGCGAGGCGCTAAGCAACTCAGTGAGACCCTGTCTCTACATAAAACACAAAATAGGGCTGGGGATGTGGCTCAGTGGTCGAGTACCCCTGAGTTCAATCCCCAGTACCA
>CM053411.1:7199479-7221756 GCA_028644305.1 Xerus rutilus
CTCAGGGGCACTCGGCCACTGAGCCACATCCCCAGCCCTATTTTGTGTTTTATGTAGAGACAGGGTCTCACTGAGTTGCTTAGCGCCTCGCCGTTGCTGAGGCTGGCTTTGAACTCTCGATTCTCCTGTCTCAGCCTCCCAAAGTGCTGGGATTACAGGCATGCGCCACCGCGCCTGGCTTAAAAAATATTTAAAAAAAGAAAAAAAAATATTGATGAGGTGACGAAGCTGCGAAGTGATCTTGACACAAGGCACTTGACCTGTATGGCCCCAGCTTCCGGGGGCTCTGAGGTGAGGAGGGTCAGAGAAGGGCGTCCTCAAGGTGACTGAGGGAGCGAATCTAGGCGGCATTATCAGAGGGCCTGACACACTGCCCACAGCTTACAAGAGTGCCCAGTTCCAGTGTTGTCAACCCTGGCTTTTATAACATAATTTCACTAATTCTGGCAGCCCAGGAGTGGACAAGCTCATTTGCTTTGTTTTGTTTTGCATTGCTAATTGCTAGCGAAGCTTGCTTACCTGTCTCTGAACTGCCTGCCTATTTCTTTCTCTATTTTTTTTCTGGTACTGGGGATTGAACCCAGGGGTGCTTTACCACTGACCTACCCCCCAGCCCTTTTTTTTTTTTTACTTTGAGGCAGAGTCTCACTGAGTTGTTTAGGGCCTCACTAATTTGCTGAGGCCGATCTTGAACTTGTGACCCTCTTGCCTTAACCCCCTGCTTCTTTGGAATTACAGGTAAGCATCACCACAACCAGCTAAAATTTTTTTCTTTATGTTCATAGGAGTTGTTTATATTCAGGTATCAACCCTATTTTGCATATATACTTTTTTTGGGAGGGTGGTCCGGGGATTGAACCCAGGGACACTAGACCACTGAGCCACATCCCCAGCCCTATTTTGTATTTTATTTAGAGACAGGGTCTCACTGAGTTGCTTAGTGCCTCACCATTGCTGAGGCTGGCTTTGGACTTGCAGTCCTCCTGCCTCAGCCTCTTGATCCACTAGGATTACAGGTGTGCGCCACCATGCCTGGCTTACGTTTATTTTTTATTTTCTTTCATACTGTCACTTTTCTTTGTTGGTATCTATCTGTTCATGGGAATTGGTAGAGTCACTAAAATGAGCAGGGCTAATAATTTGATTTCTCTGTAGCTACCTAGAGAGATGAATCCGTGGTTAAAAGGTGTCCATCGACAGAAGTGTTTACAGAGAGGTGCCCTGGCGCTGGCTTAGCATGTGCAATGTCCTGGGTTCAATCCCCAGCAGTGTAGCAGAAAAGAAAAAGTGCATAAGAACCTGGGGTATGTTCAAGAAGAAAGGGTGTTAACCAGTCTGCTCCCTGTAGGGCAGGGTCAAGTTCATGGAGTGTGGCGTGTGCTGACGGGGAAGAGCATCAACTCGTGTCCACAGCACGATGCCTCTGGAACAACAGGACGTGAGACATGCAGAGGAAGGCAGGAGGTGTGCATTAAACTGGCACCATGGCTTCCCTGGGTCTGTGTGGCAAGAGTGGCTTATCAAGGAGAACTTGAGCTTTATGTTTGGATTTAATGTAAGGAAGAATTTTTTTTTTTTGGTACCAGGGATTGAACTCAGGGGCACTCGACCACTGAGCCACACCCCCAGCCCTATTTTGTGTTTTATGTAGAGACAGGGTCTCACTGAGTTGCTTAGCGCCTCGCCATTGCTGAGGCTGGCTTTGAACTCGCGATCCTCCTGTCTCAGCCTCCCAAAGTGCTGGGATTGCAGGTGTGCACCACCACGCCCGGCTTGGAAGAATTTTTTTTAAAGTTAATACCTGTTAAGCCGGACGCGATGGCTCAAGCCTGTAATCCCAGCACTTAGGGAGGCTGAGACAGGAGAATCGCGAGTTCAAAGCCAGCCTCAGCAATGGCGAGGCGCTAAGCAACTCAGTGAGACCCTGTCTCTACATAAAACACAAAATGGGACTGAGGATGTGGCTCAGTGGTTGAATGCCCCGAGATCAATCCCCAGTACCAAAAAAAAAAAAAAAAAAAAAAGTTAATACCTGTTAGTTTTACGGGGTGAACTAGTTTTCTGCTGAGAACTTCAGATGAAGCCCGTGGACTCGGATGCCCTCTTCTCTTGCTGTCGCAGGAGTTGGAGGCCGAATGGACAGCAGAGGGCAGAGCTGACATCTGACCTGTCTGTCCTGGCCCGAGACTGGGAAGCCTATCCCTCCTCAGAGCCTGGAGAGTTTGTCTGAAAGAAGACATGCCCAGGCCTCCGAATCAGGACCTTCAGAAGGCTCTGGGTGTCCCCAGCTCCCCAGGCTTCCGCAGCCACCCTCAGGGCCTCAGGGCCCCTGCTGCCACAGCTCCCTCTTCTTGTTTTGGTCACCTCTGATCATGTTGCTCTGATTCTAGAGCCTTATTTACCAGCTATCTGGTTTCCTTTCAAAGGTCAAGGCAGCGTTAGGGGCAAAGCTGGGTGAAGGGCACATGTGGCTTCTGAAGGAGATTTAGGGCATTTGATGTGGCAGCTGGGTCTCAGGGTCATCCACTTACTGGGACTGGAGCCTCAGGCCCTTGTGCCTGTGGAAGGGGCACTCTATGTCCAGAGTGTCTGGTGGGGTTCTGCATGGGGGCGTAGAGGGCTCTATAGGGCACGAGGGCCATGACAGCCTCCTGGTGATGGGGCTGTCAGCTGAGGGGAGGGAGAAGCGGAGAAAGAAGGGCAGCCTTGAAACTGGTGTCTGGGCAATCATGTGGAGCCTGGGTCCCTCCTGGAGATGCCATCGGGATTCCTGAGGCAGTAGGTCAGCCTCTACTCCCATCCCTCCCGAGGTCTCTGGAGGACTCTGGCCTTGTGCAGGGCCAACTAAGCTGGTCTTTCCGGTGTCCCAGTCAGCCAGACACAACAGGGAGGCTGGGGCTGGACTCCTTGCAAGTGGGCACTAAACCCAGAAGAGTGGCGAACGTCCCCCCAGATCTGGGCTGGGAGCCCAGGCTCCCTGGGACGTGAGTGTTGGTCCAGCAGCCCCCGGAGCACATGGGTATGGCAGGTGCAGGGCAGTGGGTGTCTGAGGAGGTCACCGACTCAGCTCCTGGCAGCAACTTTTCACCCTCGGTGGGCCACCTTCCCAGACTGGTATTTTGGTTAGTGTGACAGCACTCCAGAGTCATCTGGTCCTGGCACAAGCTGTGTCCTTCCCCGCCCCCGGGACTCGGCTCTCTCATAAAAGGGCTGAGCAGCCACGCTGCCCTCACTGGGGCTGTGGAGAGCAGGGGGGACCATGGACTTCATCAGCATTCAGCAGTTGGTGAGGATGCGGCAGGGTGGGCAGACCATCCCAGCAGATGGCACCTGCGGGCTGGAGGGTGGCAGCTGCTTTCCGTGGCCTGGGGGTCAGGGTGGAGGAGCAAGGAGGCATCGGGTCCTCGAGGGGCTTCAGGGCAGGGGAGGGAAGGTGAGTGAGTAGTTGTTGGGTGGCCTGGACAGGAAACCCTGGAGCTTGCTGAGGTGTTTGTTGCCTGTTGGTTTGGTTTGGAGTGGTTTGGTACTGGGGATTCAACGTGGGGCAATTTACCATTGAGCTGCATCCTTAGCCCTTTTCGTCTTTGAGACAGGGTCTTGTTAAGTTGCCCAAGCTGGCCTTAAACTTTGTGATCCTCCTGCCTCAGGCTCTTGAGGTTTTTTGGAGTTTTGTGGCACTGGGTGGATCCCAGGTCCTGCAGTCTAGGCAAGCACCTAGACGGAGCCTGCGTTCAGTGAGTTTTGCCCTGAACTGGGGTGGCACAACAGAAAGTGTCAGGTCACCATGGAAGACACAGGGGTAGCTGGGCATTCCTTCAGTACAAGTGCCTGGTTGCCCTTGCTCTGGAAATGTCCAGAGGGTGTGGGGGAGAAGGATGCTGTGTGTGCTACGGGCAGAGAGGTGTGGTGACACCAGGGGCACTTTGGGATGTCAGTGTGGAGGTGTGAGGCCAGCATGGTATGCTGTCCAGCAGGCCCGTCGTTGGCCAGTGGCCTCAGCCTGGCACAGCCTCTGCCAGGCGGGGAATTGCAAGGCCTGGGGAGCATCAGGTTGGTAGGTGTCCTAGAAGGACATGTGGTTCTGCTGGCCGGAAGCCCTGAGCTGTGGCGCCCACTCTGCCCCCGCGTGCTCCTCAGCATGCCCCAGCTCCAGCAGCTCAGGCCACCTCTGCACCTTTGGGAAGTGCTGGTCTGAGCCCCTTTTACTGAGGTAGAAACAGCTTCACCAAAAGCAGAGAGTTGAGCCCAGGCGTTTAGAATTTTGGGGTCAGGTGTCAGTGTAGCACAAGCTGGTAGGAATCCAGGGACAATAGCCCAAGAGGGAAGCTAAGGTGTCATCTGCCCTAGGCTCCTGGACACAGCCCAGCACTATAAATAGATGTGGCCACACGTCCTTAACCCCTGCAGCCCTGCTGAGCAGGACAGGGGAGGCAGTGGCCAGTTGGCCCCCTGTCATGGTCACCACAGTTGGTGAGGGCCACCACGGGTGTCGTGGAGCTTGCCGACACTCCAGGGCACCGGGAAGCTTCAGGAAGGCAGGGCAGGCTGACGCCCAACTCGGCTCACTGGCATCCCCTGGTCCTGTACAACGCCTCCCGTGGGTTCCTCCCTCCAGTCTCCCCAGCTGTTCACCCACATCCTGTCCGACAGGTGAGTGGAGAGAGAGCCGAAAAGAAAGCGGTGGGGTTTGGCCCTGAAGTTGCTGATCCTGGAGGCTGGCCTGTTCACTGGAGGCTGGGACTCCAAGAGGCTGTGGCCCGGGAGAAGCTAAAATTAGAAGAAGAGAAGAAGAAGAAAGTAAGTGATGTTGGCTTGGGGTGGCCAGTCCGGCTTGGGCAGCTGGGCAGTGAGGCCCTGGAGCCTATGTCCCAGGCTCACAGCTGAATGGTGGTGTCTCCTCTGGGCAGAGCAGCCCAGGAGCAGACCAACCAAGAGCCTGCCCCCAGGCCCCCAACCACTGGCTGATGGCTGGCCTGGTCTTGTCTTTTGCCCACTTTCTGCCCCAGCTGGAAAGATTTAACAGCTCCAGGCTAAATCTGGAGAATCTGGCTGACTTGGAAAACTTAGTTCAAAGACGGAAAGAAAAGCGACTGAGACTAAGACGCAGAGTCCCCCCCAGGGAACCTGAGCCCGTGGCTAAGGTGAGAAGTTGGGGCCAGGAGGCTGCACAGACCCGGGGCTTGGTTCCAGAGGTGGAGCCCCTGTCCCTGGGTAGTGGTGAAGAGTAGCACTGGGGCCACAAGTGCTCAGCCAGTGCCCAAGGAGCCACGTGGACCCCACGTTGGAGCCCATGTTGGCTTGCTAAGGCAACTGGGGACTCAAGCCGCAGAAACCCATTGCCTCTCGGTCCTGGGCCTGGACGTCCAACCAGCATGCGCAGGGCTGCTTCCTCTGCAGGGCTGAGGGAGGCTCCCCCGAGCGCTGCCCTGGCTGCTGGCGGCAGGCTCTCCTTGGCATTCCCTGGCTTGCACATGCATAACTCCTTCCTCGTGTGATGTTCTCCCTGGGCCCAAATGTCCCTTGTTAAAGGGACATCAGTAGCTGGGCACAGTGGCATACCCTTATAATCCCAGTGACTCAGGAGGCTGAGGCAGAATTGTGAGTTCAATGCCAGCCTCAGCAATTAGCAAAGCCCTAAGCAACTTAGTAAGACCCTGTCTCAAAAAATAAAAATAAAAAAATGGCTGAGGATGTAGTGTCCCTGGTACCAATAAATAAATAAAGATGGACCAGTCACACCAGATAGGGCTACCCTTAACACAGCCACACTGGACAGGGACCTCATCTTAACTAGTCATATCTGGAGGGACCCTGTTTCCAAATAAACTCACATTTCAAGGTACAGGGGTTAGGACTTCCTTTTGTCCCCCCAGTGCTGGGGCTGGAATGCAGGGCCTCACATATGCTGGCCAGTGCTCTGCCACTGAGCTTTTATCACCAGCCCTCTATCCTATGCGACTGGGTCTTATTAAGATGCCAGATTGGCCTCAAACTTGCAAGCCTGCAGCTTCAGCCTGAGTAGCTGGGGTGACGGCGTGTGCCACCATGCCCAGCAACATGTGGATTTTAGCAGAAGAAAACCACTTGCACAGGCCAACCGTGGGGCTGGCCCAACTGGTCCCCAGCTGTCTGGGAACCATTGACAACACCGCACACGGTGCCTCCAGGCCTGGGGGGTGACTTGGTCTCGCCCTTCTCACCAGCCGCAGCCTCAGGCCCAGCTGGAGCCTGTGGACCTGGAGATGTTCCTAAAGGCAGCTGCTGAGAACCAGGAGGCCCTGATCGACAAGTACTTGACTGACGGAGGGGACCCCAGTGCCCACGACAAGGTGCGCAGTGGGCGAGGGCTTGTGGACCGTAAGAGCAGGCGTGTTGTGTGTGCGTCCCGGCCCTGAGGCACAGCGTGTGTCTTCAGGGCCTGAACCCGGTGGTGCCCGAGCTGGGAGGGAGGAGCCTGGCTGAAGGCAGAGCAGGCCTGTGTTCAGGGCCCTGCTCTGGGCAGCAGGTCGGGTCCACGGGCGGCTGCGCTCCTCCTGACCCTGTCTCTGCTCCAGCTGCACCGCACGGCCTTGCACTGGGCCTGTCTGAAGGGTCACACCCAGCTGGTGAGCAAGCTGCTGGCAGCCGGCGCCACTGTGGACGCTCAGGACTTGGTGAGCCCCGGGGAGGCTGCTCCTTGCCACCAACACTCCCCAGCGTGCCTGCAGGTCTGAGGTCTTCGGGGCTTCTGTTACAGCTGGACAGGACTCCTGTGTTCTGGGCCTGCCGTGGAGGACACCTGGACATCCTCAAGCTGCTGCTTAACCAGGGCGCCCGGGTCAACGCGCGGGACAAGGTGAGGGACGAGGGCCTGCCCTGGGTGGTCTGCTGCAGCAGGTGAGCAGTGGAGGGGGCGCCGCCAGTCTAGCGGTGGTGCTAAGCCTGTCCTCTCCCAGATCTGGAGCACCCCCCTCCACGTGGCAGTGCGCACGGGCCACTCCAGCTGCCTGGAGCACCTCATCGAGTGTGGAGCCCACATTGACGCACAGGACAAGGTGGGCACCGGGTCCCCAGGGCACAGCGGCCGAGTAGCCTGCACGGGACCCTGGCGAGGGCAGGAGCATGACCTGCTATTTCCCCACAGGAAGGGGACACAGCGCTCCATGAGGCCGTGCGGCTTGGCCACTACAAGGCCATGAAGCTGCTGCTGCTGTACGGAGCCAAGCTGGGCGTGCAGAACACGGTGCGTCCCCGCCGCCAGGTGCCGGCCTGTGCCGGGGTGGGGGTTCCGGCATGCGCACGGGCCACTCCAGCCTGTGTCAAGGACTGGAGTGATGCTGACCCAGTGTTCTTGTTCCTAGGCCTCCCTGACCCCGGTGCAGCTGGCCCGAGACTGGCAGCGGGGCATCCAGGAAGCACTGCAGGCCCACGTCGGGCACCCCCGCACCCGGTGCTAACGCCCTGGACCTCTGGGCCATTCACAGCCACCATTCCATCCCCTCTCCCTGCAGCTGTCCTCCATGGGCCTCGCCCTCAGTCCCGACTCCCCTCAGGGCTCTGCTTCTTGTCAGAGCCGGGGGCACAGAGCCCGCAGGTGGAGAAGGCGGGCCTCCCTAGCTTGTGTCTGGGTGGCCGTGTCCCCGCTAGGGCTGAGCTGGGAAAGGCCGAGGCAGAGGTCCACGGGCAGCAGAGGCCGTGGCCTGTGAGGGCAGGAGTGCAGAAGGAGCTGAGGGTGGGGCGGAGCGAGCGGGCCCAGGCCCAGCCACCAGGACTGGTGTCAGGCCTCCTCAGTGTCCCCAGAGCAGGAGACTGGCCCTCACCTTCCACCAGGGCCAGTCTCCTACAGGCGGTGATTCAGATGTGGCCAGCAGCTGCATCCAGGACATAGGAGAGGCCACTGAGCCAGCCCGGCAGGCGTCAGGCATTTGTGCAGCTGCCCGCTGCCCTTAAGCAGGGTCTCCCAGGGCCTGGGTTCCTATCAGCAGCAACCCTGGTAGGGCCTGCAGTGGCTCTAGACATCTCTGGTCCTCAGGACTCTGGAGGCGGGTTCTGGTGGTTTGCAGGGGCCCTTCTGCAGGGGCGATGCCCCTCTGAGCAGACACCAGCACCAGCCGGGTTGCTTCAGAAGCCGAAGGCCGAGGCTCTGGAGCTACCGTTCTGGGTGACCCATGCCCTTCTGCCTAAGGGCTCCCTCGGGCCTGCCTGTGCTGTTGGCGGCTGGCCGGTGGCCCTCGCGTGGGCTGAGTCTGATGCGGGGCTTGCTTGTGGCCCACTCAACTCTGGGGCGGCGGCCCGCAACCCTCGTGTGCCCGAGGCTCTCCCACCCCTGGTCCTGGCTTTGCAGACGCATCCACTCTGCTCAGCCCCTGGGGGTGCACGCTGAGGAGCTCTGTGCTCTTCCATGGGGACACACATGTCCCTGCGTCCCTGCCTGCCAGCTGGTGGTGCCATGAGGACCCCCTTCTCACAAGCTCCCAGGGCCCCTCCCCTCCCGCTGTGCCGTTTCCAAGTTCGTTGGCGCAGACCTGAGCTACTGGCAAGGCTGGCTCCTTAGATGCCAGAGAGCAGATCCTAAAGCACTCTGCCCTCAACTGAGAACCACAGGCGAGGGGAGGGCCGGGACAAAGGCGTGGCCTCCTCACGGTCCTGGGTTTCCTGCGGTACCTGGGTTGACATTTATTGTGCAGCAGTTATTTTTACTTTAACTTTGGTGGCCTTCTCAGGCCAAGAACAAAACTATTGTTTCTATGTGAAAAGGCTGACTAGAGCTTCCCCCCAGGGGCCATGTACCCTTCCAAGGGCAGCTCCTGCCCTGTGCTGACAGCCAGAGTATGCCCACACACTGGTGCTGTGGGCAAATCAGGCGCTGTAGACCATGGCAGTGACAACTCCTCATCTAGAAAATGAGGACACTAAGTGACAGAAAAAAACACCTTTTTATACAAATCAGTATTTTGTTGTTGTTCATTAAACTGGTTGATAATCCATCACAGCCTAGTCATTTTTGGGCTGGGAGGAGCCAGTACATTGGGTACCAGGGACTACCTGGCAGGGCCCCAAGGCCTTGTCAACTGCAGCAGCAACACAAGCCTGACACTAAGACAGGTCACCAGGTGCAGAGTGGACTTTGGGAGGGTCCATGCACGCAGTGGTGCACTCAGCATCTCTGCTCACTGATGGACAGGATTAAAGACTAGTGGTTCTCGGCATCTGCTGCTTATTAGAAATCACCGGAGGAGGTTTCAAAAGGTCAAGAAGCCCTGAATTATCGGTAGATGTCATGCCTGCCTACACATACTGGAAATCTCCAGGAACTTACCAAAACCAAAAACACCCACCTAGAGCAGTAAGGGAGCCCATCAAAATCTGAGGATATAACAGAAACGTACAAAACCCTATTTCTACATAACAGCAACGAACATGTGAATACAAACTAAAAACAGTGCCATTGTTTAGAAAAATTGAACACTTGGGTTTAGATCTAACAAAACATGCAGGGAAAGATGCTGAAATCTCCAAAACAGTAAATAAATGGAGAAACATACCATGTTCATGGACAAAAGACAGCACAGTCAAGAGGTCAGTTCTCCCCAAGCTGACGTACAGGTTTATCTTTGCAAGATTTTTAGATGTAAACAAGGTTATTCTCAAATTCCTAAGAGAAATTTATCTAAAACAAATTTTAAAAAGAAGAAAGTGGGAGGATCAATCAACCAAATGACTTTAAGAGTTACTATATGGATATAGTGACCAAGGGGCAGATGTGGTATTGGCAGAGGACAGATATGTAGAGGCTGGGCAGATGCCTTTTCAACAAATGGCATCCATCAAAATTAAAACATTTGTTCTAGGGCTGGGATGTAGCTCAGTGGCAAAGCGTCTGCCTTGCATTCGCAAAGCTCTGGGTTCAACTTCCAAAAAAGAAGACAAGAAAAAAAGAACCCCACCAAAACATTTGTTCTGGCAGGTGCGGTGGTGCGCCTGTAATCCCAGCACTTTGGGAGGCTAAGACAGGAGAATCGCAAGTTCAAAGCCGGCCTCAGCAACGGCGAGGCGCTAAGCCACTCAGTGAGACCCTGTCTCTACATAAAACACAAAATAGGGCTGGGGATGTGGCTCAGTGGTCGAGTGCCCCTGAGTTCAATCCCTGGTACCAAAAAAAAAAAGTTCTGAATAAATTCCTGTTGAGAGGATGAAAATATGAGCTATGTGTCAGCTGTCTGTTACTGTGACAACCTGAAATAATCAACTCCAAAGAAGAAAGGTTGACTTTAGTTCATGGTTTCAGAGGTCTCAGTCTGTGGTCATTCGGTCTGTCACCAAGTTTTCTCCCATTGGGCCTGTACATCATGGCAAGAGTGCCCAGCAGAGAAGACCTTCACATGAAAGGGAGAGGCCAGGTCCCAGTGCCCCCTTCAAGGACATGCCCCGCAGTGACCTACCTTCCTCGCACCAGTTCCTACTCCTACACATCCCACCACCTCCCAGGAGCTCTGCAAGCTGAGGACCGAGCCTCTAACACATGGGCTTGACATTTCAGATCCAAACTACAGCAACAGAGACTGGGATAAAGTATTTGCAAACCAAAAACCCAACAAAAGACTTTAGTATTTAGAATATACAAGGGCCTCCCAAAACAGTAAAAAAAAAAAAAATTAGAAAATGGGCAAAGGGCATGGACAGAGATATCACCGAAAATACACAAAAAGATGTCCACCCAGTGGCGGAGACACTGTTCTGGCTCCACTGGGAAGACTGCACTGTGACCGGAAGCTTGCTAAGAACTAAACACCCAACACCCTCCACCTAGCACCTGAGCTCCCGGCGTTTATCTGAGAGGAAGCTGATCTTTGCACAGGTCCATGTGCACACGTCCATGTGCACACATGCGCGATGTTCACAGCAGCTTTATTAGGAATAGCCAGAAACTGGAAACCACCCAGATAGCCTTCAACAGGATGGTAAGCACACCATGGAACACCACTTGGCAATAAAAAGGAATGAACCACCGACGGGCAAAAACCTGGATGTGTCTCCAGAGAATCATGCTGAGTGCCACAAGCCAGGCCCCCACGGTCACTGTGACTCCATTGATACAACATTCTTGAAACGGCAACACGCCAGCGATAAGGAACAGGTTAGTGGCTGCCTGGGGCTGGGGGTGGCATGGGGAGGACATCCAGGGGCAGCCCAGGGAGATCCTGTGGCAACGCAGGGCAGCTATACAAATCTGCCCACGTTGCATCGCACCTGTGTCAAAGCCCTGGTTTTGATACTGTAATTAGGTAACAACCATTGAGGGAACCCAGGTTCGGGGTGTGTGGCACCTCTATTTTTGCAACTTCCTATGAGTAATTATGTAAGAATAAAAATTGGAGAAAGAAGCAAGAGCTGTGCACGGAACTTGGTATCCTAGATTGGATCCTGTAATGGAGCGGGGACATTGTGAGAAAAAAACAGGAAAACCCAAATAAAGCCTGCGGTTTAGTTAAGAGTACTGCACCCCTGTGCATTTCTCAGAGTATAAATGTACCCAGGTTATGTGAGGTGGTAACAGGGAAAGCTGGGGAGGTGGAGGGCGTATGGAACTTGCTTGTGGATAGAAAACTATCTCAAAACTTAAACCCTAGAGCCCAGAATGACGACACTGGCAGTCCCAGGAGCGGCTCAGGTAGGGAAAAAAAATAAACTTTTTTTTCTCAACACTAGGGATTGAACCCAGGGGCACTTAACCCTTTTATTTTTTGAGACAAGGTCTCACTAAGTTGCCGAGGCTGGCCTTGAACTCACAATCCTGCCTCAGCCTCCCAAGCTGCTGGGATTACAGGTGTGTGCCACCAGGCCTAGCCCAGATTCTTAATTTGTCAGGTGCTTCTGACGTGCCGCCAAGGTTCAGAACCTTGCTGGGGAGAGAGATGATTTTGGAGTTTGTTTCCTGTCTGGGTTTGTTCTTTGAGTGTATTCTTGAGAACGACCTCTAGGTGAGCATACCACACTCTCTTGGGCTTCAGTCCCATTTACAAGGACCCAAATCTCCTTGAGAAGGGCCCCAGAAGCTTCCCTCCTCCCCTCCCCATCTGTGTGACCCCACATCTCTGTGATGTCCCCATTTCCACACAGCTCAACTGTAGGAGGAAAATACAAGTAAACTGGAAGAAAAAGACAAGTGCCTTCCGGTTCCCACCTCTCTAAAACTGAGACACCAGGGGGAAAATAAAGAAAGGGCAAAGAATTTGAAATGTTTTACAGATGAGACAAACCGCAATGTCTTTTTTAAAAAGAAAGACGATGTGGGTGCAGCAGGTCACAAGCAGCCCTCCTCTCTGCTGCACTGCGCACACACGACAGCCACAGGCACCTCCCTGACACTCCACAAAAGGCACGAGACAGGTGGGATGGGGGTGGAGAGAAGGCGTAGACGCAAGGAAGATCCCTTCCTCCCACGCCCGCCGCCCGCCCTCTTGACAGACACTGCTGGTGGCAACCAAGCACAGGCCACGCTGGCCTCACCTGTTGCTCCGGACTCCAGAAGCCACCTCCACGGGAGGGAGCAGGGCGGGGAACAGACCTGCAGGGAGTCCTGCTTCTCTGTTTGGCACATGAGCCAACACGTGGCATGGTGAGGGGAGCCACCCAGAACACCCTGGACCAGGCCACGGAGTTGAACCCCAGCTAACACTCCGTGTGCTCAGAAAGTGCTGCCAGCAGCAGAGGGCTAGCCAATTAGAAGCAAAGCAGGCCCAGGCCACGGCCACCAGGAGGCAGTAACTGCGCTCACGGAGTGCCTGGCCTGAAGAGGTATAAATACACTGCACAGTCACAGCGTCAGGGGAGAAGGGGAAGCTGGGCCCTGGGGACCAGAGATGAATCTGTTCCTTTGTTTCCTCCAGAGGCAGGCCTGGAGGGCCGTGCCCAGCCGACCCCATCTCCTGGAGGACAGCAGGGCCTGCTGAAGGATCCTTGCACTGAGGCCCAGGACCCGCATCTATAAGGGCCATCTAAAACGTGGCCTGAGCAGTGGGGACAGGCTGGCTTGTGAAGCTACTGCGGCTCCCTCCAGCTCCCCACAGGCGTGTCCATTCCCCAGCCTGGCTGCCTGGCAAGCAGTTAGACTCCTGGGTTCCGCCCAGGGCTTTCCTCCACTGGGATGCACGGCCTGCTGTGGCTGGACCCTGGGGAGAGAGAAAAGGAGAATGAACATCACGCTGGCAAAGGGAGCTTTGCCACCCCACCAAAAGGAGCTTTGCCATCCCACCAAAACCAAGGCTGAGTCCGTAGGACAGGGAGCAGCATGAAAGGCAGATGGGCCTCGGGACACCTCAGGAGGCATCGAGGCAGAACTGGAGGCTGGCTGGGAATACGGTCAGCCCGATTGGCCTCACAAGGGTCCTTGGAGGACTGAGGCCACCTGAGAAAGACAAGGACTTCAGGCCATAGATTTCTGACCCAGAGGGCCTGGGCCACTGCACTGGGCCCGGGATGATCACACAGCTGGTGCTGGAAGGAAGCTTCATTTCCCCAGGTAAGCAGGAGTTTGCCACTCCTGTTGTCTTCTAGAAGGAACGCCCTCCCACCGGGGAGCCATGTGCAGCACCCAGCAAGCGGGCCGGAAAGCAAAGCCAAGAGAAAGGGAAGGGAGGTATTTACCTTAGTGTTCTCTTAAAACAAAAAGGCTCACTAGTCCACAGTCATTTATCAACTGCAGTTTCCAAATGTGCCAAAGAGGGAAAGGTCTACTGGGAAGGCTAGAGAGCAGAGAGAGAGAGAGAGAGAGAGAGAGAGAGAGGAGACCACGGGCTGTTGAGTGGCGATGGGGCCTGGCTGCAGCAGCATGGGCAGGGAAGGCCAGGGAGAGCTGGTCACATGCCACGCCTGCCCCTTGGGCAGGTCCTGGTGAGCCCCACGGAGGACATACTCAGAACTCGAATGGGAGGCCAGGGGTCAGGACATTTTCGGTGAAGGGCCAGTGTTCCAGGTTTTGCAGGTCATTCAGGCTGTCACAGCTACTCAGTTCTACTGTCATCCCTCAGAGGTAGTCAGACAAAAGCCACAAACAGATGGGAAGGTTCTAATAACCCTATTTATACACAGGCAGCTGGCCACATCTGGCCCCGGCACACGGCTGTGACCCCTGCAGGAGGCACTTTGCAATGACTGCCTTCCAAGCATTTCAGTTACGGCTTCTCTGCCAGGGACCTAGGGCCAGTCTCCAGGGCACAGTTCCCACCTGCACTATTTAATAAGGAGCGCCCCTGAGACCACCCTGCACAGTGACACTGCGCTCCTCAGGAAAGTGAAGTGCCACACTAACAGGGACACACAGGAGACCCGGAGAGCCAAGGCCGGGAGCAGAGGCAGGCGAGCCTCCCGGAGGCAGACGCTGCACAAAGGGCTCTCTTGTGGGATGGCCCGAGGCACAGCTGGAGCCAAGAGGATTTTTAAAAATCGCTGGGGACTGGGGGTGGAGCTCAGTGGCAGAGTGCTTGCCTGGCATGTGCAAGGCCCTGGGTTCCATCCCTGCACTGTTCAAAAAAAACCCCAAAACAAAATCTGGGTTCATGCTAAGCAGCTCGGCAGGCAGCGGCGGCGCTCCTGGCTGAGGTCTGCACCTTGAACATGGCAGAGGGAGCCAGGAAAGGCTGACGTGGCAAAACCTAAACCAAATGGCTCACTTTTTAAAGAAAAGTCTTGGGCTCAGGGGCTGGGATTGTGGCTCAGTGGTAGAGCGCTTGCCTCACATGCGTGAGGCCCTGGGTTCGATCCTCAGCACCACATACAAAGCAATAAAATAAAGACATTGTGTCCATCTACAACTAAAAAAATATTAAGAAAAAAAAAAAAGTCTTGGGTTTTGAGGCCCAGGTCTAACGTGATGGTGGGAACTGCTGTGCGGGGAGCTACATATGGTACCCAGTGGGTGAAGAGGCAGGTACCAAGCCAGGGAGCACGCCCCATGCAGCACTTATTTCTTAGGAGACGCTACCCACGCCCAGAGCCTGGGCTCACCAGCGCTCAGAGCTGGAGCCCACAAAGGCTGGGCCACCATCATGACCCTGGGTTGGGGGGCTCTATCCCTTGCACCCACACACCACCTTGCAATTCAGGAAGGACCTATTATAAAAAACATTTGCATTCGTGAGCATAATTCTGAGTGATCAGACCTGAAAGCTCCCTGGAGGCCCTGCAGACCTGGGCCCTCAACTCCCCCAGGACCCCATGGAGGCGAAGGCACCCAGGCAGGCTCAGGGCTGCGCCCAGGGTGAGTGTCCCCTATAGCTGGCTCCCGCAGGGCTGGTGGGGTGAGGAAGCGGGTGGCAGCCTGCACCCCGGCCTCACGGCAGCCTCTGGAACCCCAGCCTAGCCATCTCAGACTCCACTGGCCTAGGAGCCACAACAGGAAGCCCTTGACCTCACAGCTGCCCCACCCCCACTCTGCACTGCGCCCTTCCCGCCCCACAGGCTCCCGCTCCTCCTCTTTGCTGTGGGCCCGGTGGGAAGCTCTCGCTGCAGCTCCCCGACTCCTCCGCCACAGCCCTCCCAGCCAGGCCGCGGGGCCCGGAACCTTCCTTCTCCAAGTGACCTAGCCTAATTCTAAGTGGCCAGAAGTTTCTGAACTGGATGGATTCCCACCTACAGCTCCTCTCTAGTAAAGCTGACCCACGCTGCGAGGCCCTCAGGCCTCAGTGCCAACTGAACTATGGCTGTGTCACCCAAGCAATTCAAAGCAGCAAGAAGGCACAGGGAGAGAGCGGAGCTAGGAGTGCGCAGGGCGAGTGGGGCGAAGCCAGCAGGTCTGCAGGAAGGAGGGACCTGTCGCCTGGGGCTTACCGGCGGCGGCTGCTGCAGTCTTGTTACTGAGGAGCCTGGTCTGGCTGCCTGGGATGACCTGGAGGTCAGAGTTCTCAGGGGACGGTGGCAGACTCTGGGCTCGGGTGGCCAGGAGTGCATTGAGGTACTGCAGCCGTGTGACCTGGAGGACAGAAGCGTCATTGAGCGGGGGCAGGCTGTGAGGGGGACACGGCATGAGCTCACACTTTGAACTGGACAACATGGTGAGGATGCAGGGAGGAGCAGCAACGAAGGGCAGGGAGGCCGCCAGGCCACGCGGCCGGGGTCCAGGAAGGGCAGCGGGTGAGCAGGCAGGGAGGCAGCCGGGTCATGTGGCCGGGGTCCGGGAAGGGCAGCAGGTGAGCAGGCAGGGAGGCCGCCAGGCCACGCGGCCGGGGTCCAGGAAGGGCAGCGGGTGAGTAGGCAGAGAGGCTGCCAGTTCACGCGGCCAGGGGTCCAGGGAGTCCAGGCCCCACATTTGGGAGGTGCAGGCCCTGGTGTTGGGCCTCAGCGCCATTCAGACTTCAGTCCACTGTGACCAGCTGGTCTAGCCCCTCAGGGAATCACAACAACGCAGCCCAGCCGGTCACCTTAATGAGCTGCAGGTCAGAGAGGGCCCTCACGGTGTAGTCGGGGCAGTACGCAGAGGAGCGGGTGCCGTCGGCTGGCTCGGGCTGCAGGTCACGGCGGGTGGACTGGTGCGAGGGCACTGGGGACTGGTGAACTGTCAAGAGGAGCAGTCAGTGCCGGAACTGCTGGGATGACAGGACTCTGAGGCCACCCCAGGCACCCTGAGAAGGGATGGGGAGGGGAGCTGGGAGAGGGCAGGAGACACCAGAGGGGAGGTTCTGCAGGGGAGGTTCTTGGGTAGCCAAGGTGAGCAAGAAGAAAGCCTCCCCCACCCCCTTCCACAGCCAAGAGACACCCTGCAGGGCCCAGGGGCCATTCTGCAAGCCAGGACCCAGCCCTCAGCAGTGGGGGCCACGGCTCACCCGAGGACGGTGTGGTCAGGGCAGACACTCCATAGTAGGTGAAGGCCCCATTCTCAAACTTCAGGCCCTCCTTCCCGATCTCCACCTCAACCCTGCCCTGGGAGGAGGGAGGACAGGTAGACGAGTGGCCAGGTTAGCTTCCCGTCAGGAGGGGAAGGTGAAACCCGGATGACCTGGGCGCTGGGCCTCTGGACGTCCCCTCCCACGCTGCTGCAGCGCCAGTCACCTGCAGGATGAGGATGAAGTAGTCCACCGGCCGGCTGCGCTGGTACAAGTAGTGATGAGCGGCCAGGCGGTTGCTCTCATCGAACTTCACCTCCTGGTTGACGCTGGGGTGCCTCAGCAGGTGCAGCAGGACCTTCTCAGAGACGCGCAGTGGGCTGAACACGTCCACCTCTGCCCCAAAGCCAGAGGAGGAAGAGTGCCTACCGGACCGAGCAGGCTGCGCACACCTGGCCCTGTGCCCACCTGGGCTCTCCCTGCTGTCCCAGCCGCCCTCCACAGAGAGCAGGGAAGCACAGGCCCAGCCAAAGCTCCCTGGCCATCCTACCACAGGCAAAGCCTCGCTCTGCTCTTTGCCACCTGGGCCAGCCCTCAGGTCACCCAAGAGGTGACAAGGCTGCAGGAGAGCACAGAAGTCCTCCTCAAGACCCTCCTGCTTACTAGGACTGGGGAGCAGTCAGCGTCCACCATGGGTGGTCTCCTGACCCATGGGATGGTGAGCACAGCAGACACAGACCGCTCCTCACCCTCACCTCGGGAAAGGAAGCGCTGAGTGGCCAGGAGCAGCTGGGGTGAGATTTTTACTTTGTATTCATTATCAGACACCTTGAATAAGGAGAATTCCTCCTTGTGCTTGAGCGGGGCACTCAGGGAGGCGGCTGTCCTCCGTACGGTGGCGTCTCCTGAGGTGGCGAGAAGACCACAGTTCAGGCACAAGGAACAGTCTCAAGAACACGGACCCTGGGCCCACTGGGGCCCTGCTGCCCGCTCCTTCTTCCCCAGGGACACAGCCCTGGCGCTGCTTCTCCATGGAGCCTGGCCGCCATCCCCCACAGTGACCCTGGTGCCCAGGACAGGGGCAATGGCCCTCATTCCAGATGTGTGCCAAGGAAGCGAGGAAGGGACCACTCCCGTGCTTGGAGCTGGGCAGAAAGAGTGCTGAGGGGAAAAGTAGCATGTGGCAACAGCAGGCCTCCCGGAGAGCTCCCACTGAGGCCGCGGTGGCAGGCGGCGGCAGCAGATGACCTCGGGACCTCACACCTGCCTCAGGAACTGGGCTGAAGATGCTGTGCTTGGGAACAGACGTAGGGGGTAAGCCATGTGCCTGGATGAGTCCCAGAGCCCTGAAGCACAGGCTGTGTCTGCCCCTCAGACTCCTGAGAAGAGGAAGGTGCAATCAAAGGCTCCTGGGTTGTCGGGGAAGATGCTCTTAGTAGTAAAGAATGAGTTCCTTTACCCTTTTTGTGGTGCTGGGGCTAGAACCCGGGGCCTCACACATGCCAGCAGGCAAGTGCTTTTCAACTGAGCTTCATCCCCAGCCAAAAGAACAGGTAAAAAACAACTGGCAGAGTCGGGCGTGGTGGCGCACGCCTGTTAGCCCAGCACTCTGGGAGGCTGAGGCAGGAGGATCACTAATTCAAAGCCAGCCTCAGCAACGGCAAGGCGCTAAGCACTCAGTGAGACCCTGTCTCTACATAAAACACAAAACAGGGCTGGGGATGTGGGTCAGTGGTCGAGTGCCCCTGAGTTCAATCCCCGGTACCAAAATAAAACAAAAAAAACAAACCCAACCAGCAGCAGAAAGGCATGAAGAACTGGAAAAGCCCAGGAAGGGCAGAGCCCTGTCTCAGTGCTGGAAACAGAGCAGCTGCCACAGAGCCCCAGCATGCACAGGAGCTGCAAGATCACCAATGGGACAGGCAGGAGCCCTGCCGCGGGTGGCATTACTGAGCCACATGGGGCAGGGAGAGGGGGACCTGGCTGGGAAACTGTACCGGCTGGTTTCTAGCAGCAGACTCACCACCTCTGTACACAAGTGTATCTCAGGTCACAGGAAGGACCAGCTGAGTCAAAATGGTTGGAAGTCAAAACTCACGGTAGTCTTCAGACTCGTCCAGGATCTCGGACTTAATGATCTCCTCGATGACATCCTCCAGGGTGACCAGGCCCAGCACCTCGTAGAAGGGGTCGCCCTCTCCCTCATTGTTCACCTTCTGCACGATGGCCAGGTGGGACTTCCCTGTGGGGAGGGGACATTCATTTACAACTTGCAAGGGGTACCTCATTTTTCTGTTTCCCCTGGTATGAGCCCACTGCAAGGACAAAAGCCAATGTTTGCATTGGACACTGGGCCAAACACCCAAAGTTTTTTTTTTGTTTTTGTTTTTAGTATTAAGGATAGTACCCAGGAGAGGTCCCCCACTGAGCTACATCCCAGCACTTTTTTTTTTTTTGGTACTGGGGAATGAACTCAGATACACTCGACCACTGAGCCACATCCCCAGCCCTATTTTGTGTTTTATTTAGAGACAGGGTCTCGCTGAGTTGCTTGGCACCTCACTTTTGCTGAGGCTGGCTTTGAACTTGCGATCTTACTGCTTCAGCCTCCAGAGCCACTGGGATTACAGGCATACTCCACAGCACCCAACTCCTTTTTATTTTTCACTTTGAGGCAGGGCCTCACTAAGTTGCCCAGGCTGGCCTTGAACTTGCGATCCTCCTGCCTCAGCATCCCAAATAGCTGGGAAGAGGCATATGTGGAGGCTTCCCTAAGTTCTCAACATGCTGAGCAAAATCTCAGAGGCGTGTTCATCAGCCAGAGGACTCCACACAGACAGCAGCAGAGCTGGAATTAGCCCCAGGTCTGTGACTCTGAGCCATGTGCAAGTCTAGCCAAGCACATCCCACTTAGAACACAGAGGTCTTACACAGCAACTGTAGGTCTATACTAACAAGACACCAATTCCAGACACGCTGGCTGCCCAGGGACAGTCTCAGTGGGGGATCCCAGGAGTCCATCCTGCCTGACTCTGTGGGAGATCCCCCTAATTCTTAAGGCTGCCCTGTGGGGGGGTGGCGTTCATCAGCAATGGAGATAGTAGGGGGTAGCCTTCAGAATCCAAGTTGTGCAGGGAGGACAGCAGGTGGCTGGGATTGGTCCACCTTGCTCCTGTGTCTTTCCTGTGTCATTTTCCTGCTTGGTTTGCTTAGTGAGAAGAGGCAGATTGAAAACCCACGTTTCAAGTAAGTGAGGAACACTGAGGAACTTCTGGAATTGATTCTGTAGTAGTTAAGTGCTTTTTAGCCATAAGACTTTATACCTATCTGAGAGAAACAGAAGGCAAGTCACATGTATAGTTTAAGATCTTCTGAGTGGGCACATTAAAAAAAAAATCCAAGCCGGGCGTGGTGGCGCAAGCCTGTAATTCCAGCACTTAGGGAGGCTGAGACAGGAGAATCGCGAGTTCAAAGCCAGCCTCAGCAACGGCGAGGCACTAAGCAACTCAGTGAGACCCTGTCTCTACATAAAACACAAAATAGGGCTGGGGATGTGGTTCAGTGGTCGAGTGCCCCTGAGTTCAATCTCTGGTACCAAAAAAAAAAACCCAAACAAACAAAAATCCAAACTCAAAACCCAAAGGGCCGGAGATGTAGCTCAGTGGAAAGCATACTCAGGTTCAAACACCAATACCACAAAAAAGAAAAAGAACAGGTAGAATTAAGTTTAATAACATTTTAAATAATCCAATATAGCCAAAACATTTCAATATATAACCCACCAAAAAATAGCAGTAGATCGCTTACCCTGTTTGCACAGAGTCTCTGAACCTGACACGTGCTTGACGCTTACAGGGCGCCCCAAGTGAGTCTAGGGCCCTTCCCAGCCCCAGGAGGGAGGGGTATCACCGCTGGACCCACAGGGCCACAGCACTGAGCACGCCCTCTTCTGTTACACGTGACAAAGCCGAGGTTGGTGCTGGCACAGACCTGCACACCCAGGGGTGTTTGCTCCAAGAATCCTTTGGGCAAGCAAAGAATCTTTGTGTGACTCATACTTCACATGCCAAGGGCTTAATTTAAAAAAGCGTCCTTCTTTAGGATGCTCTAGTACCCCTGAACAAAAAGTCAAGATGGAAATGACCACATTAGGTCATCTCCCCCTTTCCAAGAGGAAAAGGCCCAGGGTCTCTGGAGATCTCTGCCCAGTCCTACTGAGCCTGAGGCACTGAATCAGGGCACCAGTGTTTCTAGATTCTTCCGAATCTCAGTGACTGTGTTGGGAAGGGCTCAAGGCTGGCCCGCAGCACCAGTTCTGCAAGGAGGCAAACCAGCAGGCCATCTGGGGACCCAAGCACATGACAGGCAGCTTTGATTGACATCTTTGGATTCCTGAAACCAAAGCCCAGTGTCCAAAGGGCCACCTCAGAGCAGAGAGGTCTGATCCAGCTCCCTCCTTTCAGGAAGCTGGTCCCACTGGAGGGTCACCTACAGGAAAGGATTCACTTCTCCCTGGCTGTCAAACATGTGCGAAGGACACACAGGCTTCCCTGACTGCCACAGTGGGAAGAGCGCAGGGCTCCTGGAAGATCCCCCAAGTGACTTACTCTCAAGACAGGGTGCCCGAGCGCCAGAACGCAAGCCTGAGAGGGCAGCAGGGGACTGAGAAAAGGCAGTTGGCCGACTAGAGTTCACTGCCATCTGACAGGACCGAGCCACTCACATGGACACCTGCAGGCGCTCAAAGGGCTGGCTCTGTGGAGTCCCAGAGGGTGTGAATGGCATGACCTATCACCATAAGAAAACTCTGGAAAAACTCTAGTTTTGAATTCACAGACTCAGGAGTACTCCAATTACTTGGATGCTGGAGGACCTCTGCACAATGCCCAACTTCTAGAACATCTTTAAAAATGCAGTTAGAGTTTAATCTTCTCCATCTTTCCTTCATCCCCTTTTCTATTTTGCAGAGCTGGGGGTGGGGGATGGGGCCTGCACATGCTGGGCACATGCTCTATCACCGACCTATGCTCCTAGCCCTTTTAATTTCATTTTGAGACAGGGTCTTGCTCAGCTGCCTGGGCTGGCCTGCAATGTGCAATCCTCCTGCCTCAGCCTCCCCAGACTCTGTGATTACAGGCATCCTAGTTCCCTTTGTTGTTCTTTAAAAAAGAAAAAAAAACTATGTGTACAAGTGCTACGAGGAAAGTCACGTGCCAACGTTCCTCCAGATGTCTGAGCAGGTGTGACTCTCCTCAGCGACGTGGGGACTCCTTGCCTTCTTTTTTTTTTTTTTTTTTTTTTTTGGTACTGGGGATTGAACTCAGGGGCACTTGACCACCGAGCCACATCCCCAGCCCTATTTTGTGTTTTATGTAGAAACAGGGTCTCACTGAGTTGCTTAGCGCCTCGCCCTTGCTGAGGCTGGCTTTGAACTCGCAATTCTCCTGTCTCAGCCTCCCTAAGTGCTGGGATTACAGG
>CM053411.1:7221856-7275992 GCA_028644305.1 Xerus rutilus
TCCTTGCCTTCTAACAAGAGAGTAAACCAGACCTGGCTGTCTGAGAGCAGCATCTCTGACAAGCTCATCCACCCTAATCTTTTCCTCACTTACTTCAGGAAGGAGTCTCATCGCTGGCTGAGTGAAGTCAGCAGGGTTAATGGTCACAGAGGAGATATGTCACTCACTACAGCCCCAAAGCGCTCACACTGCCTGGTGATGTGTGCACAAAATAATCGCTGTGTCACCTCAGGTCTGCATGGAGGGGCGCCTTACTAAGTTCCCAAGCAGACGGTGCTCTCAGGGAGTGACAGGAGCAGGGCCTGAATGCACTGGCCAAGAGGCCGGGGACTCCTGGCTCCAGGAAGATCCGTGAGCAGAGAGAGGGGAGAGGATCGATTTTAAGACCTCAGACGCCAGGAAGACTGCAATGTGCCCTTTGTTCATAAGCAGAGGATGCATAAAAGGATAAGGACAGAAAGGACTTTAACAAGGACAAATACAGGACTGCCAAGGGACTGCAGAAAGAGAGGGCAAGAAAGCTCCGGGATGGCACCAGAGAGACAAGGCCACTCTGTCCCAAGAATGGCCCTCACCCACCAGGACGAGGAAGTCAAGGATGATGAAAGGGACCCCCACTGGACCTGCAGGTCCCACCCTGTCCTTCCCCCCACCGTGGGCTTTTCGGCAGGCTGCCGGACGGCTCTGAAACGGTCTGATTATTCAACCAGGAAGGTCTCAATCCCCGGCCTTCCAGCACCACGTAGTCTGAACCTGCTCCACTGCCCATCCCAGAACAGGAGCACCTGTGACAGCAGGTCCTCTGGAACCTGCTCCACTCACCATCTTAAAAACTGAGAGCAGAAGGCTCTCTCCCCGCCAGTCACTGACCCGGGCTCCCTTCTGTGCCACACTTGGTGGAGGCCTGTCCACACTGTAAGTCACATCCCTCTCCCTCTCCCAACTGCTACCTGCCAAGGTACCTCATCCATCCCAGCTGCTGGCCTGTCCTGACTGCTCTCCTTCCCTTGGAAAGTGGCCTTTTCCCTTATCTTCCAGGACATTCCAAACCCTTCTCTGCTCACAGCCCTCGAGATCAAGCCCAGGTCCTACATACAACACTCCTCCAAACCCACATTGCCTCCAGGAACATTTAAATTTTTCCCAACTAGGATGCCTGACAGCCCCAGGCCAAGCTTATCTATCACAATTGAAAGGCAAGACCAAGGCAATGGAGATCCTGACCCTAAGGCTCTGGGAAACAAAGGTTTTCACCAACCTCATCCTAAACAATATGTCCCACTCCTGAAGCTCTTCCTTTAAGTTTAGTTCCAGAGAGGGGCAAGCTTCCCCATCACCCCACATCTCCAAGCAACCGCTCATAAGCAGAGAAACCAGGAATCCAGCTGCAGTTACCAGAGGGAATGTTTTTTGAAGGAAAGGAACACGAGAGCTTAGAATACCAAAGGGACAACTGTAGTCTCTACCCTG
Source organism: Xerus rutilus (assembly GCA_028644305.1). Taxonomy (NCBI): domain Eukaryota; kingdom Metazoa; phylum Chordata; class Mammalia; order Rodentia; family Sciuridae; genus Xerus; species Xerus rutilus. The sequence goes on from CM053411.1 coordinate 7,223,327, forward strand.
GACCATTCTGGAAGGGGAACCTGTACTTCCGGGTTCGTCCCCTTAGCTAAATCCTCTCCCTGCATGGCAAACACCACCTACCTGCAGAGCCCACCCAGAAGCGACCATCACTCTGCTACTAAGCACATGAGCAGCATGCAGGACCTGTGTTGTGCCCAGACCCTTTATGTCATCACTGACAGCTGAGGACCTTGAGTGAGAAAGGCTGGGTGCAGGAGTTCAAAGCAGGCAGGGGCAGCATGGAACCCGCCCCGCCCACTCCAGGGCTTGGCAGGCCCAGACAGCATGCTTACCACCAGGAGGCTCCACCCTAGGCTCCCTCCCAGAGAGGGGCGGACAGCACAGCTTTCTAGGGAAATGGCCAGGAATACCTGAGATGTTCTCTAACAGAACAGTCAGAACGGCCCATCCACGCCTCTCACCAATCCTGAGCTACACCTAGGCCTGGTGCAAGCATAAAAGGAGATGAGGGCTGGGCAGTGGCGCACGCCTGTAATCCCAGCGACTTGGGGGGCTGAGGCAGGAGGATCGCAAGTTCAAAGCCAGCCTCAGCAACTAAGCAAGGCCCTGAGCAACTTAGCGAGACCCTGTCTCTAGAGGAAATATAAAAAAGGGCTAGGGATGTGGCTCAGTGGTTAAGCGCCCCTGGGTTCAATGCCTGGTACTGAAAAAAAAAGCAAAAAGAAAAGGAGGTAAGGCATGGAGAGGCCATACCAGAGCTGGCTCAACAAGGGAGTCATTACAAGAAAGGCACCTTCCTGCCCTGACTGTCCAGGAGCTTGCCAAGCAGCTTCCTGCAGCCCCCGGGGCCAGAAGACATACCAGCTGCCAGAAATAGCCGGGTTTTGCTCATTCACCTCCCTCATGCAGCCTTTAGGGTCAAGTCTATCCAGAGCCCTGAGCTGCCCTTCCCCTCATCCTGCAGGAGTTCAGGTGAGAAGCATGGCTGGTGGTCAAAGAACATGCCAGACTCTGGGCAGGACTCTGAGGATGGTCACTACAGGGGAGCCCTCGCCTTCGCACCTGGAGGACCCCCTAGTTTTCACCTCCAACCTTGTGAGCTGCACAGACAAATCGGATGAAAGGAGGGGGTGAAGATGTGGGGTGAAGGGAGAACTTGAGAAACGTGCTTAGGGTTAGAAAAGGGAGGTTAAAAAGGGAAAACAAAACAAATGAAGACAAGGGAAAGGGAGATTAAATCAGCACCCATAAAGTTGTTTTGGTGAAATCAAAGTGAAAGTTTTCTCCACACCTGTAAGGAAGTATTTATGAGTCACTCCCTGTCTGCAGTCAGAAAGGTAGCCACAGGGACCTCAGCAAGGCCCAAGAAATATCACGGGTCCAGCTACTTTTGACATTAAATGTGTGCAGGTAATAGCACCCAGATATCTAGTTTTTTGTTGTTGTTTTTTTGTTTTTTGCATATCCTTCTAGTTTCTATCCAAGGGTTTGGGTCATACAATGCCCAAAGTGTACAGTGGCCTCAGGGTGTAAGAGCTAATTGGGAAGTTTCACCGAAGCAGGTGCTGCGGTGTTTGCTTTCTATGGCACTGCATCCACCTCTAAATATTTCAAAAGGTCACTGCCAGATGCAAGGCCATCACCTTCTGGAAAAAGCAGGTCTCATTCCAGGGTTTCATATCCCCCACCCCCTTTCCGAGACAGCACACTGGCATATGCGTCCCTTCCTAGATTCCTTGGCTCTTACCTCGCTTGAACTCCTCCAGGACCGCGTCTAGCTTGGTGTCATTGAAGACGAAGTGGAGTGGGTGGTTGTAGAAGCGGGTGATGGTACTGAGCGGCGTGCAGTCCTCGGGGTCCACGAATGCCAAGTCCTTGAGGTAGAGCATGTCCACGATGTTGGAGCGCTCCTCCTCGTACACCGGGATGCGCGTGTGGCCGCTCTGCATGATGCTGGCCAAGACGCTGAAGTCCAGCACCGCGCTGGCGTCCAGCATGAAGCAGTCTTCGAGAGGCGTGAGCACGTCCTCCACGGTCCGGTAGCGCAGCACGCCCTTGCTGAGGTCGCTGTAGGGGTCGCCGCCTCCGCGCGCCAGCTCCAGCACACGCTCGCGCAGCCGCCCGGGCCGCGCCGCCAGCTCCAGCAGCTGCCCCACGGGCAGCGCCACGGGCAGGGTGAGCAGCACCGCCAGGCGGCTGAGGCCCAGCGCGCGCGGTGCCAGCGCCAGCGCCCAGCGCCCGCTCACGGCGGCCGGCACCACCTCGCCTACCAGAAACACGAGCCCCGCGCAGCCCAGCACCGCGGGCACCGCGCGCTGGCCGGCCGCTCGGTACAGCAACACAGCCAGCGCCGCCTGCGCCAGGCTAGCCAGCAGCAGCAGCGCGCCCAGGGCGCAGCCGGCCCAGCGCCGCGCGGGCTCCAGGCGCCGCGCCGCCGCACGCTCCGCCTCCGAACCGCTCTCGCGCAGCACCTGCACCTCGGCCGGCGCCAGCGCCAGAGCGCTCAGCTGCAGGCCCCGCGCCAGCGCCGCCAGCGCCAGCAGCCCGGCTGCCCCCAGGCCCAGCGCCCAGGGCGGCGCCGCCTCCTCAGCGGCCCCGCCGCCCGGCTCCACGCGCACCGCAAGCAGCGCCGAGTTTGGGGGCACGGCCTGGGCGCGCAGGCACAGCAGCGCGCGCCACTGGCCCGCAGGAGCCGCCGTCTCCTCGGGCCCCGTGGCCGGCCCGCCCTCGGGGCAGCCTGCCCCTTCAGGGGCCACCCAGGTCCAGGAGCTGTTGGCGAAGCCCGAGCCCAGGAGGCGCAGGCGGAAGGTGGCCTCCGGTGCGGCCCGCACAGCCCCTCCGTGCGCCCACCCCGCGCCCGCCGCTCCGTCCTCCTCCAGGCAGAAGCCCAGCACTCGCGGACCGGGCGCTGTCTCTCCAGCGGCGTTGCCCAGGCAGAGCGCGGCGAGCACCCAGCCTAGCCGACCCGCAGCCGCCGCCATAGCCTGCAGCCCCTTCTCGGCCTCTCGCGCAGCCTACCCCGCTCGCCCCGCGCCCCCGCCTCCCCGGCCAATCGTCGCCGGCCTTCGCGCCGCCTCGGCCAATGGGCGGAGGGCGGGGGCGGGCCCCGGGGTCGGACTAGGCTGCGCCGGGGAGTAAACAAGCCGCGCGGGGCGGGCCGGGGGCGTGGGGCGCTCGGCCCGGCAGCTCGCAGCTGCACGGTGGGATGCGGGTTGGCCCGCAGGACCCCGGACTACAGCGCCCGGAGGCCCGTCAGCACTCTGGGAAGCCCTCAGGGCCTCGCACGAACCGCGGGCCCCAGCGCTCCTGAAGTTGCACACGGGGATTCCAGTGCACGGGAAGTGGGCCGGTTTCTTAGTAAAGGGCCCAGAAACCCTTCAGGGCCAAGGGTGCTGACTAAGAACCGGAGCCTGGCGTCGGGAAGCTAAGGTTTCTTGAAAACGTTTATAGATCGCGCCGGGCTGTGGCTATAGGTCTGGGAACGTCAAGGCACAACCACTTCCTTCAGGGAACTTGGTCCCACCAGGGAAACACAGTCTCCTCGTCGGAGCCCGACACAGCTGCTGCATGTCCTTAATGTCTTAAGGAGAAGAGTGAAGCTCGAGGACAGCGTGGATGCCGGGTTCCAAGGCGACCTGCCCAACACCCTGGTCACCATCCCAGCCGTAGGAGGCAGAAGTGTTGGGAATTTATGGATTTTGGCTGACTCCACTCCCGCAATTCATCCTTGGGAGATTCCCCAGGGCCAACAAGAGCTACTCAGGAGGGTTCCTGCTGCTGGTATATTAGAAGACAGTATGGTCGGTGGACAGTGTGGTCCGTTTTAAATGATCTGTATGTGACCGGAAGGAAACAGACCAACTGCTAACAAAGCTTCTCTATAAGCATCCGGATTAAGTGGTTTTTGTATTTTTGTCTAATTTTTAAGTTCTTCAGACTTCCTAGTACAAGCAGACAGTTGATAAAGCTTAAACATGTTATTTAAAATGGTCTTTAAAAGACTGTCTAGAAATAGTTTGCTATCTCCTGAAAATATCATTCTAGAAAGTATATGCATTGTGTGCAAAACCAGGTAAGCCCGCGGTGAATGATGAAGGGGGAAATACCTTGTGAAAAACGCTTTAAAACACGGTAATAATGTTGTCTGTTCCACATTGTAAATTCAGAAGAGACTGGGCCAACTGCTTCTCTGTTCTCCGTTTTTATTATCCAGATGGTGCTGTGTCCTTCACTGGCTTGCTTCACTCTGAAGATTACAGAGTGAGCCACCAGCAGAAGCAATAGGACATTAGTGCACCTTTCCACTGGATTATCATGTCTCTTTTGAAGAAGGAAAAGTACAAGCTTTATGCCGGATTCATCCCCCTCAGCTCTCACTTCTGTCTTCAAGATAAAATGCTGACATGAGGGCTGGAGTTGTGGTGCAGTGGTAGCGTGCCCGCCTAGCATGCGTGAAGCACTGGGTTCGATCCTCAGCACCATGTAAAAATAAAATAAAGATATTCTATCTGCCTACAACTAAAAAATAAATATTTTTTTAAAAAAATGCTGACATGAGCTAGAATGGATGATGTGCTCGAAGAGATGCCTGAAAAGTCATTAACTAGCAAAAACCAGTTCAAAGGACAGGAAGAAATAACTGGCTGTGGACTGAGACAGGAGACAGGACTCTCACTTTCAACAAGTGACTGCCTCAGGCTCTCTTGAAAACAACCTGTAACTAATTCTTGCGAGGAAGGAGGGGGGCCTTTTGGGTGGAAGAACAATTTGCTCAAACTTGGAAAACACAAATGGTCATTTAAACTGTCAGCATCCAAAGATGCAAAGAAGCCAGGATGGGGCAAACAAAGCTGCTCTGTGCCATTTGGCCTAACGCCTGTCAGTCACAGCTCTACTGGAGACACTGGACCCTCCTTTGCCCTTTCTGGGCCATTTTTCTTACTGGTCACTTGGATCAAGACATTTCCACTTTTTAGTAAACCCCTAGCTATCGGGTGTGACCACTGGCTAACTCCTGCTCATCTCTCCAGTCTTAGCCCCAATGCCCCTTCCTCCCTAACCACCTTGACTGAGTCAGGTCAAGGTCATGGGAGCTATGCTGCCCTTACAGCATCCAGTACTTAGCTTAACCATAAGATTTTCATTCATTTATTCACCTGACAAGTATTTCCTGCACTGAATGTCTGCAGTGTACCAGGGGTGGTTCCAGTGCTGGAGTGTGGTGGGAATGATATCAAGTCCCTGCCTTCATGGGCTTACAGTCTAGTGCTGGAACAACAGAAAATAAATATTTTATTATCAGTAAGTGCTATGGAGAAAAGGCAAGATAAGGAGACAGAGGGGTCGGGGGTGATGCTGTTTGAGATGGAGCCACCAGGGAAGGCTTCTCGAAGGAGGGCATGTTTGAACGGAGGTATAAATAATATGAGTGAGCCTCACAAAGACTTGGGAGAGGGGTTGGAGGAGTAGCTCAGTGCTATGGCGCATGCTCAGCCTGTGTAAGGCTCTGGGTTCTACTCCCCACACCAGGAGGAGACAGCACGTAGACAGAAAGACCCCCTATGCCTCTCTCTCAGGGGTCTCCCTCACTAAACTCCCTGAGGGCTTGGTAGCAGCTAATGTATAGCAGAAGCCAAACACCTGAGGGCGGGTGGACAAATGTCATTTCTTCCTGTCCAACTATACACACACCGTGTTTGTCACACCTTTTATCTGGAGTATCCACTTCCTTTGCTGCTACCCAAGTGCCTCCCTTTCTTCAGACACCTCCCCAGTCTGCTGTCAAGCCATGTCTGCTCGAGCCCTTGGCCTTGGCACTCTGGAGTGTGTGCCCCAAGATCCCACAGCTGATGGGCATGGTGGCGCATGCCTGTGATCCTAGCAACTCGGTGGATTGCAAGTTCAAACCCAGCCTCAGCACCTCAGCAAGAGCCTGTCTCTAAGTAAAATATAAAAAAGGGCTGGAGATGTGACTCAGTGGTTAAGCACCTCTAGGTTCAATCCCAGTCCCTGGTACAAAAAAAAACGATTCCACAACTGTCATTCTGGGAGTGGCCCTTCAGAGGACCAGCACTCCAACTCTGGAACCACGTGAGGCCACCAGGGTGGACAGAAAGGTAACTGCATGTTATGAAACCATACAGTCATGTGACTGGATCAGGCTTGGTCATCTCAGCCCCGAGAGGGAGGAGGGACAGTGCACTCATTCCAACGCCTGCTCCAGGACCCACAGGGCCACAGGGCTTCCAACTTACAGGACTGTGCTGGTGGCAGCTAAGGACATTTGCCCTGAAGGTCTGCCAGCAGCTGCCACTCTCCAACACCTGTGACAACAGCCCTGGTTATATGTATTTTGTAAATTACAATTTTTTTTTTGGTACCGGGGATTGAACTCAGGGGCACTCGACCACTGAGCCACATCCCCAGCCCTATTTTGTGTTTTATGTAGAAATAGGGTCTCACTGAGTTGCTTAGCGCCTCGCCGTTGCTGAGGCTGGCTTTGAACTCGTGATTCCCCTGTCTCAGCCTCCCTGAGTGCTGGGATTACAGGCTTGAGCCACCGTGCCACGCTTGTAAATTACAATTCTGTTTGCATTTCACTGCTCAACGGCCCAAAACACTTTATGTCCCATGCCTTGTCACAGTGACAGCCATAGTCACTTCCCTCTCTACCACAGATACTGAACACAGACAGAACTCAAATGCAAGCTGCAGACTCACCAAGACTTACATATATTTCATTTTTTATTACCAATCAAAAATAAATTCCGTATATTGTTTAGCAAATATTATCATTGTTTTGTGACAAAAGACACAAGAGTCATAACAACAAAACTCCCCGAGAGTCAAACTCATAACAATGCCAAAATAAATCACAAAAATATACAAATTAAAATCTTATGCAAAATAAATAGGAGTCATCTGCTACGGTGGCTGTGACTTGCCTACCCATTTGGATGCCATTTGCCAAGGTCTCCCTGGCCCAGGAAGACAAGTGGAGCAGGCCAGGTCCAGGGTATGGCTCAGCCCAGGAACCAGAGGTTGGAACAGGAAGTGAGAAATTGCACAGGAAGTGAGGAGGAAGTCACTGGACTGGTGATATCTGGGAATAATTACGACCCTCTTCAGGAAGTGATTATCAATGGGGGGGGAGGGGGGAGGGGGACCACCTGTTGGTAGTAACTGTGTGCAAAGAGGTAGCTGTGGAAGTGTGTGTACCTGCTCCTGCTTTACACACACCCACGAGGTTTGGGCCAGCGTGCTTTGCCCTCCCTGGCACCCTGGTCTTCAGGAACACGACTCTGCCAGCTCCTGCGGGGACTCAGAAGCAAGCTGCTCTCGTAGAAAACTAAGGGTCTCCTAAGGGATCAAAGGCCTGCTGGCTTTTTCCCTGATGGTTGAGAGCCCACAGGCATTGACACCCGCCCAGGCTTCTACGAGTAAATCCTATGCCTGGGGAGGCCTCAGACTGGCCAGGGCAGGCGTACTTGGTGCAGGACACTCCCTGGTCCCAGGCGTTAGGATTCTCTAGGCGCCTGGAGAGCAGAGCACTGGGTGACAGGACTGTCCTGGCTGAAGAACGGAGTGAATACCTGCCACTCAGGCGGAAGGCCAACAGGCTGCCTTGCCTGGATCTGCGCGCCAGCTCCTGTGCCCTGACGGAAGGGCTGGGGTGGCCCTTGGTCCCACGGCTCCCCTGTGGAAGCCAGGAGCTCTGGAGCAGGCCTGGCAGCAGGATGAACAGCTCTGGGGTAGGACCATGCCTACCCGCAGGTGGGAGAGGCTCTCGGCAGGACCTGCCTCGCGCGGGCCAGTCTGAGCCCTCACACCAGCGTCACACAGGCATGAGGAAACGGGGCTACACCTCTGCTCTCCCACAGACCTCTCCTTAGTGAACCCCTTACGAGGTCCCATAAGGGGGTGAACAAGGTCAGGTGAGCCTGAGCCAGCCATAGGAAAGGGCATGGAGAACCATCCTGGTGGCTTCAATATGTCCCCTTGTCCCCAGCCCCCAAGAGGGACTGGGCTTGGAAAGGAGGAATAGGGAGTCTGGAAGGATGGCTTCCTGGGTCAGCTGGGCCTTGGCTTCTCTTGTGGATGGGGATGGGTGGTCACGGCTGCTACAATACAGAAGCCCGTGGCCAGATTCACCCCTGGATCCAAGAGGAGTACCCCAACAAGTAATCTCTGGCATAGATGCCCTGCCCACCAAGGGAGGGCCTTTGGTAAAGGTGGGGCAGGCCTGGGGAGCAGGGAACAGCGTGAAGCCTGAGACCCCATTACCAGGCGGGAGTTCTTTGAAAGGGGAGATGGGAGGCGGGAGGAGAGTCCTCAGCTAGCTGAGACTCAGACTCACCGGGAGAGCCCGTCCACAGAGTTCTGAGAGGTTCCTGGGTCCAGTGGTGACAGGAGACGTGCTCCTCTCCATGGCCAGGGCCATCATGTCCCTGGTCACAGCTACCCAGACACAGTCAGCCTCAGCAACTTCGGCCAGGCCTTAGGTGAGGCAGCTGACCTCAGGCCTTGGCTCCTTGCTGCCGGAAGAATTGTCCTCCCACGAGCCACTGCAGGAAAGGGTGGGCTCCCTGAGGCAGGGACGCAGGCTGGAAGGTCATGACTGGGAGCAGATTATGGCTATTGCTTCCAGGGTGGGGATCCCTCCCCCTTTTAAAGGGGTTTTTTTTTTTTTTGGTTTTTTTTTTGGGGAAAAACATTTTTTTTTAACATGAAGTTCCTTAACCCTGTCTTCCCTTCCCAAAATGATATTTAAAAAGAGGAGCAATGAGGCTAGTTTAGAAGTCCTCAGTAAGAAACAGCCTTTGCTCAGGTGGCTGGCCCACTGCCCCCCAGTCCAGGGCTGGGCAGCTCCACCTCAGAGCTGTTCAGAGGTCCCTGTCAGCAGCACACCTGGCTGCTCAGTCACACAGGCAATCGGCACCCCTCTGGCCTAACAGGCTCCCTCTCTTGGTGTGGCCCACTGGGGAGGCCCCGCGGGGCGGGCAGGGCCCCGGGCCCTGCTGTCAGATGGCGCTGTCGGGGGAGGCTCTGTGCAGCAAGGAGTTGCGCTCGTTGAGCAGAGTCGTGGTCTCGTCCACCACGGGCAGCTCGGGCTTCTCGGTGAAGTTCTCCGTGCAGGTGGTGCACCCGTCCACGGGAAACTGAGGGCCGTTCTCCATGCGGGAGGCCAGCAGCCCATTCTGATACTGCTGCCGCGTGATCTGCAGGGAGGGAGGCGTGTGCGGTGGGCAGGGGCTGAGGCCCGGGCAGGGCAGAGGATGCTGGCTTTGGTGGGTGAGGAAAGAGGCTGCCGGTTCCTGAGCAGGACGAGGCTGCAGCAGGGCACTCACCTTGATGTACTGCAGGTCCATGAGCGCCCGGACACTGAAGTCCGAGATATACTGGCCCAGGATGGTGCTGCCGAACTGGTTGCTGCCAGCTGCCAGGGTGGACGTGGTGGACGCATCTGTGCTGCGGTCTGGGTAACTGAGGGAGGCTGAGCGGCTGAGGGGCATGGGGTGCGATGGGGAGCGGTCTGTGGGGACAGCAGAGGCTGGCAGGTCAGGCTCTGCCCCCGTGCCCACCTGCAGCCTTTGTCTGAGCTCAGCCTAGAGGAGACAAGGACATGGTCCCTCTCCCAGGAACAGGACAGTTCTTTTATTTTTCTAAGTTGTTGATGTTATTTTTCATTTACTTACTTATACGAGGTGCTGAGAATCAAACTTGCTAGGCAAGCACTCTACCACAGAGCCACCACCCCAGCCCAACAGGACAGTTCTTAGGGACGAACAAAAGCACACAGAAGCTCCAGCAGCACCAGCGCTGAGCCCTCGCTGCCAACAAGTTGGTGTTCAGAAGCGCGCCAGGCAATGGGTGTTAAAAAGTCCATCCAAGCAAACTGGCCAACCAGAAAATGAAAACCAAAGACACAGGAAATGCGTGGCTACAGAACCCCTTGGCTAACTCCCAAATTCATCAGTCCCAGGCAACAGAGTGATCACCCTCGCATGAACACTACCTTTGTCTCAATACCAGCTTATGTCAAGTGACTTAAACTAGATACTTTTACACAAAGAACATTTATCAAGAGGAAGAGCACACAGTTTTCACTCCCTCGGTATGAATACCCGGCCCCATGACACCTGTCGCTGCTACAGTGTGCTTACAGTCAGAGGTGTGCTCTGTACTGACCTGCTCTGTGTGGAGCCAGTCCTACCCACGGTCTGCCCCCAGCTTTCAGGAGGGGGCGGCAGGTTCCTCCAGGAACCCAGAGGGCCCCCATTAATTAGGATGGGGGTGGTGCAGCCTCTCCCAGCCACCAGGCAGCACAGACCTCCCTGCCCAGGAAAGGGTGGCGATTCCAGCCCAGCTGAGGAAGGGGGAAGGAGCTGCTCCTACATGGCACAGCTCACCATTAGCTCAGTTTTAAAAACACAGGGAACAAGGAAAGGCACAGAGAAGTTTCCAGTGAAGGCATGCGACTTGTTTTATTTTTGTCTATTTTATTTTTTTGGTACCAGGGATCGAACCCAGGGGCGCTTAACCACTGAGCCATATCCCCACATCTCCAGCCCTTTTTTTATTTTTTATTTTGGGACAGGGTGTCTCATTAAGTTGCCAAGGGCCTTGCACAATTGCTGAGGCTAGCCCCAAACCTGCAATCCTCCTGCCTCAGCCTCCAGAGTCACGGGTTCCAGGCAGGCACCTGGTGCATGCGACTTGTTTTACACAAACAGGAAGAGAGAGGATCGAGGGGATCTGCTTTAGTTAACTGCTAAGTTACTAACTAACTACTAAGTTAGCTATGCCAAGAAATAGCCCAGCAGAGAGAACACACACACACTGAACCCAGTGATTCAATGACCAACACAGCTTTTACCAAGTGAGACCAAGTCAAGTACTTCTCTATTTTTGTGCCTAAGTAAAGCTTAGATTTCCATTGATAAATCTAGGAAAATACAGTCTGGCCATTCTGTAACTGGGCATGCCCAGCCCAGAACAGGAAACAGGCTGGCTAGAGGGTCACATGCAAAGAGCTAAGCAGTACCACTGATTCACCTCCAGGAAAAAGCCAGGAATACCAGGAGTATTACTCAATATCTCATATTAATCATCTGAATGACGGAATGCTTTTGGAAACAGGAGCAGAGTTTGTTTATTTAGGCTGGGGATGGAACCTAAGGCCTAGTGCACGCTAAGTCAAGGCTCTACCAGCGAATATAAAACCCATGCAGATGATCTCTTACAAACAGAGGTCCTATAAAGAAATACCAGGGTATTGTCTCTGAGAAATGAAATCATGGTACTTTTTAAATTTTCTCAGGAACTTTTTTCCGTTTTCCCAATAAACTGTTACTTTGGGGATTAAAAAAAACATTAAAAATGGCAAAAAAAATGGGTTCTTTGACCTAATGATCCTATTTCTGAAAGAATATCCTAAGAAAAACTCAAAAAGTTTTTGCATAATTTTTAAAAATCATGGTATTATATATAATAAAGACTCCTCCATCCAGGTGCAGTGGCGCACGCCTGTCATCCCAGTGGCTCAGGAGGCTGAGGCAGGAGGATGTGGAGCTCAAAGCCAGCCTCAGCAATGGCGAGGTGCTAAGCAACTCAGTGAGACCCTGTCTCTACATAAAACACAAAATAGGGCTGGGGATGTGGCTCAGTGGTCGAGTGCCCCTGAGTTTAATCCCTGGACCCCCAAAACACAATGTTCCTCCCCCTAATGCACTGGAAGCAGAGTGAATCATAGTGCACCCTCGCTCCATGACCGTGTGCCTCTGACAAAGCACTTTCCAAAAAAGCACCCCTGCTCTCAGACGCAGAGCAATGCGGCGTCAGACCCTGCAGGCACGCACACACTCGTGGAGCAGCAAGGGAGGAGGGAGAGGGCTGCAGTCACATGGGGGCTCAGAAAGGGGCGATGAGCAGCTTCTTCCAAGTCACCCTCATAATTGCTATTTTTTTTTAAATATTTTTTTTAGTTGTTGATGGACACAATGTCTTTATTTTATTGCTTTGTATGTGGTGCTGAGGATCGAACCCAGGGCCTCACGCATGCGAGGCAAGCGCTCTACCGCTGAGCTACAATCCCAGCCCCATAATTGCTATTTTTAAACAAACGTTCAAAACAGCACAGCGCACGCTGAAGCACTGAGAAGAAAAACTCAACTGTACACGTGTCACAGGGGGACAGTTGACAGGTGATGGGTTTCAGGGCGTAGGGACCAAAGGAGCTCAAACAAGCCCCTGACCACAGGGTTCCAGCCCCGACGGAACCCCCAGGTACCCCCAGCTGCCCGGGAGACATGGGGCCCCACTGTTCCTGGGGGACGTGTTGGATTGGCACAGAGCTGAGGCCAGGCACAGCACCAGGCCTTTCCCTAAGTGCTCTGGCTCGAATGTCCTGTTTATAGTAGAGAAAAAACAGAAGCGGCCGAGCTCTCGCTAGACATGCTAGATGGGCTCTAGCTCACTGCTCCTGGCAGCTCCACGCAGCGTGGTGAGTCGCCCCCACCTCCCGCGGGACGAGGCTGGACGAGGCCAGACGAGGCCAGGACGCCTCTCTCACCCTCAGGGCCTACTGCGCGATGGGGCGCTGGGGCCGCACCTCTGCCGACATGCTGCGGCCTGGCCCATGTGGGAGCAAGCAACAGACCTGAGCACTAAGTGGCAAGGTGGCCATGAGGGAGGGTGGGAAGTGTGTCGGCCTATAAGATAACATGTCACCCATGGGGCTTGTGAGCAGCCTGGAGCAGGGTGCCAAGCAGCTGGGCTCATCCCCTCCAGAGGGTGCACCTTGGCTTGGCCAAGAGGTCTTTGGAGGGTGCCTTCTCAATGACTAAGGGACTCTTTCAGGACTGGGGCAAAGCTACCCAGAAACTGGACCGTAGGCCAAGCAGAGCCAGTATCTGGCTGGCCACCAAGTGTGTCCAGGTGGAATGCCCAGGTGCCTGGGGGCAGGGTTAATGTAGGTGCAGTGTGCAGCTCAGACAACAGGTGGCAGTGTGAACTCCTCTCGCATGCCACCTTACCTGAGAGACAGGAGAGCAGCGAGTTCCGCTTGCCAGGCGGACACCCGGCCTGGGTGGAAAGAACTGGAGCAAGAGAGGAGTAGGTCAGTGACCTGGCCAGGGTCAGGAGGCAGGACCCAGAGCCACCGGAATAGGATAGAGAGGCAGCCCTAACGGGAGCCAGTCTGCTCTGGGCAGTTTGGGAGAACAGGGTGGAGAGAGGCTCTCACAGGAGGGGTGCTCTGGACAGAGGAGGGCACAGCTGGCCCAGTGTGCCCAGAGCCCTCTCCCCTCCTCCCAGCCACTCCAGTGGGATCTGTGTGGGCTCCAGCAGCACCGGGGAGGGCTCGCAGGCCCGCCAGCCCTTTTGCTGCCCCTGGCCACGTCGCCAAGCTGAGCTCCGTAGGGGCAGGCCTGGGCAAGCAGGCAAGGTCCACCTGCTCCAGAGCCCAGCTCAGGAGCCTCCTGGCTCTCACCCCCAGGATCCTGCGGTGCCCTGACTCATCCTGCTGGGGGGCAGAGGAAACGAGGTGAGCTAAGTGTTGGCAGTCATGGGTGCTCTGTCCCCCCCACAGGGTCCCGTATGTCAAAGGGCAGTGACAGGCACAGCACAGAGGTTCTCCAGGAGCCCGGCCTGTTCCCAGCACCAGCGTGGACTCCTCTCGGCCTGCAGTAGCCTCCATGGCAAAAGGGTCACACAGGGTGGAGAGGAGCAGGTGAGACGTGGGCACCCGCCCTGGCCACTCAGCCTTCAGGCGGGGAAAGTCTGAGCCACCCAGAACCAGAGAAGCTAGGACACTGAGGAGGCTCTTCCCTACACCTTAGCTAGTCTTAGGGGAGTGCAGTCCCCTTTTCTCAGTCCCTAAATCCCTTTATTCCATCAGAATGAACCTGACCCGAAGGCAGTAGCCAAGTCCCTGAAAGCCAAGTTCACTGGGCCTGGGCCTGGCTCCCGACAGGCACTCTGGATGCCCACTCGCCATCCCAGTCCTCACCTCGGCCGCCTCCCTCCCTGCGCCTGCTGTGATGGTGGGTGGGGGCGTGGGCCGCTTGCTCTGCCACTCCATTCTAATCTCATCATGCCCCCTGCATCAAGGCCACTGGCCACTTCCCACTTCCCGTCAGAGCCAAACACCTGCAAATTTGGGGGCTCCCTGACGCGTCCTTACAGCCCTCTCCCACCACAGGCTGGTCTCACCACCCAGGACGCTCCCTCCACGGCCTCCAGGCGCTCGCTCCAGATCCTCTCATCTCTTCCCTCAGGCCTCCGACAGTGCAGACCACTCACTCCCAGACCACCTTGCCCAGGCCCTGGCAGCTCCTGCCTTCAGCAGCCCCTCTTCCAAGTCATCTGCACTGCCCTTGGTTCCCGGGGGCAGAACAACCCAGCCCCAGCCAATGACTCACCAGCGGGGACCCAGGACAGGGCCATGGTCCCATAGTAAGAGAAGGCACCCGTCTCAAACTTCATGTTCTCCTTGCCGGCCTCCACCTCCACCTTCCCCTGCAAGAACACGGGTCAGGGTCACAACCAGAGGGGACGCGAGGACTGGGCAGCCGTGTGGGCATCCCCAGCATCCTAGCAGAGTGGGTGGCGAGAAGCCAGCGCGGCCGGCCCCCTGGGCCCAGGACAGCGGTGCTCACCTGCAGGATGAGGATGAAGTAGTCGGCTGGCTTGTTCCGGGTGTACAGGTAATGGCGGGCATAGTGCTTGTTGTGCTCATCAAACTTGAGCTCCTGAATGACATCTGGATACTTGAGCAACCGCAGCAGAATCTTCTCTGATATCAGAGAGGGACTGAACTGGGGCACCTCTGTGGGAGAGGAGAGGACACTTCACGCTTGGGGCTGGGCCTCTGCTGTACTGCTGCGGCCACTCTGTGCTCAGATGGCTCCTCCCTGCTCTGCCATCCCTTCAGGCCACACCTACCCAGGAAGGGTGTGCACCTGACTTCCCTGCTGAGGTCCAGGCCGACAGATCAGGGCCTCCAAGGGTGGCTCCTGTACTAATGGCCTGTGACCTTGGGCAAATGACTCAACCTGCTTCTCATTCATCTGCAAAATGGGGATAAAAACTTCGGGGTGGCTGCAGGTGCACAGAGCACCGTGGCCAGTGCTGGGAAGAGTTCCTATAAAAATAAAGGAAAAGGAATCATGGCATCTTCAGCAAGTAAAGATTGGGAAGGAAGGTGGACGAGGGCGGGGGGCGGGAATGCAGTAGGCAGGTTTTTTCTAGGCTGTCACCTGGGTCCCCAAGGGAGCTTTGAATCAGGGGTCAGAGGAGAGAACTGTCCCTGACCTAGAGATGATTCCTGTGGGAACCAGTTCACACGGGAGCGAGGGCGGGAGGGGACAGAGCTGGCCCAGGCTTTCCAGGGCAGGTGAGCCAGGCGACGGGCGTGTGCTGCACCCAGAGGACCCACTGCTCCTCGCTGCTTCACAAGCCCCAGCGGGCTGGGGGCACCCAGGTGAGCGCCCCAGGGGTTCTGTTCCCCCTACTTATTTTCAAAACTACCCCAGGCATTCCCTAGAAGTTTGCAGTGGCAGCCCAGGGACAGCCCAGGGACAGATTGCAGGAGAGGCCCAGGGACGGGCCTCCCAAAGCAGCTGCGTCGTACCTGCACTTGCTACAGCCCCCTGCCTGTGACTAACCCACCAGCAACAGAAGGGCCTCTTGCTCTTACCTGTGGCCAGGAAGCGATGGGCAGCCAGAAGCAGCTGGGGTGAGATCTTTACTTTGAGTTCATTATCAGCATCCTTGAAGGCAGAGAAGTCCCGCTTGTTCTTTGCAGACACCCGTTTCCGGCTTCGGTTGTCAGCTGCAAGGGCAAGATCCAGATCTGAGATTGCTATCCCCCGAGGACTTGGAGCAGACGGAGCTCCCGCTCCCTCTGGCCAGGAGGAGCCAAGGTGGCCTCCTCCGTGTGCTCAGCAGGTGCTCCCTGCACACCCTGCCAGCAGCGCGCCTGGTGACCAGGGCCTCCTTGCACCCGCACTCTGGCCTTTCCCCGAGGGGCACAATTTCAGACTTAAGCAGGAAAGGGCCTCTGGGCCTGTGGAGAGGGCTGTACTCACTGTATGTGTCCGACTCGTCCAGGATCTCGGACTTGATGATCTCCTCGATGACGTCCTCCAGGGTGACCAGGCCCAGCACCTCGTAGAAGGGGTCGCCCTCGCCCTCATTGTTCACCTTCTGCACGATGGCCAGGTGGGACTTCCCTGTGGGGACAGCGCACTGAGTCGGACAAGCATAGGGACCAGGCATGAGACACCCCACACAAAAACGTCAACACGCTAAGGGTCGTGAGTCACTGGGGAGGCGAAACTGTGGCTCCCCCCCATTCTGCGTTCTCTGATGTTTCCATTGCAAGCATGTTGCTTTCATGAGAAGAAAGAACTGAAGTATTCTTAAAGGCATTTCACTAAGGATCACGTGTTTACAGAGGCTGCAGAGGACAAGGCCTGCCGGGTGCTGTTTCCTGAGCTCCTAGGTGTCTCTGGGAGGGGACAGACCCACACTGCAAGGGCACAGGGGCCACTGGAGGCATGTGTGTGCCAGCTAGACAGATGGCCTGGCACTGCCCATGCACTGGGGTCTTGGAGACCACCATGCTGCTCACCCACCTGGACCCAGGCCGTCATACTGTCCCACGCAAAGATGCTCCCTCCACTCCCCAGGCCACCAGCAAACAAGCCTGCTGGAGTCCCAGGGCCTCCCTTCCCCTGGAAGCAGGAAGGCTGGGAGGCAGGCAGGGCAGACGCTGCGCAGAGGCTCTGGAGGTGTCAGGGCTCTTCTGGAGCATCTGTCCTGCTCTCCTGTCCCCAGTCCCAGCAAGTGACCACAGGGGAACAACCAAGAAGGGCCTGGCCCAACTGTAGGCGTGACGTGTTCTGAGCAGCCTCTGGGGAAAGCCCGGGGACCAAGTCCAGGCCCTGGCGTGCTGCAGGGGAACGCTGCTTCCCACACGTGCCAGCCACCACGACACACGGAGGTTTCAGGACCGTGCTGGACAGAACCATGGGGACTGGACACATCATGAGTCCCTGGTGTCTTTCCAGAGATGAGCTAACAAGCACAGGAACTCTACCTACAGGGCCACACCCCAGCATCCGTCACCTGGGCCTTTGCACCTGCTGGAGGCTGCCTATACTGGAGTGGCCTCTAGGGAGGAGGCCAGGCAGCCAGATAAACTATGTCACCAAATGGAACAGAAAGTAAAGAACACAGCTTTTAGCACCTTCTAGTCTGGCAGCCCGTGGAAAGCCTTCTGGTCGTGCCAGCGTTGTGGACGGGGACAGCAGGTCCTCACACACTCCAACTGGGGGACAAGGGCACACAGGAAGCTTGTAGGGCAGCACACCTCAAAATGATGGGTCCCTACCTTGGACTTGGAAATTCCCCTTTAGGAATGTGTCCCACAGAGATAAGACCATCACAAAAGCACAAGAACACAAAGGGGGGCTCATGGCAACACCTCCCCCAAACCAAAACCTCCTCAACTGACAGCCATGCGCCCACCGTGACGGGGCCCTGCTGCTTTAGGGAGAGAGTGGGGGAGCCAGATGGGAGAGATGAAGAGTGAAACCCAGATGTGCTCTCAGAGGAAGAACGAGTCTCGGACACAGCGCCATCCAGCTGCACAGGAACAAAGGAGTTGGGGGGCTTGAATGGGACTAGAAACTCCTGGAGGCAGTGACAGGGTCCCCTCTGGAGGACCTCTGTGGGTACAGCCCTATTATCCCTTCCTGGGTACCCTTCTATACCATTCTATTTGACAGACTCATGCTCTACTTTTCTTTTTTTTTTGGTACCAGGATTGAACCCAGAGGGGTTTTACCACAGGGCCACACTCCCACCCTTTTTATTTTTATTTTTTATTTTGAGACAGGGTTTGCTAAGTTGCTTAGGGCCTCACTTAGTTGCCCAGGCTGGCTTTGAACTTGTGATCCTCCTGCCTCAGCCTCCATAGCTGCTGGGATTACAGGCATGTGCCACAGCGTCCAGCAACATGCTTTACTTTAATCACACACACACACAAAAACAAACCAGGGCTGAGGCGCAGCTCAGTGGAGTGGCCCTGGGCTCATCCCCAGCACCACACACACACACACACACACACACACACACACACAGAAAAAATTAAGGGACAAAGAGAAAGTGGGGGCATCTCTGCGGATGAGGACCCTCTGGGCCTCGCTGCCCCAGGACAGCCCCAGGGAATGGGGTGCGGCTTCTGACACAGGTCAAGGGCCAGCACCTTGCAGTCAGCAACTCTGAATCGCAGAACTGCCTACAGGCTCCACCAAGCCTTACCCATGCACCAGGCCCCAGGGGAAAGGCCGGCAGCTTCTCTAAAGGTCAGAAACGCCCCCTGGGGTGAAAGGAGCTGGCTCCAGGGGGGCCTCTGCTGCACTGGCCCTCCTGCCTCCTTCTCCCAGGCCCTTCCTGGTTTTTTGGATCCACCTCCGTGTGCAGGCACCCTCTGGTGGCAGCCACATGTGTGACAGGCACCTTGTAGGTGCGCAGCCCTGGGCACCAGGCAAGAGTTGGCACTGCTCTGTGCTCGGTGCTTCCCACACTGGTGCTGCTGGTGGCTGGTCAGCTGGGGCCCCTCACAAGAGTTCCTGGATAAGGGGTCAGTCTGTCACTCTCTCCTAGGCCAGCTGTGGGCCCCCTGCTAGTTGTCTTTTCTAATTTGTCTGCCCAGAGGGGACATCTTTCTGTCCTGGCAGAACTTTCCTCTTCCTTGGCTAGAGAACCTACTGTCAAGGTCACCAGTGACCTCCAATGGCTCTTGTTCTCAGATGACCTTCTGCCTCCTGTAAACCCCTCCCCTCCCTTTGGCAACCAGGACACATGGCTTCCCAGCGGTCCTGATCTCAGGAGTGTCTCCTTCTCCCTGACTCCTTAATGCTAGAGGGTCCTTGGGCTCATCCTTGTGCCCGGCTCTTGCCTCATGACTTAAATACAAGCTATGTCAGGACACCCCAGGTAAGTACGCACAGGCCTGCGTCTCCTGTGTCCTCCACACTCCTCATTCCAACCAGGGACTCACAGCTTAAACCTGACGCTGCCAAGAGCCAGCCTTCCCCAGCCTGTCCTTGCAACTGCGCAGGGTGCGCCTGGCCGCCTCTCGCTCTACCTCCTGCAGCCTGCAGCCAGCAGAGAGCCCAGTGAAGGGCAGAGAGGGACACGGACTGGAGGAAGAAGTATTTGGATTTCGGCAATTTAGAAGTTTCTATACTTCAGAAATTACTGCTCATTTACCATTTACAACACTGTAGATCAGAGGCTGGCGACACAGCTCGGTGGCAGTGCCAGAGCACTTACCCAGCACGTCCCGGCCCCCGCCCCCGCCCCTCCCACACAGGTGTCAGGCCTTGGATTTACGATTGTCATTTATGGACTCTAACATTAAATTCTACTTCATTGAGCTACCTCATTTTATTATTGCCATCCATTCCACTGGATAACTGGATTTTGGGGGTGGCTGGGGTGACCAATGGAGCATTGGAATTTAAATAGCACTTCTGGAGTCAAAAATTCTATGTTTTTCAAAGTAGTCCTTATTCAAGGAAAACCACTGAGGAAATACAGCAAAATGCTAATATCCGGTTGACCCATATGAAATTGTTGACATTTTGATTCTTTTTTTTTTAACCAAAAACAGCGATCTCACACGGCATAACCTAACCATATCAAGAACCAAGGATGGCTATTTTCTTCTTTTATATTTTCGTATATAGAACTTCCAAACTTTCCATAATCAATTACATAAACTCCATAATCAGAAAGAAACAATACAGTACAGCAACTTTTTTTTTTTTGGTACCAGGAATCGAACTCAGGGGCACTCGACCACTGAGCCACATCCCCAGCCCTATTTTGTGTTTTATGTAGAGACAGGGTCTCACTGAGTTGCTTAGTGCCTCGCCATTGCTGAGGCTGGCTTTGAACTCGCGATCCTCCTGCCTCAGTACACGCATGAGCCACTGCGCAGGCTCAGTACGAGCAAGTTTTAAAATCACTCTCACACTGCTTCCCCTGGACCTTCAGGCTTCCTGCGGGAGAGGGGAACCTGGGTGAGCAGGACCCCAGAAAGGAGGCATCTGGAGCCTCAGCCGCCCCAGTGTCTCCTCCAGGCCCTGCCTGGCATGCCTGCCCACTCCACCCTCTGATGACCTTTGTCCAGAAGCAGCCAAGTAGGACTGTCTCCTCCCCAGTCCAAGAGCTACAGGTGAAGCCTCCACAAACCTGCCGGCCAGCAGCCCCTTCCCACCTGGGCCAGGTCATGAATCCTCAGGACAAGGAGTGAGCGGGCCAGGCCAGCCTGAGTCCCCAGGAACGCCCCACGCCACCTCTTCATCCTCCTGTCTGGGCTCACACACCGCCACAGTCTGACCCCATGGCTTCCCTGCACAGCATCTGTGCCTCAGGCTAACCGGGGTCCAGGTACTCCAAACTGGCTGGAGACAGAGGGGGGGCAGAAAGCCCAGCCCCCACCCCGCACGATGCTTACTTTAGTGAACTCCATGTCCCCCTCCCTCCCATAAAATTTTTTTACAGTCTCTCAAAGACCATAAGGAAACATCACCATGGTTTCAAAGTCCACAAAGGGCCCCAAAGGGAGCTCCACTCACCAGCTCCAACTGCCTTTCCCAAGGGGAAGAATAGGGCCCAGATTGGACGAAGGATCCTAGCACCTGAGAGGGTGTCCTCAGTGGCTTCCTTGCTGGGTCTCCCAGCAAGTTCCAGTCCCATGTCCCCAGGACGGGTCCTGGGCTCCCAGGTCCTCCCGTGGAAGGGCCACGGTCTACACCCACAGATGGCTGGGCACTCTGGTTCCCTGGCCTTCAGCCAGGCCTGGGCAAGATTAAGCTCGCTATTAATAGTGCTGACCTTAACCTGCAGGAGGGGCAGAGCCCACCCCAGCAAGAAGGCAGCCAGGGTGTGAGAGGAGCCAGCCCAGAGTGAGACAAGCCCCCCGCCCTCCAGCCTAGGAGGGTTTCAGCAGGCTTCACCCAAACTCCCAAGCAGAGCTCATCTACCTGGCTCCCTCTCTCCCAAGGAGGCAGCTGCTGGTCAGGACAGTCAGACTGGGCAAAGGCCTGGAGACCGGGAGGCTGGGACAGCCCGACAGTCAAGCAGTACCCATGAGCCCTGGAGAAGAGGAGGTGCAAAAGCACAGCAGTTAGCCAGACCAGTGCTCCTCTGGATCCGCTGCTGGTCAGGGCCAGGGAAGAAAGGGCCACCCTGCTCCTCATCAAGAGGAGATGGAGAGCAACGTCCTCCCAACTGCCCAGGCTGGGCCTATAACTCCCAGGGCCTGAAAGGGCACAGCAGGATCGCAGACCTTCCTGCTGTTAGAGTACCCCACCGCCCACGGGTAGGAGACTTACCCAGGAGGCTGGCCTGGGAGGACCAGGGCAGGAGGCGTTGAGTCAAGGTGCAACTTAGAAGAATACTGAGGAGGCCTTTCATTTTATTTTACTTAATTTAGTTTTGAGATGGAGTCTATGTTGCCCAGCCTGGCCTCAAACTGCTGGGCTCAAGTGATCTTCCTGCCTCAGCCTCCTGAATAGCTGGCACCTCAGGTGAATGCCACCACACAGTGACTAAAACAGTGCAGTACCGGAGAAAATAATGAAAGAGTTCAGAAATAAACTCCAGCACACTGGGAATGTTGTATGGAATAAATCTGGCATTTTGAGTCTAGAGGAAAAAAGACATTATTCAGTGAAACGCACTGGACTGGGTGGTCTAGCAGC
Source organism: Xerus rutilus (assembly GCA_028644305.1). Classification (NCBI taxonomy): domain Eukaryota; kingdom Metazoa; phylum Chordata; class Mammalia; order Rodentia; family Sciuridae; genus Xerus; species Xerus rutilus. The sequence continues at coordinate 7,245,070 of CM053411.1, forward strand.
ACTGTTTTAAACGAGGCTTTGCAAATGAATCAGGAAAGCTGCCAGCTCAATTTTAAATACAAATAATTATGAATCAAAACCAAGGAAATACACATTTTTTAAATGAACTGTTGTTTTGTTGTTGTTTTGGGGGGAGGTAGTGGGGATTGAACTCAGGGGCACTCCACCCCCAGCCCTATTTTGTATTTTACAGACAGGGTCTCACTGAGTTGCTTAGTGCCTCGCTTATTGTGATCCTCCTGCCTCAGCCTCCTAAGCCACTGGGATTATAGGTGTGCACCACCACGCTAGGCTGAAGTGGGTTTTATTTTTTTTTTTTTTAATATTTATTTTTTAGTTGTAAGTGACAGAATATCTTTATTTTATTTTTATGTGGTGCTGAGGATCGAACCCAGTGCCTTATGCATGCTAGGCGAGCACGCCACCACTGCGCCATAACCCCAGCCCCTGAAGTGTTGTTTTTTAACCTATCATATTAGCCAAGATTTATCAGAATGTCAAAATGTGTGTCAGAATGTAAAATGTACAGGACCTTGGACTCAGCTCTTCCTTCCACTCCTAAGAAGTGGCCTTAATGCTAAATAAATACCCAGCCATCTTGCAAGGAGTGCCCAGAGGGTCCATCCAATGCTGTTTATAACACAAAATTACAGCCACTACAAAGGCTGATTCAGATCTGAATCCACTGAGAGAGACAATGACCCGCGGTGTGTGTGAAGCAAGTCACAACAATTCAGGAGTGGTCACTGTTCTCGTTCGCCTTTGTTCATGCATGTCGCACTCAGCCTGCACCCTTATTTTCATTTTTATAAGCAGAGAAGATAACAATGTTACTTTCTGCCAGGCCCGAAGGCACACACCTATAAGCCCACCACTTGAAGGCTAAGGCAGGAGGATCCCAAGTTGGACAATTTAGCAAGACCCTGTCTCCAAATAAAAGGACTGGGGATGCAGTTCAGTGGCAGAGGGCCCAAGAGTCCAGTGCCCCTACGGGGGAATTACGAATACTACTTTCATGGGGTGAGAAACAATATAATTTATTGCTGACTTACTAAAAGAAAATACAACGAAATATTCACATTTTGGGAAGTGAGGTAAGAGTGTTTCTCGTGTTTTAATCATTTCTACTTTTCTAAACATCTCTACATTTCTACAATAAATAGATTACTGTTGGCGAGATCTGGTGGCTCAAACCTATAGTTCCAGCTACTCAGGAAGAAAACTTGAACTCAGAGTTCAAGACCAGCTTGGGCAACACAGCAAGACCCCAAACTCAAAATAATAATAAGCCAGACACAGTGGCACCTGCTTGTAATCCCAGCAGCTCAGGAGGCTGAGACAGGAAGATCTCAAGTTCAAGGACAGCCTCAGCAACTTAGCAAGGCCCTAAACAACTCAGCGAGAGCCTGTCTCAAAACAAAAATCAATCAAGGGCTAGGAATGTAGCTCAGTGGTTAAGCACACCTGGGTTAAATCCCTTGTACTACTACTACTACTAATATTAAAATGATGATAAATTATATGTGTATATACAACTTTCATTTTACTTTTTAATTAAGAAATGTAATATGCACCTTCCCTCCCGTCTCTTCACTCCACCATGTCCCTGGAGCACAGAGCTGCACCTGCCTGGGCTGCTTGGCCGCTGGTCAGATATGCCAAAATGGGTTAAACCCTCTTCCTCCTGCTGATAGACACATGGATTGTTGCCAGTCTGTTTTCTACTGCAAACAATGCTGCAGTAAAAACCTCCGTATGTCTGCCCATCATCTGACTCATGTGAGATTATGATACATTTATAAAAGTGGAGTCACTGGGCCAGAGTTCCTTCAAGGGCAAACCCAAGTTCCCTTCCCAGCACAAATAATGTTCTGTGGTTCCCGATTCATTCCTTCGTGTCTTATATGAGTCTAAATATGCAGCAGATGCTGAATAAATAAGCGATTCATAAAAAAAATACTGTATTGCAGCTGGGGATGTTATTTTTTCAGTATTGGGGACTGAACCCAGGGCCTCATACATGCTAGGTAAGGACGCTACCTCTGAGCTACAGCCCCAGACCTTTTTATTTTTATTTTTTAAATTTTGAGACAGGATCTGACTTGACTGCCCAGGCTGGCCTCAAACTTGCCATGCCTCCTCAGCCTCCTGAGTAGCTGGGATTACAGGTGTGTCCCATCAGGCCCGGCTTTGGGTGCATTTTCAAAGGAAAGAAATAACAAAGGGAAAATAAGAGTAAAGCCGAGAAAAACAGATAAAGTGACAGAAGATAGCCCAAGGAAAAGAGAGACAGGAATGCAGGATGCTAAGGTCCATCTGCCAAAACTACAGACGGGAAGCAGTGTGGTGGCACCTGCCTCTAATCCTAGTGAGTGGGAAGGCTGAGACAGGAGGATCACAAATTCCAGGCCAGCCTCAGAGGGGCCCTCAGCAACCAAGTTGCTGGCCCTGTCTCAAAATAAAAAATTAAAAGACTGGGGATGTGGCTCACTAGTTAAGCGCCCCTGGGTTCAAAATAATAATAATAATAATAATACAAACGGGACTTGAGTGCAGTGGTGCACACCTATAATCCTAGCAATTCAGGAAACTGAGGCAGGAGGATCACAAGTTCAAGTCCAACGTTGGCAACTTAGCAAAATCCTGCCTAAAAATAAAAAAATAAAATGGACTTGGGATGTAGCTCAGAGGTAAATGCCCCCAAGTTAAACCCCAGTACCTAAAAAATAAAAATAAAAAATCCGATCAACACAGAATGATAAGGACTCCTGGAGAGTGTGCCCAGCCATTCTGAAGGAGACAAAGCACAGAACAGGACACCACACAGACACGTGAGGACCCCCTGGAACCTGTCAGGGCAGTCTCCCAGGGGGCACTTGTCCCAGGCTCTGTTTACACTTATTTCCTAATCCAAAATAAACAAGTTTCACTTTTGTTTGCACATGAGACAATGGGCCCAGGAGAAGGGCCTGCACTAGCTCCTCCCTAGCACAGACAGGAAGCCCTGGCGAGGTGTGCTCTGCACTGCCGGCCAAATGAACCCTCGCCAGACAGACAGTGGGTTTCTGTGCCCCCTGTGCGGAAACGGCAGGCTGAGGGGGCAGCATCAAGCAACCCAAGCCTGCTAAGAGGCCGGCCTTTGTCAGCCACAGCTGGGAAACACAATCACCATCCTGTCGGGGCTGGCTGTGGCTGGCAGGCCCAAAACCCACAATTGTTAAGAAAACTGTCTGAAACAGGCTCATAGTCACTGTCATTAATAATGAATCCATTGTAAGTGTGTTTTGTGCTTTGAGAGAGTTCAGACTTTGGGTTGGAGATATGAAGTGATAACTATTAGCAAGATATTTAAACATGGGCATTTCATCATTAACTTCAAAGAACGTGTGTGTGTTTTGTAATATACAGCGGTAGCATAGTACAGGTATAACATATGGAATGAATGGAGGTATAACCTAAAAACATTTTTTTCCCCTAATGGGGTACATGATGAAAAATTTGGAGAACACCCTTCAGAAGAGCCCCATAGTCTCAGCTACTTGGGAGGCTGAGGCAGGAGGGTCGCTTGAGCTCAGGAGTTTGGGGCCAGCCTGGGCGACACAGAAAGACCTGTCTGAAAAAAAGAACAGCCCTGTAAAGACGATCCTGTCTCGGGCTGGGGTTGTGGCGCAGTGGCAGCGTGCTCGCCTAGCACGCGGGAGGCACTGGGTTCGATCCTCAGCACCACATAAAAATAAAATAAAGATATTGTGTCCACCTACAACTAAAAAATAAATATTTATAAAAAAAAAAAGACGATCCTGTCTCAATTGCCCCTTTGCTTAGTAAACACCCTCCTGGGTGCCCAGCCACAACCTACCTCTCCTTGCCTATCAATCTGTCCTGGTGAACATGTTCACAGGAGGGGCCCAGGAGATGCCCCTACCATGGACCTCACAGGCTCAGAGAAGCCATGTCCATGGCCATGGTGAGTGATCAGGCTGCAGTACAGAACTGGGACTTCTAGTCCTAATAGCCTTCCCACTCCAGCACCCCAGGAACCACGAAGCTGCAGAAAACAGATGACAGACCCTAAGACTGGTTCCTCACCCTGGGGACAGGTCTGCACGCCTTTCCATTTAGTCAACAGTCTCTAGTTCTTTCACCTCTTATTATGGAAAATATCAAGCATATATAAAAAGTAGTAGTAATAACATAATTACATCCTCATCTAATTTAAATAATTAACAACTCCTGGCTGGCCTTGTTTCCTGCTTATCCCCACTCACTACTCCACTGGCTTATTTTGAAGCAAAGCCCTGATTTTATCTGTAAGGTATAATCTGCAAATTATACCTGCTAATATTTCATTTTTCAGTAGGCATCTCAAAGGATTCTTTTTAAAAAGCGAAACAAGTAGTATTATCAGATCTTTTAAAAATATTTAAGATTATCAACTATCCAGTGTGCCAATTTCCAATTTTCTTACAATTTTATTTTCACACCCAATTTTTACATGTTTTGTTCTGATATTGGTCACAAAAGTGGAAGGAAGGAAACTAAGGTCATTTCTAATCCTGCCTACTGCTGGTGCAACTCAGTGGTGGGGTACATGTGAGAGGCCCTAGTTCAATCCCTAGCACCAAAAAATAAATACATATGTACATATACACATAAATTTTTTTCTCTCTATGTATATATCTATGTCTATATATCTGTATCTATATCTAAAATCCTGGCTTACAAATATAATTACTGTTGACTATATATATATTTATTATTATTATTATTATTATTTTGTATTCTTTCATTTTTCTTTCTTTTTTGTAGTGAGGATTGGACTCAGAGATGCTTTACCACTGAGCTACATCCCCAGCTCTTTTTATATTTTATTTGGAGATAGTCTCACTAAGTTGCTGAGGCTGGTCTGGAACTTGCGATCCTCCTGCCTCAACTTCCTGAGTCACTGGGATTACAGATGCATGCCACTACACCTGGCTATAACCTGCTTTTTAAATATTTTACATTCTTTTTATTTTACTATGTCCTTAAAAAGTTTTGTTTCTTTTCCTTTTGCGGTGCTAGGATTGAACCCAGGGCCTCAGCCATGCTAGGCACTCTACCACTGAGCCTAAATAGTATTTTAAAATACTGAATGGCCTCAAAATATTTCATTATACACATGCACACACAATCTCAATCCAATTGTGCCTGCCCCCTTTTTCTTACCATACAGAAATTGTTATGTATACATGTATTTGACTCTATCTCCCTGTCCTTGAGATAGGGGTCAAAGGACAGGTTCCTTAAAAACTTTTCTGAAGTACCCAATGTGTCAGTTCAGACCCAGTGCACCCAGGAGGACATAGCCAGGACAGCTGATCTGGGATCAAGGGCCACAAGAGAAATGCACAACTTGACCCGTTGGCTACAGCAAAGAGCACTGAATGGAGAGAGGAATGTTGACCATGTGTCCCACCCAGATGCTGACCTGGCTAATGGCCTGGCATCTGGGTCCAGCCTCTCTCCAAAGAAAGAAAGGGCCAGGGGCATGAGGCCAAGAGGGAGCCCCATTGATCCAGCAGCCCCCTCTAGCTTCTTTGGAGCTTGACAAACTCTCTGCCCTTCCCACCCAGTTCTCTCCTGGGAACCACAGAGCGGGAGGCCGGGCTCCAGCGACCTGGCCTCCCACCCAAACCTCCTAGGCGGCAGCAGCCCCTCTTCTCAGGCCTTGGCGTGACTGCTTACAGCCTCCTGGCTCCCTCGCTGCTTTGTGGGACACTCATTCTTTGGGCCTATTTGTGCCACCTGCTAATAATCTACAGGCAAATCAATCTAAAAGTTGGACCATCATTATGGAGCCTGCAGGTGCCACGCTGGTCATAAAGATTTAACAGGAAATTGCGCTAACGACTTTGCTGCCATCCAGATATATCTAGCCTGGGATTAGCCTGCACACGGAACTAATCTGGGAACTCAACCCCCCACCCACACACAGAAAGGAAATGAAAACTAGGATTTTTTTTTCCCTTAGTGAACCCCTGTTGCCTCCCAATAATCATACACTGTTTCCAAATGCTTACAAACTATTCACATCATTCCAGATCTCGATGTCCAAACCTGAAGAGGGAGAAAAACGACAGCGGCAGCAGAGGGATGCAAGAGGCTTGTGCTGGTCGTTAGAAGCGGGGGTGGGGGGCGGGGGCAGGACGAGACTGAGAATATTATGTGGTATGTTCAAACCTGCTCACCTAGGGATTTAATTACAAGAGGGGAAAAGACTTAATTATTAAACAATTATTTTTCCTGCCATTAAAAAAAGAAACTGACGACATCTTATAATAGCAGGAAAACAATTAGACCTATCTCTCTCATGAATGTAGGTGTCAAAAATTTAAATAAAGATATTAGCAAATTAAATCCAGTGATGTGTAAGAAGGATAATAAATCATAAGACAGGTTTACTCCAGTCATGCAATATATGTATAGATGAAATTTCAAAAATCAGTGTACTTCCAGCTTCACACAGTGGCAATACCATAACCAATGAGGTTTGCCCGAGGCAAGAGAATCACTAGTGGAAAACTTTTCCCCCAAATGCACTGATTTGATTAATCCCTTTTATTCTGATTAATCCAGAATAAAGGGGATTAATCATTCAATCATCTCAACAGTAACAAAAAATAAAAACAAAATTGTGGTAAAATTCAACACCTGTACTCATTATAAAAGCCCATAGCAGGGCTGGGAGCCGTGGCGCACACCCGTAATTCCAGTGGCTTGGGAGACTGAGGGAGGAGGATAGCGAGTTCAAAGCCAGCCTCAGCAACTTAGCGAGACTGTCTCTAAGTAAAAAAAATATAAAAAGATCTGGAGATGTGGCTCAGTGGTTAAGCACCCCTGGGTTTAATCCCCAGTACCAAAAAAAAAGCCCTTAGCAAACTTGGGAGAGAAGGGAATTTCCTTAACCGGATAAAGGACATCTATTAAAAATACAAAAGCAAAATCATACATAATGACAAGGGGTTTTTAAATTTTGTTTATTTATTGTGGTTATAGGGGCTGCAACCCCAGCCTCAGGCATGCCAGGCCATCACCCTGCCCCTGAGCTGCTCCAGCCCTCAAGGAGCTATCCTGAGAGCCTCCCCTAGAGTGGGCCAAGACAAACACCAGCGTGGCACAGTCCTAGGTGTCCTAGCAGATGAAATACAGCAACGACAAGGCACAGGTTGCAGGTGGGTTAGCAGGAAGTCACCAAAACTGCCATCATTTGTAGGCAATGCGATCGTGTGTGCACAAAACCCAAAAGAATCTGAAGTAAGAATTATTAGAACTCCTGGGTGAATTAACAGCCAGGTCAACATATAAAAACCAATTCTACTCTCCATACCTGTGTGGTATAGTAAAGAATGTAGCTGAGCCAGGTGTGGTGGCGCACACCTATAATCCTAGCTAGTGGGGAGGCTGAGACAGGAGATCACAAGTTTGAGGCCAGCCTGGGTAACTTACATTGAGGCCCTATCTCAAAATAAAATACAAACCGGGCTCGGTGGTGCACGCCTGTAATCCCAGCACTTTGGGAGGCTGAGACAGGAGAATCGCCAGTTCAAAGCAACCTCAGCAACAGAGAGGCACTAAGCAACTCAGTGAGACCCTGTCTCTACATAAAACACAAAATCGGGCTGGGGATGTGGCTCAGTTGTCGAGTGCCCCCTGAGTTCAATCTCCAATACCAAATAAAATAAATAAATAAATAAATAAAAATACAAAGAGTAGAGCGCTTGCCCAGCATGTGTGAAGCCATGAGTTCTAACTCCCACCTCCAATACCCACACACACATACACACACACACACACACACACACACACACAAATCTTGTCTTTGACCATGGTTCCTGGAAAAGAGCTTTAAGAACCCTCGGTATTTCCTGGGTGACAGGAGTGTCTCTATCATTCTAATGACATGACTCAGGTGGGCTTCAGTATGAGGGCTGGTCACCAAGAAAAACAAGCACTAGATCACAGGATTAGGGCTTTCAGCTCCCCTGCCTCCCTGGAGGGAGGACTAGAGATCAAGGTCAAGCCTGAGCCAGTGACTCAATCAATTGTGCCTATGTAATGAAGTCTCGATTAAAAACTCTGGACCCCAAAGCTCAGTGAGCACACTGACATCGGAGGAAGGTGTGGCACTGTGACTCCACAAGCTGAGAACAGGACCCTCCTCCAGGCTTCCCATGTGCATCCCTCCAAATAACACCATAGTCCCAAGTACAGCACTTTCCTAAAATCTGAGATTCGTTCCAGTGAATCACTGGGGCTGGGGTGTAGCTCCATGTCTGAGCACATGCTGAGGCCCTGAGTTTGATCCCCAGCACCACATGTGCGCAAACACACACAAAAATTGGTTGGGCAAAAACGTGCAAAGTGAAGGGGGCCTCACTTGCAGCTGGCATCTGAAATAAGGGCACTCTCATATAGAAGACAAAGCCCTCAAAGCTGCACAGTCTCAGGCTACCCCGAGTGGCTGGCATCACAACTGAACTGAGCATATCTCAGCTAAGGTGCCAATGGAACAACCTGCAACAAGTATCTGGAAAAATAAATGTTAAATACCCCATTGTAAAACTTTTTTTAGGGGAGTAGGTGCTGGGGAATACATGCCTCATTTAAATTAAGCAAATACCAAGGAATAAATCTAAGAAAAGATATGTAAGGCTTCTACTCAGAAAACCATAAAACATTACTGAGCTGGGCGTGAGGGTGCACACCTATAATTCTAGAGACTCAGCAGGCTGGGAGGCTGAGGCAGGAGGACTGAAAGTTCAAGGCCAGTCTGGGCAACTTAGCAAACTTAGCAAGACCGTTTGCAACTTAATGAGAGCCTGTCTCAACAAAAAAGGGCTAAGCACAGTGGCACATGCCTGTAATCCCAGTGGCTTGGGAGGATGCAGCAAGAAGATCATAAGTTCAAAGCCAGCTTCAGTCTCAGCAATTTAGCAAGACCCTGTCTCAAAAAAAAAAATTATTGAAAGAAATTAAGAAGACATAATGAAGCAGTAGCATGTTTGCCAACTGGAAGATTAATAAAACATCAAGTCATGGGGCGAGGAGCATAGCTCAACGGTAGACTGCGTGCTTTGCAATGCACAAGGTCCTAGGCTCAATCCCCAAGCACCAAAAAGAAAGAAGAAAAAAAGTTGAATCTCCCAGTGGATTTCTAGATTCAGTGCAATTCCATAAAATTTCCAAGTGAAAACCTAAGAACAGCCATGGCAATCTTGAAGCAGAACAAAAGGCTTAATATTTCCAGAGATCAACTTATTTTAAAGCTACTACAATTATGTCAACATGGGGCACAGAAAGATAAATAGACTAGTGGAATAGAAAGTCCAGAGACAGCCTCTCACATACACCACAGCTCAGTGAGAAGGGAGTCTTTTCATTAACCAGTCCCTGAGTAGCTGGATATCCATGCGGATTATTTAAATTTAAAAAAAAAAAAAAAAAAAAAAAGCCTTAACCTTGAACTCATCACAGACAAGAGAGGGGCTGGGGAAGTGGCTCAGTGGAAGAGCACTTGCCCAGCTTGCACCAGGCCCTGGGTTTGATTCCTGGTGCTACAAAAAAAAAAAAACTGAAACAAAACAAGAAAAAACCCCACAAAGATAAATTTCAGAAGGCTCGCAGATCTAAATGAAAAAGATAAACAAAAGTTTCTAGAAGATAACATAGGAGACTAGCTTCCTGACTTGTGTATTAGCAAAGAATTTTAAACAGGACATCCAAAGCACTAAGCAACCATGAAAGAAAAAGCTGATAAATTTAACTACACCAAAATGCAGAGCTTCAAGCCATTAACAGTCATGAGAAGGGCTTGGGGGTGTTGCCAAGTGGGAAGTGCTGGTCTAGTATATGGGGGCCAGTAAAAAAACAAATCCCCAGTAAAAAAACAAAACCCTTAAGAGTCAAGAGTCCCTGTTGACCTTAAATCAAAAGCGGGGGTGGGGGAGGAGGGGGCTCAGATTGGGGATATGTTCAAAGGATACAAAATTTCAAATAAGAGGAGTAAATTTTATTGTACAACATGGTGACTATAGTTAGTAACGATGTATCATATACACAAAAATTGTTCAGAATAGACTGTTCTCACCACACACAAAAAAGTAAGTATGAGTTGGGCATGGTGGTGGATGCCTGTAATCCCAGTACTTTGGGAGGCTGGGACAGGAGAATCGAGAGTTCAAAGCCAGCCTTGGAAATGGTAAGGTGCTAAGCAACTCAGTGAGACCCTGTCTCTAAATAAAAACACAAAATAGGGCTGGGGATGTGGCTCTGAGTTCAATCCTCAGTGCCTTAAAAAAAAAAAAAAAGTAAGTATGGCCCGGCGTGGTAGCCCTCACTTGTCATCCCAGTGACTTTGGAGACAGAGGATCACAGGTTTGAGGCCAGCCTCAGCAACTTAGTGAGACCCTGTCTCGAAGTAAGAAAAAAAAATGGACTGGGGATGTGGCTTACAGGCCCCTGAGTTCAATCCTCAGTGCCAAAAAAAGAAAATGGACAACACACAGGACAGGCACTTCACGAAAGAAAATATCCAAATGGACAATAAGCACATGAAATATGCTAGAGCTGGGGATGTCGTCAGAGGTAGAACTAAAGCTTTTTTTTTTTAACCTTATATGTATGAGACCCTGGGTCCCATCCCAAGCGCCATAAAACAAACAAAAACAGTGCTCAGCCTTATTAGTCACTAAGACAATCTAAATTAAAAACACAAGACATCACCATGCACTGATTTGAAAGGCAAAAATAAAATAAATAACTGGTAATACCAGCATTGTCGGCAGTTCGAGTATAAATTGATATAGCACCAGGGAAAAGTGTCTCCTCTGACTGTCCTAGGACTAGCACTTCCTCTCCCAGGAATATGCCCAGGAGAAATGCATCACAGATTCCTCAAGGGACATGCCAAGATTGTAGCAGCAACATCTAGAACAGTTCCAAATTGGAAATGACCAAAACATGACAGTACCTCCATGGCGCACTTACATCACAGAATACTACACAGCAACAAAAAGAACTAACTACAACGATGCCAAACATGGAGAAAGCTCATCATCTTAACCTTAAGAAGAACCAAGGGGGGAGCCGGGCGCGGTGGCGCACGCCTGCAATCCCAGCACTTAGGGAGGCTGAGACAGGAGGATCGTGAGTTCAAAGCCAGCCTCAGTGATGGTGAGGCGCTAAGCAACTCAGTGAGACCCTGTCTCTACATAAAACACAAAATAGGGCTGGGGATGTGGCTCAGTGGTGGAGTACCTGAGTTCAATCCCCAGTACCAAAAAAAAAAAAAAGAAGAACCAGCGGGGGACCGGGGTCATAGCTCAGTGGTAGAGCACTTGGCCTAGCACATGTGAATTGGCACCATGTTCAATTCTCAGCACCACATATAAATGAAGAGAAGGGGGAGGGGGAGGGAGGAGGAACCACCACCACCACCACCAGGGGGGAGGGGATGTAGCTCAATGGTAGAGTGCTTGCCTCACACGCACAAGGCCCCAAGTTCAATCCCCACACCACAGAGGAAGAAGCCAGATACACTAGTACAATTCATTTTTTCCCCCAGATCTTTTTTATTTTTCAGACAGGGTCTCACAAAGTTGCTGAGGCTATCTTCGAACTTGAAATCCTGCCTCAGCCTCCTGAGCTGCTGGGATTTAACTTTATATACAGAAAAAAACTAACATGTGACGATTTGGGAAACAGGGCAGTGACTGGGAATGTGTGTGGGTGGCTCTCGGGTGTGACTGACGTGGTACTGCTTGGGCTCTGTGGCACTTACACAGGAGAGCTTGCTCTGTGCTTTTCATGATTTACGTGCTTTTCTCTACATTGTGCTTCAACAACAATAATCTCTAAAAAAAAAAATCTAAAACTGATGGTTAATTTCCCAGGCTAGGGCACAGTGGTGCACAACTCTAATCCCAATGGCACAGGAGGCTGAGACTGGAAGATCGCAAGTTCAAGGCCAGCCTCAGCAATTTAACTGAGGCCCTAAGCAACTCACTGAGACCCTTTCTCAAAATAAAAAAGCAAAAGGGTTGGCAATGCAGCTCAGTGGTAAAGCGCCTCTGGGTTACATCTCCAGTATTAAAAAAAAAAAAAAAAAAACAGGCTGGACTTGAATTTCTGATCCTCCTGCCTCAGCCTCCTGAGCATGTGCCACCACACCCAGCTGGTCTCTTTCTTAATAGCTATAGTCTCACTCGGAGGTGACAGCATAGAGGTTAAGAGCATGACTTTTGAAGCCAAAGAGCCTGGGGTTGTCTCTTGGTTGTTATGCTACAGGGAAAGACTTTCAACCTCTCTGAGCCTCAGTCCCTATCTACAGTGCTCAAGGATTAAACAAGCACGCCATAATTAAACAAGCATGCACTGCAGACACTTCCTTCTTTAAGCTCTCTGCTCTACCCCTCTTCTAGAATGCAGTCCCTTTTCCTCAAAGGAGCAGGCTGTGTCATCTGCTCATACAACATCTTCCCTAATCAGCAGGACCTGTGCTCCTCTTCATCCTTCTTACCTTGGACACCTATGAAAAGCATTCTTGAGAGCTGAGGATGTAGCTGAGCAGTAGAGCATTTCCCTAGCACCCAGGAGGCCCTGGGTTCAAAAAGCATTTCTGGCCAGGCACAGTGATACATGCCTTTGATCCCAGTGACTTGGGAGGCTGAGGCAGGAGGATTGCAAGTTGGAAGCCAGCCTCAGCAACTTACTGAAACCCTGTCTCAAAATAAAAACAAAAGGGCTGGGGATGTGGCTCAGTGGTAAAGTGGGTTCAACCCCCAGTACTGCAAAACAAAAACAAAAAACATTTCTGGGTTTGGTGCATGTGAGGGGGAGACTGGGCCTCCAGGGGAGTGTTTGTGCCCTTGGGTCCCCCTCTTATCTTCCCTTCTGGGATATCCGGGAGGGAAATGGGGCTGGTGAATCCTGAAAGGAAAAACAAACAAACAAACAAACAAGTAAAGATGTGAGTGGTACAGGAGGCCCCATGAGCTCCTTCCCTGGTCTCCCCAGCAGCCACCATCAAATGAAACTCCAGCAGCTGGGACAGGAACGATCTGGCAATCAGGATGACAGCCAATATTTTCCAATTTGCAGGAAAAAAAATACTAAATGAGGAGCATTTCCTCAGAAATTGGTGTCTCTTCCCTACACATTTTTTTCCCATTTCCCTTATAAGCAGCCACTATGCTCCAAACGAGAGAGACTCTGAATGAGCATGTAATTCTACAGCAGGCTCTTTTGAACTCCATGCGTTCATGATTCTAAATGGGGCACCCTGGACAGTGGGGCATCTTGCCACCAAACCACTGCATAAGAACAACAGCAGCCATGAGCTGGTGTCAGTGCCAACTGGGGCAGCTTTAGGACAATTGTTAAAATAGTTAATATTTATTGCATAATTACATGGTGCTGGGCACAAGCAGATGCAGTCATCAATGTCGATGACCAAATCACTAGCTACTATGGAAAATTATTTCTAAGCCCAAGAGCCAGTCATTATTTTGAGCATTTCATGAAATAAAGTGACTGTAGAAGCATTTCTTCCTCTTCCTCTTCTTTTTTTCTGTGTCGGGGCTCAACCCAGGGCCTTGAGCATGCTCACTAAGTGCTGTATCATTCCGTTACATCCCAGCCCTGCCCGCTGTTGGTATCTCTTTTCTTTTTTGATACAGGGGATTGAATCCAGCGGCACTTTAACCACTGAGCCATGTCCCCAGCCCTCTTCATTTTTTATTTTGAGACGGAGTCTTGCTAAGTTGTTGGGCCCTGCTAAGTTGCTGAGGCTGGCCTTGACTTGAGACTCTCCTGCCTCAGCCTCCCAAGTCATTGGGTTGGTATTTCTTACTGTGTGAAAAATACCAAACACTCTATAAGGTTATCTTTCACACAATCGTGTCAATAGCAGAGCTACCTGCAGGTTTAAGAACCGTTCCCCACCTGTGTAGGGGATGGAACCCAGGGCCTCAGGTATACTAGACAAGTGCTCTATCATTGAGCTACACTCCCGCCATTTTTATTTTAGAGATAAGGTCCTACTAAGTTGCCAGAGCTGGCCTTTGATTTGCAATCCTCTTGCCTCAGCCTCCTGAGTCACTGAGATTACAGGTGCCCCCCTTACTCATTTTTTAAACATACTTTTAACTCTTAGCAAAGTTTGATGACAGGTAGACTTGAGCTTAAAAGCAGTGCTGCCTGTTCCAGTGCAGGTGTGCATGCAGGTGAGTGTGAGTCTGTGTGCACAAGGGGCTGTGTGTGGCAGCCCTGCCAGTGTCTGTGGGGAAGGGTGTGCGAGCGTGTGTGTGTTCATGTGTGTGTGCCCGCGCACGCGTGCACGTGTGAGCCTGCCTGTGTACATGTGGGGGAGGGAGCGTGTGTGTGTTCATGTGTGTCTGCCTCCTGAGCACATGGGTGGTTGTGTGTGTGTGCATATGCACACAACCAGTTGCTGGGATGAATGTGTGGGTGTGGACAAGTGTAAGAGTGAGCCTGTCTGGACTAGGGGAGGGATCTTCCTTTCAAGAAGGCTCCAGGCTGCCTGCTGGCCAGAGACCAGGCGTTCCAAAGAGCCCGGGGAACCAGTCTTTCGGGAACCCTGGCCAGGTCACAGTAAATCAGCCCTGCAGCATGGAAGCGACTCTGACTGTAATGAAGCTCCAGGGCCGCCAGGCTTAACCCTCAGCAAAACAGACTGGTGCTACACAGCTGGCCTCTGGGCTCAACTTCCTGCTGAGCCCCGCAGTCCTGATGGAAGACGGTGGGGCTGGGGGCACAAGAAACAATTCCATTTCTTATCTGAGGAGCAATCCAAACAACCAATGTAGACTACATTCCAAAAAGCAGGACACAAAATCACACGCTATGATATCAGTGTGGAAACACCTACGAGTGGCTGCTGGGAGTGCGGTTAGAAAGTGAATATATGAATTCTTTGGTGGTACTAGGGACTGAATCCAGGGCCACTCTGCTTCTCAGCTACAGCCCCAGCCCTGCTTTTTATTTTGAGACAGGGTCTCACTAAACAGCTGAGCCTAGCCTTGAACTTGCGATCTTCCTGCCTCAGCCCCCCTAATCACTGGGATCACAGACCTGCACCACCACATCCAGTTGAAAATGGTTTTGATCCTTCCGTTGGCTGCAAGGTTTTTTGTTTGTTTTTGTTGGTGCTGGCGGTGGTACCCAGAGCCTCGAGCATGCAAGTGCTCCACCACTGAGCTCCATCTCCAGCCCTACTGCAGGATTTTTTAAACTAAAATAATGAAAGTCAATTTCTAAAGCAGTTATCACAACACATCAAAATATTTGAAGTGATTCCTTCTTGGTCACAGGCTTGTGGTTTAGTTTAGTTGAGATGTTTGTGTGTTTTCCAAAGTTATGGCTATGAGATATACCTCTCTTAAAGCTAGGAAAAGTAATAAAAACTGATAAAAAATAAAATCATCTAATAAATAAAACAGGAATAAAAGCAAGGAATGCAGACTCTCTCAAAGCCTCTCGCAACAGGAGGTCTTGGCTCGCACACCCTTTCCCCAAGTGTAAGGATACGCACAACCAAGTCACAGGACAGGTGGGATGGACTAGCCCAAAAGGGCAGCTGTGTCCCATGGCAGATGACAGGAACAGAGTTGGATGAAGCAGCAGCCCCAGACAATCTCTTAGCCCCGGGGCCTTCATGTGCACAGGGAGATTGAATAACCCTAATGCCCTGCAGGCAAGTTCTAGAAGTTCAAAGAATCCCTAAGGCCACAGGAAGCCAAGAGAAAGCCCCACAAGGGAAGCAGGGGAGCCCACCCCTCCCAGTGGGCTGGGATAAAAGAGTCCGGATGCCATCTTAAAAGCAGTCACAGGACAGGGACAGCAGGGCCTGGCCCATCTTCCCTTTTATATATCCCCAGGCCGTATGACCCTTCAGGAACCAGCACTCAGTGAGCCACTGAGAGGCTGCTGGCCTGGTCCCCAAGAGACCAAGGCTGGCAAGTTGATATAACTCAAGGGGCCAAGGGCTTCCTTCCACTTAAAGATGCACTTGCCTGTAATCCCAGCACCTAAGGCAGGAGGATTAGGAGGACTGCAAGTTCAAAGCCAGCTTCAGGAATTTAGTGAGGCCCCAAGCAACTCAACAAGACCTCATCTCAAAATAAAAAATAAAAAGAGCTGGGATGTGGATCAGTGGTTAAGTGTCCCTGGGCTCAAGCCCTGGTACCTCCTCCAAAATAAAAAAATAAATAAAGATGCCCATGCTGTTTAGTGTGCCAGGCTTGCCTGTGCGACTGCACCAGGGTGGGGAAGGGGTATGGAGAGAAGGCTCTGCATCTGTACCCCCTCCCCAGCTGCCCCCAGGGCTGAGAAGCAGCCACAATAGGCAGGAGGACTTTTACTCCAAGCTGGCACAAAGGACTGATGACCTTGTTCTTCCTCTGACAATTCTTATCCAAAGTGGAAAATGTCATGTCTATTCACCCTCAAAGGTCCAGCTCAGAGGTTCCCTCCTTTCAGTGTCTCCCCAGACCTCCACTGATAAGCCTCCTTCCTAAGGTCCCCAACTCTTAACCACCATTCCCATAGATCTCAGCTCTGTGATTCTATGCTCCCAAGTGCTCATCTCTTTTCAAGGTTAAACCTTTGGTTAGCATCCCATCCTGAGCTGAGGTGTCAGGAAACTCAGGCTGAGTTTCCTAAGTACAAATATGAGACTTTTTGAAAAGTAAGCACTGGTATGCTAAAAAGCTCTTATCAGGGCCCAGACTCCTTGCAGCACATCATTAAGAAAGGGCTCTAATGTAATCCCTGCACTTAGGGAGGCTGAGACAGGAGAATCTCGAGTTCAAAGTCAGCCTCAGCAACGGCGAGGCACTAAGCAACTCAGTGAGACCCTGTCTCTACATAAAACACAAAATAGGGCTGGGGATGTGGCTCAGTGGTCGAGTACCCCTGAGTTCAATCTCCAGTACCAAAAAAAAAGAAAAGAAAGAAAGAAAGCCGGGCACGGTGGTGCACACCTGTAATCCCAGCACTTTAGGAGACTGAGACAGGAGAACTGTGAGTTCAAAGCCAGCCTCAGCAATGGTGAGGTTCTAAGCAACTCAGCGAGACCCTGTCTCTAAATAAAAACACAAAATAGGGCTGAGGATGTGGCTCAGTGATCGAGTAGCCCTGAGATCAATCCCTGGTACCAAAAAAAAGAAAAGGCTCCAGGAGAGATCTGTCAACACCTGGTGCCATCCGAGATCCCTGGTGGGAACTGGCACATAGGCGGTAAAGGACACACTGCCCACGCCACAGGGCCCTGCTTATGCCCACAAGACCACACCAAAGAGAAAGTGAGCAGCAGCCTGGCCAGCGCTTTGTCAGTTGCCCAGGCTGGGATCTCTGGCCTGTGCCAGAGGGTCATCCATGAACAGGCAGCAACTGTCACTCTCTCAGATACACCTGCCCTGGGTGGCTTCTCAAGATCAAATCACCAACTGGAGCTTGCTTCCAAGAGAAGCTGACGGACACCAGATGTACACTGCCTTCCCTCTCCACTTGTCACTGAGACTTGGGGCTTAACTGTCCCATCCCACCATCTGTGCTTGCCAGGCTTTTCCATGCTGGCAGCCCCAGCACCATCCTCGACACCTCCTCACGTTCTGCCCGCTCTCAGCTGACTCAGACACCTCCCAGCCTGGTGCTGGCCTTCCTCCCAAGCCCCGCGTGGGCGTCTCCACCTGTGCACTTGCCCACATGATCTGCACTCTGGTGTGGTCCAGATCAGCAGCGCCAGCTGAGAGCTTGTCAGAAATGCAGGCTCCCAGGCACAGCCCAGATCCATGGAGCCCAAGTCTGCATTTTAACAAAATGCACAAGTGACCCCAGGGCAAGGTCAAGTGTGAGAAGCTCCCGTGAAGACACTGCTGGACAAAGAGAAGGAGCCCAGTGAAGGGAGCATCCCCTCCCTTCTGCCCTCGGGCCTTTTTCCTCCTCCCTACTGCAGTTAAATGGGGACACCACTGACCCAAATCTCAAGCCAGAAACCTCCACAGTCACAGCTACTTTCTGGGCTTAATTCCCACATCTCAATGCTGCATGTCACAGGCCTCACCTGTCTCAGCTCTCTGCACAGCCAAACCTTAGTTACATCTGTCTCCGGGGCGACTGTGAGTTCCGTGAATAGGACTTTTATTCACCTGATTCCCAACAGCCCGCACAATGTCTGACACATAGGCTGCAAAAAGTTAAATGTTGTTGAACAAATGAACGAACAAGCAGACAGGTGCAAGGTGGGATGAGGGATGCAGTGGCGACGCTGTGTCAGACAACAGGGACCCAGGATGAATACAAACTCATGCAGTGTGTTTTTCTTGACTTTATTGTTCCAGGAATAAAGTTAGGTAGGTGGGAAATCTGACACAGCATGCATGGAAATATGGGAGGGGTTTTCAATGAAAATATTTCTAGCTTTCTTTCTCCTCCAAATTACATCCCACTAACTTGCTGAGAGGAGCATAACAGGTCCAAGGTCACCTCATAGGTGAGTGACCCAGCAAGGTGGAATTTAATCCCAGCTCTGGCTGGGTGGAGTTCACATCCAGCTTGGTATAGTGGTCTAGAGGGTTATGAGGTGGGTGGGGAAAGATAAGGTGGTGGAAGATGAGCCAAGTGCCCGGGAGGGGCAGGAATGTCCCAAAGGGTGGGTACAGGAAAAGCCGGAAGGTGGGTTCTTTGATGTGGGGGTTGAGCCCCAACCTCCATAGCTCCACGCGGGAGGTTCACTCATGATTTTGCTTCATGGTTTGCAAAAGCATCTGAGGTGGAGGCAAAATGCAAACCAGGCCAGGAGGAGCCAGGCTCCTCTGTCCTAGAACTCCATGCAGTGGACAAACCCACTCCTAACACCCAGGACTGCAAACAGGGCCAGGCGAGGTTCAGTGGAGGGCCAAGGTTCACACACAGGTGCCTCAGTGGCCTGACTGGCTGTCCCCCTTCCACTAGAAGGTCCTGAAGCACCTGGCACCATGCCTGGCATGGGCACAGCATTCAAAAGCATCGAATGCTAACTGCCTGGAGTTAAGGGCAGAAGCAACTGGAGGCCATCGTTCTAGCCTTAGCTGTAGGGGAAGCTCAGCTCCCTGCAGGCCCCTGAGGTTGGCTGTGTAACCTTGCGATGGCCAAAGACCACGCACTCACAGAGAAACTGAAGCCGAGGGAAGGGGACCTGGGCATCCTATTCTTGGCCCCTGCCATGAAGCATTAACACACTGGTCATGAGGGGAGCCCCTCCCTTCTCTCCTGTGCCCCTAGGAGTGCTGAGGCCCTGGTAATGCACAGCGTAGTCTAGCTTTAGCCCTCATCAGCTCCTCCAAATTCTAACACTTCTGAAATGGGAATGATTCTCCCCTAAACCGGGCAGGTCATTTCTTCATTCATTTGGTCACTCAGCAACACTGTACTGAGGCCTTACTATGACTATGTACCAAGAGCCATCTGGAGACGACAGATCCACGGGTGAACAGAACCAAGAGCCTTGCCCTGTGGAACTTCCATCTAGTGGAGGAGACGGACAAAGTCAGTCGGTAAACTACACAGATCTTAGAGAGTGAGATGTGCTAGGAGAAAAAGCAGCAGCAGCACAGGGTAGGGAGGGCTGGGAAGGTCCAGTGGATTGGGGGATGAGGCTGAAGGTGGGGAGGCAGGGAGGCCTCACACAGGTGATGCTGAGGCCAGCCTGAGGGAGGGAAGAGAAGGAGCCACTGTGACTTCTGGGCCAGAGCACTCGCATCTGAGAGAGCAGCTGGGGCGAGGCCCTGGGTGGGAGGGTCCTGGTGTGTTCCAGCAACAGGAGAGCCAGCAGGGCTTGCCAAACAGTCCCGCTCATTTGCTTACTCATTCATTCCTTCAACAGACATTTAGGGAGACCCATTTCTCCACCAGGCACTGAGTGGCAACAACACTAATACAGCAGCGCCCCCCCCAAAGAGCGGATCGTGTTGGGCTGGGAGAAAAAGGACCCTAAAAGAGATGATGGAGGTGGAGGGTCCAGGAAGACCCACAGTCTCCTCAGCTTATTTTAGTGCTGCTGACAAGCAGGCCCTGCTGACCTTGCTCACTTGTTTTTCTTAGCCAAAA
This sequence comes from Xerus rutilus, assembly GCA_028644305.1. Classification (NCBI taxonomy): domain Eukaryota; kingdom Metazoa; phylum Chordata; class Mammalia; order Rodentia; family Sciuridae; genus Xerus; species Xerus rutilus. The sequence continues at coordinate 7,265,218 of CM053411.1, forward strand.
AAGAAGTCTTCCTAACACTAAACTCATAACAAAAATCTTTTCCATCTCAGATGTACCCTAGGTGTTTGCCGCTTCCCAGGTGGCCTCAGGATAAAGAGGTAAATGCCAGATGCAAAGATTTGGGAGAGGCCACTCTGGAACCCGTCTTCCAAGGCTTCTGGGAACCGGGAAGGGATGTCTTGAGGCCCAGGACCACGGCTCACACTCACAGCTCCAGGTGGCCTGCTGCAGGCGAACATTGAGCCTGCCTTTCCAGGGCAGTGCTGGCATCTCTCCAAGGCTCAGCTCAGGCTACAGGCCTGTGTTAAGAAGAGTCCAGTGGCCCACACTATGAATCTAGAAAGTGCAGCTCAGGAGAGCTCTGGCCTCAGAGATGCCAGCTTGGTCTTCCCAGCTTCATGGAAGGGCACTCCTTCACCAAGACGGGGGAAGCTCCTACTCAAGAGAGCCCAGCCCTACTGATTAGGGGCTGGAAGCCTGGCCAGGCCAATCCATACTGGTTGGATCCAGATCCAGATGACCTGAGGGGGAGGTGCTGGTGGGTGTGTCACCAGCAATAGCCTCAAAAACTATATAAAGGTGGGTGAGGAGGAAGCACAGGGCTGGTGAGTCCTCATCAGGTTTCTGACCAAGTAACAGGAAAGCAGTCCTCAGGGCCCCAGGCTGTGGTCCCCCAAGTGAGGGTGGGACACACTCCTTACTGCTCTTCCCTGGGATAAACTGCTTCCTGGGTCTGCACCCGCAAAGCTCCTCCCTGGCTCTGCCTTCACCACCAGGCATCTCTGTCCCTCCAGTCACTCTGCAGAGAAGCCTCCTCCCAAGCTGTCTCCCATCCTGGCTCACATTACTCAAGTTTTCCTCAGCTCTGATGCTGAGATTCACTGGGGCGAACTTAAAAAGAGAGGGTACCAATCTGCCCCACTGGCCTGGACCCTGACCCTGACCCAGCATCTTTTCAGAACCAGGCAAGGCCAGCTCCTCCCTCCCTTATCCACTCCAAGGCTGTCTACTCTCTGGTCCAGTAATGTCCCCAGGCCTGCCTGCAGCTAGGGTTCAGAAGTGGTTCCTAGCCCGAGTTCTGCCTGGGCCTCAGCCAGGAGCAGCTCTACCTAGGGAAGAAAGTTGGGACTGAGTTTAAGAAGCAAAACCCCAAGCTTTAGGATGATGCCCTCCCCAACCCCCACACGCCTGCTCAGGGGTTTCTGCCTCCCCACCCCCTCTGGCCTAGGCTTTTACTCCATCCATAATTGGGTTGTTTACTGCCACTCTGAGGGTTTCTGGGTGGCAGGGGTGGGAAGTAAGGAAAGGGGTGTGTGCCCTGAGTTCTGAGGCTGAGGAAGAAGCCCTCTCAGCGCCTAGCTACCTGAGCACTGGCCAAGAACGCTGGGAGAGAGCGAGAGCCCAGGGCAGCAAGGCCAGCTGGGGATTCCCAGCAGACCGCAGGAGGCAAGCTTATGCTTGGCGCCTGGGAAAGACGGGACAATGACCCAAACTTAATCTGCCTGCTTCTGCTGAACAGTGGAAAGCGTTATTTGGCATTGTTCTGAGCAGGGAGTCAATTAAAGACCTCTCAATGCTGCTTCTGTGGGTGCAGAGCTTCAGCGACATCACTGCCCTGCTCAAAAACCTTCCCAAGCTCCAAGCTCAGAACAAACTTAACCATCCACCTCAGCCGCCACTGACCAATATGCCACCACCTTCTGGGCCATAAGCACATCTGCTTGTGGGATTCCCTCTCCAAACCACTCCATCTTTTAAGGCTCCCCTCAAATGCTCCTTGCCCTGTGAAGGTTTCCCCAGTTCCCCAGTCCTTCCATCACCTTCTAAACCTCCATCAGCCTGGTGCTGGCCTCTTTTTGGGGCCCTGGCCTTACTCTGTCCTGCCCCATGAGGCCTTGCTCTATCCCTACAAATGAGCAAGTCTTTTTTGACTTCGATTCATCCAAAGCACCAAAGCACAGTACCTGGCAGACAGGAGACCCTTGAGCGCCTAATAGCATTCACCTCAAAGGCATAGGAAGTGATGGGCAAAGGGACACAGGGCCACACAAAGGCAACATAAAATCAGGAGACGCGCAACACGCAGAAGAGGCAGCAGAGCTGGGTGCTGCCCCCATCCTTACCCTTCTTGAACTCCTCAAGCATGGCATCCAACCTGGTGTCGTGGAAGACAAAATGTACTGGGTGGTTGTAGAAGCGGGTGATAGTCTTGAGGGGGGTGCAGTCATCAGGGTCCACGAAGGCCAAATCTTTGACATAAAGGATATCTACAATGTTGGACTGCTCATCTTCAAACACAGGAATGCGAGTGTAGCCGCTTTCCATGATCTCCGACATTGTATTGAAGTCCAGGATGGCATCGCTCCGGATCATGAAGCAGTCTTGGAGCTGGGTCATGATATCCTCCACAGTTTTGGTCCGTAGTTCCAGGGCACCCTGGATCATATTTAGTTCCTCTTTCACGAGGTCATTATAGGGCTCTGTCACCTTCAGCATCTCCATCAGTTTCTCCCGGTTGTAAACAGTGCGAATCTCTTGGCCTAGGAAAAAGTCCAGGAGTTTGCTGATGGGGAAACTGAGGGGAAAGGTGAGCAGCATAAAGCATTTGGTAAGAACGATGGTATTGGCACCCACTGCCAGCCCATGCCGGGAGCACAGGGCCTGAGGTAAGATCTCCCCAAAAATGACAATGCCAATGGTGGAGGAAGCCACAGCCATGATGCCAGACCCAATGAGGTTGTCCAGGAGGATGGTGAGGGAGGTGTTGACCAGCACGTTCCCCAGGAGCAAGGAGCACAGCAAGTAGTTGCCCTTGCGCCGAATGGGCTCTATCTTGCGGGCATACTTCTTCTCCTTCTCAGTGCCACAGTTCTGCACGATGCGCAGCTCCATGGGGTCCAGGGCCATAAGCCCCAGGTTGAGGCCAGAAAATATGCCCGACAGCACCAGCAGCACCAAAACGAGGAGGATGTGCAGCCAGAGCGGCAGGAACCTCCCGGGCTCCTCCACCATAAAGAGCAGCGAGTCCTTGTCCGTCCATTTGAGCCAGGGCCCATCGACCTGAGTCCGGGTGCACAGCGCATAAAGCTTCATGTTCTCGCTCCTCCGGAGGAACTTGGTGAACACCACCAGCATCCCGGACGTGTTCCCGCGGCTCACGTTGACCAGTTGCTGGACGACCAGGTCCTTGGTGAGCTCGAGGCAGTTAGAGGAGTTGTGGGCGGTGTTGGCGTCGTCCACTTCGGTGAAGGAGATCAGGTTGCTGGAGATATCGCCCAGGCTCTGGCCGTACAGCCTCAGGTTCACCGTGCTGCCCTCGGACACGAAGATGATGCCATCCGGGTTCATCCCACACGACTTGTTGCAGCTCGCCAGCCTCATGCCCAGGATCGTGCCCCGCTGGGGGCTGCCCTGACCCCGGGCCCCCCGCGCCCACAGCAGCGCCGGCAGCACCAGCGCCGCCAGGAGGAGGCGCCCTCGGGCCGGCCCGCCGCCCGGGCGCCCGCCCCCGCCCACCGGCGCCATGTTGCTCTGGCTCCGCCGCCGCCGCCGCTCCCCGCGCCCTGCCGCGCGGCCCGCTCGGCGCCGCCGCTCCTGCTGCTCCGCCGCCGCCGAGCCAACTGCCCGGGCCGCGGGCTTGACGTCAGGTCAGCGCCCCGCCCGCCCCCGCTTGCCCCGCCCGCAACCACGCCCCTCGTTTGCATGCGAGGCCCCGCCCCCGGGCGCGCCGCGCGAGCGCCCGCCTTCAGGGGGGTCGGAGTGCTTAAGGTGGAGCCTCGTGGGAGCGCGGGAGCCGCGGGGGCTGCGGGCGGCCGTCCGCCCCACCCTCCGCCTCCGCTCCCTGCAGGCTCTGCCCTGGCCAGGTCCCCGCTCCCGGCCGCGCCGCTGCAGTTCCTCCGTTTACCTTGCTTAGCGTGCCCGGCTCCTTCCCAGTCCCCAGCCCTCTGCAGCTGAGACCTGGGCAGTTGGCCCTTCTCTGCAGGCACCGCAAGAAACGTGCGTTTCCTGGTTTAGAAAAAAGAAAAAGGGAACCTGAGGGTTTAGGCTGGCATTTCAGCCCGCCCCTTGGAGCCTTTTCTGGCCTCCTCACTCCTGGGGTTTTTGCTGACTTTGTGCCAGGGCCGAAGTGAGTTCCCCCACTCCCAGCGTGACGCCTCTCTAAGCCAAGTCTCCCTAGGGAACGTGGAAGATAAATCTGGGAAACGAAGTTTGTAGAAAGACTAGACTCTGAAGCCGGGCGCGGTGGCACACGCCTGTAATCCCAGCACTTAAGGAGGCTGAGACAGGAGGATCGCGAGTTCAAAAGCCAGCCCCAGCAACGGCGAGGCGCTAAGCAACTCAGTGAGACCCTGTCTCTACACAAAACACAAAATAGGGCTGGGGATGTGGCTCAGGGGTCGAGTGTCCCTGAGTTCAATCTCCAGTACCCAAAAAAAAAAAAAGAAAGAAAGAAAGACTAGACTCTGGCCTAAACTTATTTTCGGTCACTTGCATTTGATAACAAGTGTTTATTGAACACCTGTACTATGCACTGGGCACTGTTTCAGGCTCTGACAATATAGTGGTGAACGAGCCAAAGTCCCTGCCCCCAGTAAACAAGTAAATACATAGGTAATGTTTATTTGATTCTCCTAACAAATCTCGTGGTAGGTATTATGTCCATTTTACAGATGCAGAAATTGAACCCAGACACAAATCCCTAGGCCATCCAGATTGCCATCTCTAGCCCTAGTTTCTCCTTCTGCAAATGGCAGTAGGAATGATAATACAGGGGCTGGAAATGTAGCCTGCAGCAGGCCCTGGATTTCATCCCCAGTAGCAGTGCGCAGGCACACACACACACCCCAAAGATAATACAGCACCACTTGGCTAAGCTTGTGGGAAGAGTTGGCCTACACATTAAACATGATGGGACAACTCTCTGCAAATATTCTCTGGCTATGTAGTAATAGTAGTTGTTGATGCTGCTGCCTGCCTTTCCGGAACCAAACCCCTAACCCCAAATTGTGGTGACTGGCCAGCTGGGGCAGTTGCATGTGGAAATGAGCAGAGGGGTGCGGCTGCTGGCCTAGTCCTGAAATGACTGCTTCCTGGACATCCTACCTTAATGTCAATCCACAGCAGTGAATCGAGAGCCAAGCACCCAGGGTATGTGGGGAAGACCACAGCTGCCTGCCCTGTGAGGAGAGGGAGACAGACAGACAAACATCCTAACAATAATTGCAGAGGTACACTGAGCATCAGTGACCACGATGACTACAGGTTCTCTGAGCAAGTCTTTTCTCGGCCCTGGAGACACAGAAAGCACTTAACCTTTTTTTTTTTTTTTTTTTTTTGCCCCAACACTTGTGTTTATTTGTGTTTTAGTATACTGTTTGCCAATAAAAGCAACAATCAATACCAGCCACAAAAAGCCTAAGCAGAGAGGAACAATCAGTACAGTGTTGTGGAGAAGATGTGGTCACCAAGACCTGATTTCAACAAGCTCTGTTCACAGGTTTGAGAGCCCTGCAAATGGCCAGCCTAAAACAGTCTTGTAAGTAAGTGCCTCTCTGTATATCCACAGTGTGTCCAGCAGGCCCGTTTCCTAAAGAACAGAGGCCTCAGGATGGGCACTGACCAAGAGAGGACAAAATTGGAATCTTTGACCTGCTGCTCCCTCCCAGTCTCCACCAACCAGGAAGAGCCACCTGCATCGTCTCAAAGCAAGCCCAGCTCTCAGGAAGGCTTCTACCCAGCCCTCCTCGTCTCCAGCTGGCCTTCGCCAGTGTCCTCCCCCTCTGCACTTAGAAGCTTTCCTGTTCTATTATCGACCAATTGGTATTTTTATTTTGCCCTTTTCATGCTATCTGCACTCAGAAGCTCTGTAGATATGCACTGAGTCTAAGACAGAAGCCAACAAAGGGATGGGAAATAACCTTTTGAGTCCCTTTGATTAAAAGTGGAAACAAATAAATAGAAGGAAAAAAAAGTGGGAGTGATGATGAGAGTCTGCTAGGGAAAAATCAATCTCTGTTAAAGTCCAGTTATGTTATGCCTGTCATCCCAGTGGCTCGGGAGGCTGAAGCAGGAGAATTGCAAGTTCAAAGCCAGCCTCAGCAATGGCGAGGCACTAAGAAACTCAGTGAGACCCTGTGTCTACATAAAACACAAAATAGGGCTCAGGAGGTGGCTCAGTGGTGGAGTACCCGAGTTCAATCCCTGGTACCACAAAAAAAAAAAAGTTTCCTGTAAAAGAGCCCAGGACCCTAAATGTACACCTGGCTCTGAAGCCCTTACAGTCCTTCTCTCTTTGCGTACCTGCTGTATCATTTGCTCTCCTAAATAAATCTCTCTGCCTCTTTTTTTTTTTTTTTTTTTGGTACTGGAGATTGAACTCAGGGGCACTCAACCACTGAGCCACATCCCCAGCCCTATTTTGTGTTTTATGTAGAGACAGGGTCTCACTGAGTTGCTTAGCGCCTCGCCGTTGCTGAGGCTGGCTTTGAACTCGCAATTCTCCTGTCTCAGCCTCCCAGAGTGCTGGGATTACAGGCATGTGCCACCACGCCCAGCTTCTCTGCCTCTTTTGATGCATCCTGAAATCCCTTAATGTGGCATAAGTCAAAAACCTGCCAGGCACTTGTCACGTATATCTAAAATGAACAAAAAATAAATAAAAGAACCTTCCAGGGCCAACCTGAGATCCCCTTCACCCTTCCAGGGGCCCTCCTCAGACCCCTATCCGGTGACAAAGGCATCTAACCTTTTACATTTGCCACACTGAAATACCTCTCCCCCTGAGTTAGCAGGGCACAGGGAGAAAAGGATATAATAAAATGCAGAGACAGGAAGTTTGGACCATGTGTGGCTCCCAGGAACCAGAAGCCCCTCTCTTGGGGGACAGAGGAAGGCTTGGGGAGACATAGACTTGTTTCTCTCAATCCCACTCACCTGAGCCACCTCCCTTAGCAAGTAAGGAGTTTGGGGAAGACCCTCAGCATGACAAAGCACTCCATCCATGAGGTCTTTGGTTCTTTCCAGGTGTAAACTCTGTGACAGTGTGTCTGTGCCTCCCACAGTGGAAACCGCTCCCTCTTGGTCCCGGGCAGAGGATCAGGCTCAAAGGTTTGTTGCCCCTTTGTTTGTACCTGGCATCATGCTAATGCTGGGGACTGGATAATGACAAGGATTCAGAATCAGCAACCTAGGATCTAATCCTTCCAGGCTGGATTCTTAGCACTCTTGACCCCCTGGGTCCTCAAGATGGAGGAACTGTGGGCAAAGAAGCTGCCCATCTTCTGGTGGCACCCAGAGCCTGAGGTCTGCCCTGGTTCCACCCTGGAAGTCCCTTGGGGGGTGCCATGGGCCCTGGAGTGGAGAGGCTGGTTGGAGGTGGTGCAGGCCATTGCCAGGACATGCAGTGGCCTATGCACCAGCTCTCTGTAAGTCTACACAAACCCAGGTCATTTGTAGGATATGGGCACCCCAATAAATTGTCTCAGGAGGGGAAGGCAGAAAGAGCATGAAATTAGCCAGAGTACTGACTTGGCTCAAATCTCAGCTCAGGTCATCCCAGCAAGTGGGGACTTGAGGACTGGGTGGGAGAGTGTCAGGATTTCTACCTGACACATGCTTTATTGAGGCAGAGGAGAGAATGGAAATATCAGGTCAGCCGGTTCAGGCCAAGGAAAGAAAGAATCTACGTCTGGCAGGAAGTCACAGGCCAGAGCCTCCAAGTTGAAAGAGTTTGCAGTACCACAGCAGGCAGGAGGTCAGAGCACAGTTCTGGAGACACGCTGGAGGCTGGTTTGGTGGCTGATTGCTTCTGAGACTTGGGACTCTGGAATTTTTTTTTTTTTCAACTGGCAGTTGAACCCAGGAGCCCTTAACTTCAGCCCTTTTTTATTTATTTTTTATTTCGAGACAGAGTCTCACTACATTGCTTAGAGCCTCACAAAGTTGCTGAAGCTGGCCTTGAATTTGCCCTCCTCCTGCTTCAGTTACTGGGATTACAGCATGTGCCACCCCGTGCCTAGCTCTGGAATATTCTAGAGTCCTTCGTCATGATGTGCAATAAGTACTCCGCAGGTACCTGACCTGAGGCGAGAGCTCAATGTACATGCTCAGTAACCATGATGATGGAAATGATGTGGCCAGGATTTTTAGGGAGGACTCGCACATATTTTTTTTTAGCTCCAGTGTATCTCTCTAGTCACAACTCTTGGGCCTCTGTGGGAAAGTGAAAATGGAGGCCGCGGTGGAGGTGGAGCTGGGCAGAGATGAGCTCAGGAAGAGTTTTACAGCCCAAAGGGGCTACGAAAGGCTGGGCAACGTTGGAAGATGGAAACCTCTCATTCAGTATCCAGGAGACACAATGACCCTTCCAGGCAAGAACTTCCCTTGCTAAGAAAGCCCCTGCGGGAGCCCCAAACTACACCAACTTGAGGGGCCGGGTGGTCCCCAGGACCCACCCTGCTCTCCTGCACGCTGCCCTCTCCCCCTGCACACCAGAGCACCCCTGTTCCCCAAACTGTCTACCCCAGGAAGATTTTCCTTCCACCTCTAAAAACACAAGTCCCCTAATAAGAGACTAATGATTTTCATATAATTTCTCCCATTCTATGGTTGTGTGTGTGGTCCTGGGGATTGAGTCCAAGGCTTTGGGCATGCAGGCGAGGCAAGCACTCTACCAACTGAGCTACATCCCCAGCCCCTGTCTGTCCTTTTGTTTGTGTTATTTTGCAGTGCGGGTAAGCCAGCCCTGCGCCTCCTGCACACTAAGCATACACCATACTACTGAGCTACATCCTCAGCCCCTAGATCTTTTTTTTTTTTAAGATCCTAAAGGAACTTTAATTATTATATCTGTGGTAAAATAATTTCAGTGATTTATTAATTAGTGCATCATGCATAATAGTGGGGTTCATTTTGACCTATTCACAAATGTGTACAACAGAGTTGGCTCCATTTCAATCCCCAGCACATCCTCTTTCCCTCCCTTCTACTAGATCCTTTTTTTATTTTAACTGTTAAACACTACAGAAAACCAAGGAAGAGCAAGATAGTAAACAGTGAGCTTTTATAAAGGCTTATGAACAAAGTGCTCGCAGCCCTTGTCCCTCTTCTCTGACGGCTTCCTGAGTATGAATGGGCTAACTGGTGCTGGTTACCAAGCCCCTTTTCCACTGTTTCAGTTTTACTTTCCAGCTCTATTCCTCACTCTCCAAGTAATGAACCAATAAAGTCAACCTTGCCTGAAAAGAAGAATAAGAGAAAACATTAAAGAACAACCCCAGTCATGCGCCCCTCTAATCCGTAATCTTTCTTTAGGTTTACAAAACCATCAGTAACACCTGGTGACCCATGGACAACATCAAGATCATGTCAAGAGGGGCTGGGGTTGTGGCTCAGTAGTGGAGCCCTTGCCTAGCATATGTGAGAGGCACTGGGTTGGATCCTCAGCACTGCATAAAAATAAATACATAAGCCGGGCACGGTGGCACACGCCTGTCATCCCAACACTTTGGGAGGCTAAGACAGGAGAATCGCGAGTTCAAAGCCAGCCTCAGCAACGGCGAGGCACCAAGCAACTCAGGGAGACCCTGTCTCTACAGAAAACACAAAATCGGGCTGGGGATGTGGCTCAGTGGTCAAGTGCCCCTGAGTTCAATCCCTAGTACCATAAAACAAAAACAAAATTAAAAAAAAACCCTTCTGAGTGTATCAAAAGGACTAAATAAGCTGGTGTTTGAAATCACTGCTTCATAAATGTGAGGGTTTTTTTTTCTCTTTCCCTAGATCACGACTTTCACATTACATCTTATTGATCTATTCATTCACGTATTTTTTGTATTTTTATTGGACTTCTAAGGTAACATGTTATATATGTCCAGCACAAGTTCAAATTACACAGAGTGTATAAACTAGAATGCCTAAGTCCCCCCGTCCCAACACCATCATGGGACTGTGTTTCTGCTTAGTATTTGCCCCATTTGTCTTCTTCAGTAAGCTCTCATCTGCACTGTGGGTTGGAGGCCATTTTCCACTGGGTGGAGAGTCTCTCAAGAGTAAAAATGTGTCCTAGAAGTCATCTCTTCATGCATATGGAATGTTCACTATTCCATATGCATTTTTTAAATTTTTTATTTGTTCTTTTTAGTTATACATGACAGTATCCATGTGCATTTGTAGGACAAATCGAACTTTCCTTAAATGGCGTATAGGAATAATACTGCTGTGGATCAGAGACAGAAAGACAGGAGGGAGCACTTGGATAGTGGCTTTAGATATAAAATTACAACTCTGTTTCCTGAGACTACATTTAACTCTTGGTATTCATTCTTTTTTTTTTTTTAATTTTTTTTAGTTGTTGATCGACCTTTATTTATTAATTTATTTATATGCAGTGCTGAAGATCGAACCCAGTGCCTCCCACATGCGAGGCAAGCGCTCCACCACTGAGCCACAATCCCAGCCCTTGGTATTAATTCTTATTGGTATTATTTCTATTCTTTACTATTTCCTACCTTCCCCTCCTCTTTTTTAGTTGTTGATGGACCTTTATTTTATTTTATTTTATTTATTTATTTATTTATTTTGGTACCGGGGATTGAACTCAGGGGCACTCGACCCCTGAGCCACATCCCCAGCCCTATTTTGTGTTTTATGTAGAGACAGGGTCTCACTGAGTTGCTTAGTGCCTCGCCATTGCTGAGGCTGGCTTTGAACTCGCGATTCTCCTGTCTCAGCCTCCCTAAGTGCTGGGATTACAAGCGTGAGCCACCGCGCCCGGC
>CM053411.1:7276492-7364843 GCA_028644305.1 Xerus rutilus
TTGGTACCGGGGATTGAACTCAGGGGCACTCGACCCCTGAGCCACATCCCCAGCCCTATTTTGTGTTTTATGTAGAGACAGGGTCTCACTGAGTTGCTTAGTGCCTCGCCATTGCTGAGGCTGGCTTTGAACTCGCGATTCTCCTGTCTCAGCCTCCCTAAGTGCTGGGATTACAAGCGTGAGCCACCGCGCCCGGCTCTTTATTTTATTTATTTATATGTGGTGCTGAGAATCGAACCCAGTGCCCCACCCATGCTAGGCAAGAGCTCTACCACTGAGCTACAGTCCCAGCCCCCCCCCTTTTTTTTTTTTTTTGGTACTTGGAATTGAACTCAGGGGTACTCGACCACTGAGCCTTATCCCAGCCCTATTTTTTTAAATACTTTATTTTTATTCATTATTTTTATGTGGTGCTGAGAATTGAACCCTGTGCCTTACCCATGCTAGGCAAGCACTCTACCACTAAGCCACAATCCCAGTCCCCCAGCCCTATTTTGTGTTTTATGTAGAAACAGGGTCTCACTGATTTGCTTAGTGCCTCTCCATTGCTGAGGCTGGCTTCGAACTCGTGATCCTCCTGCCTCAGCCTCCCAAAATGCTGGGGTTACAGGCGTGTGCCACAGCAACCGGCTCCCTTTTCCCCCATATTTTATTGGTGCATTATCATTATACATAATAGCGGAATTCATTGTTACATATTCATACATACACACAATACCTTCTCTTTTTTTTTTTTTACTGGTGCTGAGGATCAAACCCAGGGCCTCATTTATGCTAGACAAATGCTCTACCACTAAACTACATCCCCATACATCTCCAGCCCTCATTTTCTTTTCCTTTAATATTATTACTATTATTATTTTATGTACCAAGGATTGAACCCAGGGGCACTTAACCACTGAGCCACACCCCTAGCCCTTTTAAATTTTTTATTTTGAGACTGGATCTCCCTAAATTGCTGAGGCTGGCTTTGAATTTGTGATCCTCTTTTCTCAGCTTCCTAAGCCACTGGGATTACAGGCGTGCACTGGTGTGTCTGGCACCAGCCCTCAATTTCTTAAAAGGAAAACATAATCTGAACATCTCTAGCAGTTAGATAAATGCAAATTAAAACTACACTGAAATTTCATCTCACTTCAGTCAGAATGACAATTATCAAGAATACAAGAAACCATAAATGTTGGTGAGAATATGGGGGAAAAGGTGCATTTATATGTTGCTGGTGGGACTGCAAATTGGTCAATCACTCTGCAAAGTTGTATGGAGATTCCTCAGAAAACTTCGAATGGAACCACCATTTGACGCAGTTATTCCACTCCTTGGCATAAACCCAAAGGATTTAAAATCAGCATACTACAGTGATGCGGCTCCATCAATGTTTATAGCAGCTCAATTCACAATAGCTAAACCATGGAACCAACCTAGGTGTCCTTCAACAGATGAATAAAGAAAATGTAGCACATATACATAATGGAATATTAATGAGCCATAAAGAAGAATGAAATTATGGCATTTGCTGGTAAATGGATAGAATTGGAGACTATCATGCTAAGTGAAATAAGCCAATCCCAGAAAAACCCAAGGCCAAATGTTCTACCTGATATACAGAATCTAATACATAATGGATGGGGGTGGAAATAAAAGTTTATTGGATTAGATAAAGGGAGATAAAAGGAAGGGAGAAGGGATGGGAATCGGAAAGACAGTAGAATAAATTGGATATAACTTTCCTGTATATATATATGTGAATACGACCAGTGTAACTCCACATCATGAACAACCATAAGACTAGGATCTTAATTAGAATAAGTTATACTCCATGTATGTATAATAGGTCAAAATACAGTCTACTGTCATGTATAACTAAAAAGAACAAATAAAAAATTTTTAAAATTTTGAAAAGTAATGCTCCGTATTTGAACCTGATTATTTCTCTAATATCAATGTGTTAGCCACTCCCTGTCACGGATTACCTTGTCATTCTCCCCTGATTCCATTCACCATTACTCCAGCTAATGCCTCTGAATTATCCAGCTTTAATTTTCATAGTCAGCTCTGCAACTCTTTCTGCATCTTTATGGAAAATATCAAAGCAACTTCTACATTTTTACATTTTTGTATCTATAGCCTCTGGAAGGCTATAGATTCAAGTTAAGTATTTTGTAACCAAATATATTGAATTTCATTGACATGTTTATATTTCTATGTTTTCAAATTGAAATAGAAGATGTGGCCATTTAAAATAATAATAATATCTGGTCATGACCGGACCAAATTGATTTCTTTTTTTTTTTAATATTTTTTTAGCTGTAGATGGACACAATGTCTTTATTTTATTGCTTTGTATGTGGTCCTGAGGATCGAACCCAGGGCCTCACGCATGCGAGGCAAGCGCTCTACCGCTGAGCTACAATCCCAGCCCCCAAATTGATTTCTTGACGGACCTGCAGTTTGAGGCATGCGAGACCTCCTCTTGGAGGAACCTCGGGGGACTGATAGGATTTAGAAAACTCTGTGCCAAGAGCACTCTACCCACATTACCTGACACAACCCACATGTGGCAATAAATCATCTCGAGCATATCAATGAGACAAATTTCTGATTCCTCAATCTGATTATGGCCTGTCCCACCCAGAAATTGAGAATAGCCTTCAAAACCTTCATTCCCTCCTATCCAGATCCCCTCTGCTTTGTCCCAAATGGCTGCCAACACACCAAAGCCTTGGAGTATCTTTTGCAGCTAGCTCATTTCGCTGGTCCACGGAGCCTTTATCTTTAACACAAGAGGACCCCATCAGATACACAGGCTCTATCCTAACTTAATTTTCAGATGCATAATTCTCCCTTGGAGCTTTGGGTGTGTCCCCTGGAATTATTTTTTTTTCAAAATATTTTTTAGTTGTCATTGGACTTTTATTTTATTTTATTTTTTTAATGTTTATATTTTTAGTTGTAGGTGGACAGAATATCTTTATTTTATTTTTATGTGGTGCTGAGGATCGAACCCAGTGCCTCACGCATGCTAGGCGAGCATGCTACCACTGCGCCATAACCTCAGCCCTATTTTATTTTTATTTATTTATATGCGGTGCTGAGAATTGAACCCAGTGTGTCACCCACGCTCAGCAAGTGCTCTACCACTGAGCCACAACCCCAGCCCATGTCCCCTGGAATTGTAATCCCTAAAGTCCTATGTTGATGGTGTTTGAAAGTGGAGCTTAGGGGAAGTAACAGATTAAGTAAGGTCATCAGAACGATGACATTAGTAATTTTATAAGAAGGAAATCTGCTGGGTGTGGTGGGGCATGCCTGAAATCCCAGCAATTTGGGAGACTGAGGCAGAAGGATCATAAGTTTGAGATTAGCTTCAACAACTTAGCAAGGGCCTAAGCAACTGGGTAAGACCCTGTCTCAAAAAATAACCTCAGCGGTTAATCGCTCCTGGGTTCAATCCCCAATACAAACAAAAAGAGAGAGAGAGAGAGAGACTGGAGCTGGCACACTCCATCTCACCAGGCGATGCCCTCCACCATGTTATGATATAGCACAGAGGCCCTCACCAGATGCAGAACAGAGGCAGGCACCATGCTCTGGGACTTCCCAACCTCCAGGACCACAAGCCAAATAAACTTCTATTCTTTAGACATTTCCTGGTCTTGGGCATCTTGTTATAGCAGCAAAAACAGACTAAGATATTGGCCAACCAAAGAAAGAATTGCAACTGGCTCCTATGAAGTCCAGGCAAGATCAGATGAAGTAGGAGTAGGTATCTATTGTTTTGATGGATCCAGCTTCTTGTCCCCTTCCTTCCAGAAATCTACCTCTCCATGCTCTGGGAACCTGTAGCTCCTCCATTTTCCATGGACTCTAGAAGGACCTGATCCAGGGAATAGTAATTGACCTAAGGTGAGCAGGGGACCAAGAGAGATCCAATTAGGCTTTTATATAAGGAGGAAGATCCCTAAATGGAGATTATAGAAGCTTCCAGCTGTTTGTTGCTGGGTCTCCTCTCCCTTCTGAGTGCAGTACATCTATTCGGGTTCACTTTAGCCCTGTAGGGTCGAGGGAGGGATACTGCTGGACAATGATTTGGTTTTGTCCTCTACAGGTTCATGTGGGGGGAACTTGGTCCTCACTGTATCAATATTAAGAGGTGCTGGGACCTTTAAGAAGTGGGGCCTAGTAGGTCAAGCCTACTTGACCCTCCCTTCTCTCTGGTTTCTGGTCTTACAATATGATTCACAGGTTCCCATCCACCATAAGGGCCTCACCAGAGGTGAACGAGGGGCCAGTCTGATCATAGACTCTCGGCCTCCAAAACAGTGAGCTAAATAAACCTCTTTCCTTTATACATCACCCAACTTCATGTGTGTTGTTACAGCAATGAGAAACTGACTAAAACAGGTACCATTATTAGTTTCATTTTCAAATGGAGGTTTGGAAAGCTTTAAAAATTCTGCTCAGGGTCACCCACAAATGAAGTTTAATCCTGTTCAAACCTGTCTTCCCTCCAACCCTTCATAACCCCTGCACAGGACTCAGGTAAAAGGGACAAAATGGTAACTACTTCTCTGAAGAATCTCAATTCAGCAGGACCTTAACATGACCTGGTTCTACTTCTTTTCCATGTAAGGCTTTTTGACAATTTCTGTCAAATGTCCTTTTCTCTTCCCTTTTTGAGGCCTTGGAAGGATCCCATAGCTTGTTTTTTTTGTTTTTTTTTTTTACTGAGGATTGAACCCTGAGGTGCTCAACTGAGCCACATTCCCAGCCCTTTTTTTTATATTTTATTTAGAGACAGAGTCTCACTGAGTTGCTTAGTGCCTCCCTAAGTTGCTGAGACTGGCTTTGAACTTGAAATCCTCTTGCCTCAGCCTCCTGAGCCACTGGGATTATAGGCATGCACCATCACACCTGGTGATCCCATAATTTTAATATGACTTTTAGTATTAAAAGTCCAGTCTGGTCCATTAAAAGCTGCCATCTCTGAAAAGAAAAAGAAAGAAAGAAAGAAAGAATAACTTGAAGGAAAAAAGAAAAAAGAAAAGAAAAGAAAAACACTGCCACCTCATTTCTGAGATTTCTGTGTCCCCGCCTTGTCACTTTTCTCTAGGGACCAGTTCCTTCCCTTCATCTCTCCCTTCGTTCCTCCTTCTCTTCTTTCAGAGCTGGAGATGAACCCAGAGCCTAGAGCATGCTCCACTATTGACAGACACCTCTACCTCTGGGGACCAGATTTTGCTGCAGGGACCTGGAGCTGGGGACGGAGTGGCCTCTCCCTCCGCCCTGCAGTTAGTCGGAGGCGTGTGTTCATGTGAGCATGCATCCCGTGTTGCAACGGCTCCTGGGCTGGTTCTGTGATACTTCTCTCTCTCTTTTCAGAATCTAAATAACTTCTCCAGCTTGGGGGCCTGGTAGGGGTGAGATGTAAGAGAAGTTTCTCTTAACCTCCCACTTTTTAAACCCTCTTCCCTTTGTAGTTGTTGATGCTTGACCGAGGATGACTTGTGTCCAGATACTGGTTTGTTGTGGTGGGTTTGGCTCAGTCCCTGTTGGGGGACTTGCCCTGGCTTTTTTTTTTTGTACCAGGGATTGAACCCAGGGGTGCTTAACCACTGAGCAACATCCCCAGCTCTTTTTTATATTTTATTTAGAAACAGGGTCTAACTAAGTTGCCTAGGGCCTCATTGACTTGCTGAGGCCGGCTTTGAACTTGCGATCCTCCTGCCTTAGTCTCCCCAGCTGCTGGGATTTGCCCTAACTTCTTGCTGTTGGGGTTGTCTTTGCCTGGAAGACACCCCTCTTGAATGAATGCACCTAGGAGTTACAATATAGACCACTCCACTGCCTCAGGTCTTTCAAATTCTCTTTCTGCTTTAAGAAGCAAGACTGCTACCTGAAAAGAAGTCTATGGTGGCTTGAGGTGCCAGTCTCTCTTCTTGCAGGAGACCCCAAATTTTCCTGGATCACCCCTTCACTTGACTTTGAGAGTTATATTACATATTTATTACTGCATAACAAGTTAATCCCAAAACTTGGTAGCTTAAGACAGTAAGCATGTATTATGTCATAGTTTCTGTGGGCCAGGAATTAGGAAGCAGTTTAGCTGGGTGGTTCTGGCTGAGTCTGTCTTGAGTTGCAATCACTGTCAGCTGGGGCCACAGCCATTGCAAGGCTTGATGGGGGTTAGAAGATCCACTTCCCAGTGCACACCCATGGCTGTTGGAAGGAAGCCTCAGTTTTTCACCATGAGGATCTGTATATTGGGCTGCTGACAGCATGACAGCTGACTTTTCCTGGAGTAAGTGATCTAAGAAAGGGGAAAAAAAAAAAAACCACGCAAAAAAAACCTAAGATGGAAGCCACAGTGTCTTTTGTGACCTAACCTCTGAAGTGACATACCACTTCTTTTTTGGGCAGGGGGATAACCAGTGATTGAATCCAGCGGAGAGGTACCATTTAACCACTGAGCCATATCCCCAGCCGCCTCCCACTTTTTTGAGACAGGTTCTAAGTTGTTTAAAACAACTTGCTAAATTGCTGAGGCTGGCCTTGAATTTGCAATCCTCCTGCCTCAGCCTCCAGAGCCACTGGGATTATGGGTATGCACCACCATGCCTGGTAATATACCACTTCTTCCATATTCTATTGGTCATATGGAAAAAGCCACACATATGGAAAAGAACCCCACAAGGACATGAAGAGCAGGGGGCCTGAATCATGAGGCCAGAGGGAATATTCTCTTTGCTGAACACCGATCAACTGGTAAATTTCCATCCATTCTGGCCCCTGACACCTCTTTTTTTTTTGGTCCTGGGGATTGAAATCAGGAGTGCTCGACCACTGAGCCACATCCCCAGCCCTATTTTGTGTTTTCTGTAGAGACAGGGTCTCACTGAGTTGCTTAGCGCCTCACTGATGCTGAGGCTGGCTTTGGACTTGGGATTCTCCTGCTTCGGCCTCCCAAAGTGCTGGGATGACAGGCGTGCGCCACCGTGCCCAGCTTGACACCTCTTAAAGCCTGGAAATTTGATCTTATTAGAGTAATGGCTGGTTATTACCCAAGGGCTCTGTTCTCTGCTTAGATGTCCCAATAGACATGTAAACCAAGAGACACCAAAAAGAAACTACTTGTCTTTTCTCCAAAGCATGTATCTCCCATAACTTCTCTTCCATCCATATATGGCAATCTTTCTGGAGACTGTGGCCAAAAATCTTGGAGTCATCCTTCACCCCTCTCTTTCTACTCTACCTCTACTTGTCACATCAAAAATCCATTCAAGCTGGGCGCGGTGGCACAAGCCTGTAATCCCAGCACTTAGGGAGGCTGAGACAGGAGAATCGCAAGTTCAAAGCCAGCCTCAGCAACGGCGAGGTGCTAAGCAACTCAGTGAGACCCTGTCTCTACATAAAACACAAAATCGGGCTGAGGATGTGGCTCAGTGGTCGAGTGCCCCTGAGTTCAATCCCTAGTACCAAAAAAAAAAAAATCCATTCAACAGCCAGGCGCAGTGGTGCAAGCCTGTAATCCCAGCACTTTGGGAGGCTGAGACAAGAGAATTGCGAGTTCAAAGCCAGCCTCAGCAATGGCAAGGCGCTAAGCAACTCAGTGAGACCCTGTCTCTACAGAAAACACAAAATAGGGCTGGGGATGTGGCTCAGTGGTCAGGTGCCCCTGAGTTCAATCTCCGGTACCAAAAAAAAAAAATCCATTTGGCTATACACTGAAAACAGTCAGTCGTCTCTACGTATCCTCAGGGGATAGGTTCCAGGACCACTCAAGAAGGCCAAAATCTGTGGATGCTCAAGTCCCTCATATAAAATGGCACAGTATTCGCATCTAACCTGTGCACATCTCCCTATACGTTTTTTTTCCTTTTTATTTTGCAGTGCCAGGGCTCAAAGGCAGAACCTCATGCGTGCTTGACCAGCGCTGTACCATGGAGCTAAATTCCTGGCTCCCATTCCATATGCTTTAAATCATCTCTAGATTATTTATGATACATGCAATGTAAATCCTGTGTAAATAATTGTCATAATGTATTGTTTAGGGATAGTCACAAGATAAAAATCTTTATGTTATCAGTTCAGATGAAATGTTCTAATATATACATATTAGAATATATATAATATAATATATATAATATATACATAATATAATATATATTATACATATCATATATATATTTGGTACTGGGAATTGAACCAGGGACACTTAACCACTGAGCCATATCCCCAGCCCTTTTTATTTTTTATCTTGAGACGGGCTTGCTAAATTGCTTGGGGCCTCACTAAATTGCTGAGGCTGGCCTCAAACTTGCCATCCTCCTGCCTCAGCCTCCCAGTTCCCTGATATTACAGACATGCACCACCAGTTTTAAAACATGTTTTTGATCTGCAGTAGGTTGAATCCACAGATGTGGAGTTTGTGGATACAAAAAGCTGACCATACACCTAAAATCCAGTCAGCTGGGGCTGGGGTGCAGCTCAGTGGTAGGACCCTGTCTAGCATGCCCTGAGCCCTGGGTTCAATCCCACCACCACAACAAACAAACAAATAGAAACCCAGGTAGCTCTCCCTACTTCTACTGCCACCACCCAGGCCCCAGCCACCATCCTTTGGTGTTTGGACTTGCCATCTTGTGTCCTACCTGGGGTCCCTGCTTCTCTCTTGTTCCCCTACAGTCTATTTTCAAGTCAGCAGACCGAGTGATCCTTTGAAAACCCAAGTTAGATTTCATACTTCTTTAGATCAAAACCTCGCAGACGCTTTTTTTTCTTTTAAAGTAATCACCAGGAGTCTGGAGTTATAGCTCAGTGGTAGTGCTCTTGCCTGGCATGTGTGAGGCACTGGGTTTGATTCTCAGCACTGCATATAAATAAAAAAATAAAGTAGTAGCCAGAGTCCTGACATTGACCTACAAACAGGTTTGGTCTTACTCCAATTGGGGTGGGACAGACGTTCTTTGTGGGTGAGTGATGGGATGGAAGCTAAAGGTTTGAAGGTTCAGTGTTGGCAATCCGCTGGATGAGCCAGGCAAGGGGAATTCCAGCTAAGGAGGCACCACTATAATTCAGGGGATAAAAAACAATTAGCAACAATATATAGCTCCCACTTATGCGAGCTACCTGTGTTAGGCTGTGCACTTCCCGCTCTTTACCTTACTTCCATCTTTATAGCAATTCTGTGAGGTAGGCATTAGCATTATTCCCATTTTACAGAGAGAAAAACTGAGTCCCAAACAGATTCAATAACTTGCTCAAGATCATGTGGCTCAGCAAGGTCAACAGAACCAGATACTGAAGCCCAAATCCATCTACCTCCAATTCTTTCCAGATTGTCATTTTCTTTTCTTTTCTTTTCTTTTTTAAAATATTTTTTAGTTATATATGGACACAGTGTCTTTATTTTTGTTTTACTTATTTTTATATGGTGCTAAGGATCGCACTCAGTGCCTCACACGTGCGAGGCAAGTGCTCTACCACTGAGCCACAACCTCAGCCCCCAGATTGTCATTTTCAACAAGAAATGTTAAAGCTAAGGGGCATTGTAAAAGTCTTCATGATAGAAGATGCATATGTCGTTGTTGTTACCAGAGATTGAACCAGGGATGCTTAATCACTGAGCCACATCCCCATCCCTTTTTATTTTTATTTAGAGACAGGGTCTCGTTAAGTTGCTTAGGGCCTCATGAAGTTGCTGAAGCTAGCTTTGAATTTGTGATCCTCCTGTCTCTGCCTCCCAAGCCACTGGGATTACAGATGTGTGCCACCATGCCTGGCCAAAGAAAGATATCTTTTTTAAAAAGTCCCCGGCTGAGGCACAGCACAGTGGTGCAGTATGTGCATAGTGTGTGCAAGGCCCCAGCTAGGGTCCCCAGCACCCAGCACAAGCAACAATAAAAAAAAAAAAAGCCAAGCCTGCCCACCCATATGGAAGTCTAGTTGTTTCAAAATACCAAGTATAAGGCTTAGGCTGCAGCTCAGTGGTAGAGCACTTGCCTAGCATGTGTGAGGCACTGAGTTGAATCCTCAGCACCACATATAAATAAATAAAGTAAATATATAAAAATACAACATCATTATTAAAAATATATTTTAAAAAGAATTTTTAAAAACCACCAAGTATGGCCAGGTGCAGTGGTGCGTGCCTGTAATCCCAGTAAAGCAGGAGGATCGCAAATTCAAAGCCAACCTCAGCAACTTAGGTAAGTTACTTAGCAAGAGCCTGTCTCAAAATAAAAAATAAAAAGGATTGCGGGATGTGGCTCAGTGGTTAAGCACCGCTGGGTTCAGTCCCTGGTTTAAAAAAAAAAAAAAGTACAAAGGGAAAAGAGAAATACTGGGGAATGATATTGGTCAAATTTTATTGGTATGTTGTGCATGTGCGAGTATATAACAACGAATCCTTCCATTATGTACAACTATAATGCACCAATAAAAAGAATGGAAAAAATTCCAAGTAAAGATGAGGTAACCAGGCACAGTGGCACACGCCTGTAATCCAAGCAGCTCAGGAGGCTGAAGCAGGAGGGTAGTGAATTAAACCCAGTCTCAGCCACTTAGCGAGGCCCTAAGTAACTCAACGAGACCCTGTCTCTAAATAAAATATAAAAAAAGAGCTGAGGATGTGGCTCAGTGGTTAAGTGCCTCTGGGTTCAATCCTCAGTACAAAAATTAAAAAAGTATAATTTAAATAAATTCAATCATGCTTTTATAATTGGTCTTCTTTCACATTACTCTTTAGTTTTGTTTGTTTGTTTTGGTACCGGGGATTGAACTCAGGGGCACTCGACCACTGAGCCACATCCTCAGCCCTATTTTGTGTTTTATGTAGAGACAGGGTCTCACTGAGTTGCTTAGCGCCTCGCTGTTGCTGCGGCTGGCTTTGAACTGGCAATGCTCCCGTCTCAGCCTCTCTAAGTGCTGGTATTACAGGCATGTGCTGCTGCGCCCGGCCTAGTCTTTAGTTTTCATCCATCAATTTTTAATTTAACCTTGACTTTCTGACTTCCCCCTCGAGCCAAAACCCTGCCATCCCTTGCAGCCAGGTGTTCTGCTGAGGTTCAGAATGAGTGTCCTCCAGCTTCCTCTACCCTCCCTGGATTTTCATCATAGCTGTGGTTTAGCTTCATACACATACTTACTTCCTCAATCACCCAGGTCCTGGGGAACTCAGGGTTCCCCCATTTGTTAGCTTTCACAGGAAGAAGGCAAACGAGGAAAATTTTATCCACCAAAACCATTTCTTAGCTGTTTGACCTTCAAAGCTATAGCTTATGATATTTCTAAGTGATAGGAAATGTACATTACTCATTTCCACCGGGCACCCCAGAGCTCTGAGCAATATCCTCAATGGACCAGTGACCTATCCTCCATTTGTAAGCCTCCTTTTTTTTTTGTACCAGGGATTGAACTCAGGGGTACTCGACCCCTGAGCCACATCCCCAGCCCCATTTTGCGTTTTATATAGAGACAGGGTCTCACTGAGTTGCTTAGTGCCTTGCCATTGCTGAGGCTGGCTTTGAACTTGCAATTCTCCTGTCTCAGCCTCCCAAAGTGCTGGGATTACAGGTGTGCACCACCGCGCCCAGCTTGTAAGCCTACTTTTGACACATGTTCTTTCTTTTAAAAAAGCCAAAGCTGGGTTGGGATTGTAGCTCAGTGGTAGAGCGCTTGCCTTGCATACATGAGGCACTGGGTTCAATTCTTAGCACCACATAAGAATAAATAAATAAAATAAAGATATAGTGCTCATCTACAACTAAAAAAAAGTATTAAGGGGCTGGGATTGTAGCTCAGCGGTAGAGCGCTTGCCTCGCATGCGTGAGGCTCTGGGTTGGATCCTCAGCACCACGTACAAAGCAATAAAATAAAGACATTGTGTCCATCTACAACTAAAAAAATATTAAAAAAAAAAAGTATTAAAAAAAGAAAAAGGCCAAAGCCACTTTCCCCAAACAATTTCAGAACATGAGCAGGCCAGCCATAAAAATACCTTATATGAACAATAGCAACATATGCTCTTCTGGAACTCTTCTGGGTCACCATATGTGTACGCAGTCCTTCATCCTTCTGTTTCATGTTTTTGGCAAATCTAGTATGATAGGTTCCACCTCTCTTGTTTCAAAAATAGAAAATTTGGGGACTGGGGTTATGGTGCAGTGGTAATGTGCTCGCCTAGCACGCGTGAGGCACTGGGTTCGATCCTCAGCACCACATAAAAATAAAATATTCTGTCCACCTACAACTAAAAAATAAATATTAAAAGAAAATCTAAATATCTAAGTGTAACAACAAGAGCACATTTTTAAAAAAATAGAGAATTTGAAGTTCAGAGATATTAAGCAATTTGCTCCTGAGATCAGATAGTACAGCTGGGTATCAAAAAGGCAGAAGTTTTATTTCAAATAGAATATACCAGAGTTCTCCTCTCTCCCTGTCCTATTCTGCAATTCTTGGTGAATCTTACCCCCTAACTCTGGCAAGCAGGCATCTGGATTTCCTGGAGACAGATCCTCATCCACGGGTTCTCTGCCTCTTTGTGGAACCACTGCAGATCTGAGAGCTGGTCCTCAGGATATTGATTTTTATCCTCGCTGATAGATAAATAGATTGGAGAGGATAAGTCACCCTGACTAAACTGACATACAACTAAGTGATAAAGCCAAATACTAATTTCTTAATTTATAATGGGAAATTAAACTGTTCAGATTACTAGTATATTAGAAGTCTTTATGAATATGTTGGAAGAATAGGCTTGATTTGAATCAAATTTTAAGGAACCCAACACAAGATACTTAGAAATGCTCTCTCCCCCGGACAGATACAATTGTGACATATTGTCCTTGCTCAACTGGTCTTTTTCTATATAGCAGACTCCTCTCTCTTTCGTTACAACATTGTATTGAATGGATCACAATGAATTTTCCTAGATCATAGTAAATTGCCATTTTCATTCCCTGGAGGAAATTTAGAAAACACCACAAGTGTATACCTAACACACTTCCTAATCATCACCAAAAAAGAGTTTGAAAAGCTCAAAAAGTTTTAAAAGACATAATGGTGTAGGCCTGTAATCCCACCAACTCAGGAGGCTGAGGCAGAAGGATAGCAAGTTTGAGGCCAGCATCAGCAACTTAGTGAGGCCCTAAGGACTTAGTGAGACAGAGCCTCAAAATAAAAAACAAAAAAGATGGAGGATTTAAGCACCACTGGGTTCAATCTCCAGTACCAAAACAAAACAAAACAAAAAAAACCTCTTTGTAATGACGACTTTTAAACAAACATAAAGGGAATCTCCCTGTACATATAACCCAGCTTCCACAGTTATCAACATCCTGCTGTTTTTTTTTTTCCAACACACACACACACACACACACATACACACGCTTCTCCCTCAGAGAATTTTAAGTGAAATTTCTAGATCTTGTCTCTAAATCTTATGTCTAAATTCAGGTGTCATTCCCTGTTTGGAATGTACTCTATGCACTGGTTACAAATTTCTTCCTCTCCTCCTCCTCCTCCTCCTCCCCCTCCTCCTCCTCTTCCTCCTCCTCTTCTTCTCCTCCTCCTCCTCCTCCTCTTCTTCTTTTTCTTCTTCTTCCTTCTTCTTCTTCGTTGTTATTATTATTATTTGTTCTGTGGAATTGAATCCATGAGCACTTTACCACTGAGCTCTACCCCCAGCCCTTTTTATTTTTTATATTTTATTTTGAGACAGGGACTAGCTAAGGTGCTGAGGCTGGCCTTGAACTTGCAATCCTCTTGTCTCAGCCCCATAAATGGCTGGGATTACAGGCGAGCACCACCACACCTAGCTGCAAATGGCATTCAAAGCCTACACGCCAAGCAACTTGGGGTAGGGTTGAAATGAGAGACTGGACATGAATGGCTTGTAAAACTGAGTTCTGTATTTTTTTTCAACTGTTTTATTTACTGTTGTACTCTACCTAAAACAGGCTCGGACACATAAACATTTGCAATATAAATACTAAGGAGAATAAAGGCAGATTCTGGACTAAAATTCATAAAGCTACAATTAATCACTCACATGTAACTTATCTTCATTATTTTGCTGTTTGAATTTGAATTTAAATTTTCTTAAGGAAAAAGGAAATGGGAAGGAGAAAAGAAGATATTATCAAGTTTAAAAAAGAAGTACTGGGCTGAGATTGTGGCTCAGTGGCAGAGTGCTTGCCCCTCACATGTGAGGCACTGGGTTCCATCCTCAGCACCACATAAAAATAAACAAAATAAAGATATTGTGTCCATGTATAACTAAAAAAAAACTTAAAAAAAGAAGTACTATATGGAGGCTAAATTTATGAATCTTGAATATTTGTTAACATATGGATTCAGCCTGTAATCCCAGCACTTTGGGAGGCTGAGACAGGAGGATCGTGAGTTCAAAGCCAGCCTCAGCAATGGCAAGGCACTAAGCAACTCAGTGAGACCCTGTCTCTACATAAAACACAAAAAATAGGGCTGGGGATGTGGCTCAGTGGTTGTGTACCCTTGAGTTCAATCCCTAGTACCAAAAAATATATATATATATGGATTCAGAAATCTTGAAGATACCAGTGCATATTTTTGACTAAGAACCTGAGATAGTATAGCAGCCAATTCTTTATAAAACAATGGGAAATGCTAAAAGTCGTAGGTATAGAAATAAATGTTTTCTGGGGCTGGGATTGTAGCTCAGCGGTAGAGCGCTTGCCTTGCATGCGTGAGGCCCTGGGTTCGATCCTCAGCACCATGTACAAAGCAATAAAATAAAGACATTGTGTCCATCTACAACTAAAAAAATATTAAAAAATAAAAAAATTAAAAAAAAATAAAAATAAAAATAAATGTTTTCTTATTTGCGTAGACACTGCATAACTTAGCCAAAATATTTCTATGCTATTATTGATAAATGTCTTGAAAATAGTCAACATATTCTTTTTTGGGGGGAGTGGGTACCAGGGACTGAACTCAGGGGCACTCGACCCCTGAGCCACATCCCCAGCCCTATTTTGTGTTTTCTGTAGAAACAGGGTCTCACTGAGTTGCTTAGTGCCTCGCCTTTGCTGAGTCTGGCTTTGAACTCGTGATTCTCATGTCTCAGCCTCCTAGCTGCTGGGATTACAGGCGTGTGTCGCTGTGCCTGGCCAACATACTCTTATAATAAGACAATTCAACTATCAATACTTTACTCTGGTCACATCACTGGCCATAGATATAAAATGCAATAATAAGTTGTTTTCTTTTTTTTTTTTTTTTTTGGTACTGGAGATTGAACTCAGGGGCACTCGAACACTGAGCCACATCCCCAGCCCTATTTTGTGTTTTATGTAGAGACAAGGTCTCACTGAGTTGCTTAGCGCCTCGCCCTTGCTGAGGATGGCTTTGAACTCGCGATTCTCCTGTCTCCTGCCACCGCGCCCGGCTATAAATTGTTTTCTATAAATGTTGGGTAAGACATTATATAAATGTTGGGTAAGACCAGTCACTGTGATACCATTTGCTTAAATCATGAACAATATTTCTCTTATGTATAGTTAATCTGTTCTTTAGTTTTTAATACTTTGTTTTATTTTTAATTTTTGTATTGTGGCAGTGCTGGATCACTTTTTTTCCTTTAAACTTTTTCTCGTGAGGTTAAGGGTGAACAATAATTGGCTGATGGCTTTGGAGGGCTAGAATTTTAATTGGACTGAGCAGTTCACTACCATTTTTAGTAAATCCCTGGTATCACTTGAGTGATTAACAAAAGTTTTTATTTATATATATATTTTTTAAAATAATTTTTTATTTGTTCTAATTAGTTATACATGACAGCAGAATGCATTTTGATTCATTGTACACAAATGGAGCACAATTTTTCATTGCTCTGGTTGTAGGAGCTCTGTATTAAATTGAACTTTCAAAACCAAATTCCCAATGCCTATCTCAGATCTATTGACACAATTGTCATGGGGTAGGACGGCCATCTGTGTATTTCCAAGTTACCCTAGCATATTTGATGGTGGCTTGTCCAGAGACAAGTCACTGCTAGGAAGTGGCTGGCAAGGTAGTGATAGAGGCATTCTCTCCTAGGTCTCAGGGTCTGCTTGGTGTTCTGGAAATACAAGGGCATGGGACCTGATCTGTTGTGACTATGGGGCTGAAGATGGACCTGACCCTAAGGCCCCACCAGATCCTGAGGTGAGGGGATCATTGCACCTTGTTTGAGAGGATCTGATATTAGTCCCTGCTTTGGGTGCTGGTAGATCTTTGGGGTGGGGGTGCATCTGAATGAAATGGCAAGATTTAGAAGTGAAGGGTGGGAGGGAAAGGAAGGCTGGACCAGGAGGCTGCCCTGGAGCCTCTGTGCTGGGGTGGGGGGTATCAGGTTTCAAGGTGAACCCCAGTGGAGGTGCTTGTTTTGCTTGAAGATGACACATGCAGGTGTCACTCAAAACTGCTGGAATGCACAGCTGGCATTGTGTATGAATGCTCCTTGCCCTGATTCGTGCAGCCCTAGATCATGGGTGACACTGCTGTGGAGAAAAGGTGGACCTATGAGGCAGGTGGAAGGATGGTAGGTCAAGACCTGACCCAGCCTCTGTGAATGACAGAGGGCACGACTCCTCTTTCTCTTCCCGTCTATAACCCCTCAACACTTGACAGTGTTGAACTTGTCTGAATCAGGTGCTTCTGGAAAGTAGCTGCAGTAAAGAAGTTCCCCCATCCTTCTGTGCTCCCTCTTCAGTTTATATTCTGAGGAATGGCTCATCTTAAAGGACTACTCTGTTCTAAAATATTCCAGGATGAGACTCACTTCTACTCTTCTTCAGGAATTCAGATAAGATCTTCTCCCTCCATTCCTTCCTCCTGATGATGCTCTCAGTTACCTGCCTGTCTAAAGCTCCAGACCTCATTCCTTTTCTTTGATACCTTCCTCACTGATGAACATTTTATTCTCCCCATTCAACAGGCAGGACAAAATCATCTGCATTATTGTCTGGATGCGTTCACCTTCCACTGCCGCCTTTTTAAAAAAAATTTTTTTCCACTCTCTTCTCCTTTATTCTCTTTTTCTTCATTATAAAGAATTTTGCAGGGGGGCTGGAGTTGTGGCTTGGTGGTAGAGCACTTGCCTAGCATGCATGAGGCACTGAGTTAGATTCTCAGCACCACGCATAAATAAATAAAATAAAGGTCTATCAACAACTAAAAAAATATTAAAAAAAAAAAAAGAATTTTGCGGGGTCTGGGGCTGTAGCTCAGTGGTAGAGTGCTTGCCTAGCATGTGTGAGGCACTGGGTTGGATTCTCAGCACCACATATAAATAAAAATAAAGTTCTATCAACAACTAAAAATATATATACATATTTTTAAAAGAAGAATTTTGTAATTTTGTGGAGCTGGTAGTGTAGCTCAATAGTAGAGCCTGCCAGCATGCACCAGGCTCTGGATTCCATCCCCAACACACACATACAAAACAAAACAAAACAAAACAAAACAAAACAAAAGAATATTACAATGAGAAATTTACTGATGATAATCTATCAGAAATCTAGTTGATAAGTTGCATGACATTGAATGCTGTATGATGTACTTTAAAATGAAAATTTTAATTTTATGTGTATTTTACTACAATTAAAAGAAATCCAAGCCAGGAGCTATGGCTCTTGCCTGTAGTCCCAGGAACTCAGGAGGCTGGGAAAGGAGGATCACCAGCTGGAGGCCAGCCTAGGCAAGTTATGAGACCCTCCTTCCCCCAAAGAAGAAATCCCAACTGATGATGTAACTCAGTGGTAAAGTAGCCTACCTAGAATGAACAAGGCTCTGGGTTCGTTCCCCAGCACTGGAGAAAAAAGAAAAAGAAAATTCCAGCTGATAGAGAAATACAATGGAATTAATTTTTCAAACCATTAGAACCCTTGCTCTGTACTGGCAATGGGTTAGGGGGTGGAGAAGTGGGTGGGATCTGACATAGGACATGAGTAAGACCTGCTTCCTGTGGTCCAGGAGCTCCCTGCCTTGCTGGAGAGACACATGCATTC
The DNA here is from genome assembly GCA_028644305.1 of Xerus rutilus. Lineage (NCBI taxonomy): Eukaryota > Metazoa > Chordata > Mammalia > Rodentia > Sciuridae > Xerus > Xerus rutilus. The sequence continues at coordinate 7,294,525 of CM053411.1, forward strand.
TCTGCTAATTGAGCTACATAATTCCAGTGACACGCATTTTAATAGACATGTGTACAGCCTTATTTGAGTCAGGTTGTAAAGGGCCTTGAATGCTGTGTTAAGTAGATTGGATTTTATCCTATGGTAATTGATGGCCGTGAATGGTTTTAAAGCCAAGGTAGGGTGTAAATAGATTCACTGCAATTCCTAATGTTTGTCACCACACATTAGCTTTGTATGGAGTAAGAGAGCAATGGCTTTCACAGCTTTAAAACATTGACCCCTATAAATTTGTCTTATGCCATATTTCTCTCTCTCTCTCTCTTTTTTTTTTTTTTTTTTTGGTACTGGGGATTGAATTCAGGGGTGCTGGACCGCTGAGCCACACCCCCAGCGCTATTTTGTGTTTTATGTAGAGACAGAGTCTCACTGAGTTGCTTAGGGCCTCAGTGTTGCTGAGGCTGGCTTTGAACTCGCGATCCTCCTGTCTCAGCCTCCCAACGTGCTGGGATTACAGGCGTGCGCCACCGCGCCCGGCCATATTTCTCCTTTAAATATACTTATGCTCAGGAAAGAAAGCGTTAACTGTTACTAAGTCTACTGGGAAGATACAGACAGATCTGGCAAGCGCTCTGTAGAAGATGTGCATGAGACACATTCAGAGCTCAGGGAGTAGCACAAGCCCTGTGTTGAAGGCGACCGGGAGGAAGTGGACAGGAGGAAGTGGGCTGCTAAAATGAGGAGGGAAATGAGTGAGGAAGCTGGAAAACGTAGGCAGGTGGGCAGTAGGTGCCAGGCCATCACCAGGGCCATAGGGCAGACAGCTTTGTGTGACAGGCTGAACCTCCTCTCTGAAGATGATGACAAGCCATCAAGGGCTCCATTAATAACGATGATGATAACGAGATAGTACTTATTACATAGCAGGAACTATTGTATGGGCTCTACTGACATTGACTCATTTAACACCGACAATAACTATGTTAGATGGTTTAAATCAAGTTGGTGGCCACCCGAGGGATGATGGTCCCGAAGACCAGTCTGGATACAGGTTGTTATGGCTCAGGATAAAGAAGAAAGGCAGGATGTAAAGGAAGCGATGGTGTAGAAAATGAATTAATTTGTGTGCTTTCAATTATTTTGCACCTGTGGTTTGTTTTATGGCTCCAGATATCTTGGCAAACGTTCTATTTACACGAGAAGAGAATGTGTCTTCCGCTGTTGTTGGGCGGAGTTTCTATAAATGTCATCAGGTTCAGCTGGTTCGCAGTGCTGTTCTTTTGCAAATTTGATAAATTTCCAGCGATTTCGTCGTGGATTTTTCTATTTCTTCTTTCGGTTCTACATTCTCCTGACAGCACAATACAGTCGGTAAAATATTGCGACACAGACGACAGAACGTTTGCTTGGGGTCGGCAGAAACGGTTTCTCTCTTTAAATTTACTATAGAATGCCGAAACAAAACGGAAATCACTGCGTAACCCGACCGGCCTAGAGAAGCTCAGGAAAAATGCAAAGCAGGGAGTCTGGACATTCGGCTACGCCCCTTTCCCGGGTTGGCAAGGCAACTGATACCCAAGCCAGCCAATCGGTGAGATGTTCACCTGTGGGGGCGGGGACACAGCAAGAGCCAATGGGACGCGGGCCAGATGGTCCTATGGACCAATAGGTTGGGCGACGGGGCGGGCTTTCGATGAAGGGACGGCGGTGGGAAAGATGGCGGCGGCCCTGAGACCCTCTGGGTGGTGGCAGCGGTGGCGGAGGCGTTTGTCGGCTTGGGATGGGTCCAGGATGTTGCTGCTTCTCCTCTTGTTGGGGTCTGGGCAGGGGCCACGGCGAGTCTGGGCGGGTCAAACGTTCGAGTACTTGAAACGGGAGCACTCGCTGTCGAAGCCCTACCAGGGTGAGGCGCCCGGGGCGAGGTGGTCGTGCAGTGGGAGGGCTTCGGGACCTGAGCTCATCGGTGGTGGGGCCCGGAAAAGGCCTTCGTGGTGTGCAGGAAACTGCCGGCGGCGCTTGGGAGCCCAGGGGGACTCTCGCTCCGTTCGGAAGCCACAGGTCTGAAGGGCAGGGGTCCGCCCCCGCCCCTTCCCGAGTGCTAGAAGTTTCTAGTAGGTCTAGGTAGGGCTCTCATGCCTCCAGCCCGAGGCCCGGACGAAGGGAAGCTCGGAGTTGGACAAGAGGAGCGCGGGAAGGAAAGAGAACGGAGAACAGTGAGGAATGATTGAGAGTCACTAGCAGTGAGCCAGTATCGGGACGGAGCTGTGGATGTGTTAGAAATAAAGCATGAGGGCTGGGATTGTGGCTCAGTGGCAGAGCACTTGCCTAGCATGTGTGAGGCACTGGGTTCGATTCTCAGCACCACATATAAATGAATAAAATAAAGGTCCATCAACAACTAAAAAAATATTTAAAAAGAAATAAAGCATGAGGAAGAACTGGGGCAGAAATTGGCCAGAGTGAGAAGATAACTTTTTAAAAAAATTTTTTTAAGTTGTTGAGGGACCTTTATTGTATTCATTTATGTATATGTGGTGGTAAGAATCGAACCCAGTGCCTCATACACATGAAGCAAGTGCTCAACCACTGAGCCACAACCCCAGCCCAAGATTAATTTTTGTTGCTGGTTAAAACACCTGCTTTTTTCCAGGGTAGGAGTCCTAATGTTGAAAGAGGCTGCTTAGCTTTGCTAAACATAGTGAGACCCCAACTCAAAAAAAAAAAAAAGAGGAAAGAAGGAAAAATCGCAACAGCAAAAAATTCATTAGTGACAGAAGGTGGAAGATCGAATCAGATGAAATAGAAAAAAAAAGATAAGCTCCAGTTTTTGTGTGACTTTTTGTGGTGTTGAGGAGTATGAGCTGATCTACTTCCTTTCCATAGGTGTGGGCACAGGCAGCTCCTCACTGTGGAATCTGATGGGCAATGCCATGGTAATGACCCAGTATATCCGCCTTACTCCTGATATGCAAAGTAAACAGGGTGCCTTGTGGAACCGGGTGGTAAGAATCTTTCTCCCTTTTGTTTTGGTGACCCAGAATGTCCTGAAAAGTTCAGCAGTGGCATATTGACTTAATTTTACTGTCTATTCCCAGTATTCTGTCTTTTGTAGATGTCAAGGATCATTATTTCAGAGATTATGGTGACCTTCATAATAAAGAAATCAGCTATTTAGGGACATGTTCTCTTTTGCCCTTATTATAGCAAATAAGTCATTTTGAATCTGTTTTTAGGAATGTCTTTAATTCCTGATTGACTGAATAGTACCACTTCTTGAGGTATAATAATTCCTATATCCTATTAAATTTGTAAAGTAGAAGAGTGCTTTTTTTTTCCTCCTGTACCAGGGATTGAATCCAGGGGCACTTGGCCTGTTAACCACTGAGCCACATTCCCAACCCTTTTTATTTTTTATTTTGACACAGGTCTTTCTAGGTTGCTCAGGGCCTCACTAAGTTACTGAGGCTGGCTTTGAACTTGTGATTCCTCTGCCTCAGCCTCCTGAGTTGCTGGGATTACAAGCATGTCTCACTGGGCCTCAGTGAAAGAGTGCTTTTTAAAATTTATCCCACTGCTTAGCTTGGTGGAGCTCACTTGTAGTCTCAGCTATTTGGGAGGATGAGGCAGGAGGAACTCTGGAATTCCAGGCCAGCCAGGTCAAGATAGTGAAATCTTTATTTAAAAAAAAAAAAAAAAAAGATAGTGGGATCTTATTTCAAAACGAAATAAATATGGGCTGGGGCTATAGCTCAGTGGTAGAGTGCTTGCCTAGCATGTACCAGGGTTCCACGCCTAGCATGCATTAATAAATAAATAAATAATTTATTCCAAACTTTATCCCAGTAGCCCACCCTTGTTATTTCAGTTTGAAGAGTCTAATTTAAAATTTTATTTTCACATGAAAGTCACTGAGAGCTGTTGGTCATTTTATCTGTCCCTCTCTGGACTTTTTCTAGCTACATTGTCTTCCTTGAGGTATGGTGGCAAGAAGTGAATGCAGTATTCCTGGTGTGGCTGCACTGTGATTTGGTACAAGTGTAAGATGATGCTTTCTTTTTGGTTTCCAGGCCTCTTTCTGTTACTTTTGGGGATGACTTTGGCATCCTTTGATATATTCTCTTGGGCTCCCATAAATGAAGAAAAAAAAATCTTGCTTTTACATGGCTTTTCTCATTAGTTGTAGATGAGTGATCCTAAGAAAAGAGAGCTCTTTCTTTTCCATATTCCTTTTCTGGAGCAGAGAATTCTGAAGGAGCAGGGGATAAGAAAGGTTTCTCAGTGAGCTATCTGTACAAGTTGGCCCCATAACCCAGATTTTAGTGCTGAGCTCATTTTTAAACAGAGTCTAGAGCACGGTAAAGGGCAGTTGAAGGACTTGAATTATGAATCTAGCTCTGTCACTGACCCATCATGAGCCTTCCATAGGTTATTTAACCTCTCAGTTTTTAATTTCTGCATCTGTCAAGTGAACTTAATAATAACCTGTTGTACGTGCCCACTAAGGTGGTTGTGAGAATAAAATAAGACAACAGATGTGAAAATACTTTTGGGAAAGTTAGAATGATTACAGAAATATGTGTTGTTTTTACATCTGTTAAAGTTTCATTGATGGGACTCTTATGGGTAATTAAATGAATATGTTCAAGGCTTGATACTTTGCTGCAGTCTTCCTTTTTCTCTGCATAACTCATTTAGCAGCAATTGTATTCCAGAATCCAGTTCTGCCTTTTTTTGGATTCTTTGATACCTGTTTTTTCTTTTCTTTTTTTCTTTTTTCTTTCTTTTTTTTTTTTGTGATGCTGGGAGATACCTGTTTTTTCTACTACTTGTCCATCAGAATGAACAGTGAGTTATTTGAGTAGATACATTTGTTTGAGCAGTGGACCTCAAAAGTGGCTGTCCATTGGATTCAGTGCCTGGATTCCGCTTCCAGAGGTTCTGACTTAATTGGAATAGAGTGCAGCTTGGCCATTGGGATTTTAAATAGCTCCCCTAGGAGAATCCACTATGCAGCTAAGTTTGAGAACTACTGTTGGACTTAACCCAGAACAGTATAGCATTGTGTCACAGGAGGCCAAGAATCAGTGACAGTTATCTTTTGCCTCATTTTGAACTACTCTGGCCTTCTTAAGGACATAATTTCTACCTACTAATAAATCTGTGGGCAGATTTCTGTCGCTGAATTTCACTCTTGACCTAAAATCTAAATAAAACAGCCGAGAGATAAGAGCTCAGAATGACAGGACATCAACTGGGCTCTTCAGAGTAGGGTAAGCTATTGGGGATTTCAGGGCTCTTTGTGGAAACAGAAGTATTCAATCTCCTTTCATTTTGATTTTACTCCCCTAATGCTACTGCTTTTGGAAAATATCCCAAAAATTAAAAATGAAAACTGAAAATGGTCAAGCAGTGTGTTGCTCAAGAGCCAGAACAGTCTGTTTGGAGAGCCTTTGGCTGAACCCAGCTGGTTTGTTTCTCCCTCCCTCCTTCCTTCACAGTGGACTCTAACCGAGAGCCTCCCTAGACCGCATACTGTACCCACTCTGGTTTCTCTTTGAAACTGTTCAGCTATTCAGAGCACTTAACCATCTGCCTGCTGCTTCTATGTTTAAAGGTTTTGAGACACTATTCAAAAAGAGAACAACAGAAGCCTGATTAGTACCTATATCCTTAATGTGTCATCACCAGAGGCTATCCCAGTGGTGGGAGTGGTGTTCTCCTCTGGTACCTTTATGCTTCCTGGTCATGCCAGGAAGATTTGGGGGACTGTAGCTCACCCTTCTCGTGGGAACTCAGGCTTGCCCCTCAGCTTGGCAGAGGGCCAAGTCTAGCTAATTAGAGTCGTTTATAGCTTCTGCTAATTATTCCTGGAAACCTTTGCATAATTACTTAGCTTTTCTTATTCCTTTATAATGAATGATGCTTTGGCCGTTCTTTAAATCTCAGCTTTTTAGAGTCTTTCTTCAGAGGAATGATCTCAAGATGCAAATGAATATTAATTCAGTCATCTGCTCCATAGGCTGAGAGACTCTGCTGGATAGATGTAGGATCATGGTAGTCTAACTTGTCTTTTCCAACTGTGGAGTCCTATCCTGTTTCTGGTGGGAGATATTGAATATGATTAGGTGGTTTGTTCACTCTTCATTTAAATATCTTAAACAGTTGCATAACTCGATGCTTTAATTTTATGATGCAGACATGTCACAAGCCTTAGATTTCAGTTTTAACCCATAGCCTTGTTACCTGCCTTTATGTTTTCCAAGTCTGTAGACTGCTGCTGAGGGCTTGAGGGGTTTCATATTTCCAATTTCTTATTGATTCCAGCGTCTCTTTTCCTTTTAGCCATGTTTCCTGAGAGACTGGGAGTTGCAGGTGCATTTCAAGATCCATGGACAAGGGAAGAAGAATCTGCATGGCGATGGCTTGGCGATCTGGTACACAAAGGATCGAATGCAGCCAGGTATTGGGCACCCCAAGTTGCTCTTGTGTGGGTGTGATAGGCCTGCTTTTTCATGTGCCCTCTTTTTGAGAAGGCTCCTCCCCACAGTCTTCCCTCTCCCTTTATGTCCGTGGATGCACACTGGTCTGTGTAGTCTCCAGAATGGGGTGGTTCTTTATTAGCCCTTATTAGCTGCGTATTAGCAGCTGAACTTGACTCATCTGGGGGCGATTTCTTACTTACTAGTTCTCTCTGAGTTTCCCTGTCAAGTCTGGCCCATCAGCTGGATGGAAGCACTGGCTCTCCTGAGCATTGATGAGTGGTGAGCTGATTTCTTCTGGCACATTCAGTGAGTGCTCTCCGCACTTCTAAGCCCAGGGAAGAGTAATCTGTTTTGCCTTGCAGTGTGGGAGCCATTGCTCCAAGTAGATGGCAGGCTCAACCTGATTTGACCTGATCTCTTTTGTAATAAGAATTCGAACTTGGGAATTCATTTTTCTCTTGGGAGCATAATCTTCACCAAGTGTTTGTGAAGCAGAATTCTGTAGGGGCACCTTAACAACCAGTGTGGATCAGGGAGCTGCCATAGTGCTAAACAAGGTTGAAGTGGCCTCTCTCTTTCCCCGCCTTCAGCAGCAAACAACTAGATGTTTACTGGGCCCTTGTTACAGGCCACGCACTTTGCTTGGTGCTTTTACATGTGTTTTCTCATCTTGAGAGGCCTGGGAGTCATTTGAATTTCACCTTTTCCTTCATCATAGTGAGATATGATTCCTTTATCAACTCTTGGCTTTATTTCATTGTTCATCATCTGTTCTCTCTCTCTAGGGCCTGTGTTTGGAAACATGGACAAATTTGTGGGGCTGGGAGTATTTGTAGACACCTACCCCAATGAGGAGAAGCAGCAAGAGGTAATGGCAAGTGTTAGAGCTTAGGTCAGCTGCACTGACATCACAGTTCTTTCCCTCAGGAGTGTTGTGCAGGAGGGAACCAAGGGGCTAGACAGTGAGGGGTTCTTTATCTGTTGAACTTCAAAAGTTAATGTCCTTGTCAGTATTTTTTCTAGAGAGAACTGTTGATGATTGCATAGTCCTTTGGGAATAGCTGTCATGAACAGGCACTTTTTCTCTGGTGTTAACAGTGTTCTCTTATGCACATTAGGTAGCCACTGAAATTGAGCACACTTGGCTGGTTGGTGACTTGGCTGCTAGACCAGCGCCAGAGCAGCTGAATTAGTGTAGCTCTGCTCCCCTAACCTTTCATCCATCACTGCTGTGCTCTCTTCTACCGCTTTTCACCCTTTCCAGCATCTTTTTCTTCTTCCTCTTCTCAGACTTGAATAGCAGTTCTCACCTACTGGAAAGATTATAAGTTAAAGGAAATTGATGCAATCCCAGCATTTTGCTGGAACCCAGTACCTGACCATTGGCAGAGCTGCTTGCTTTTTATTAGTTGACCCTAAGCATTCTTTAGTGCTTCCAAATACTGGCGGCAGGCTTGTACTCTCTCTGTCCTTTGATGCTGCCATCAGATGGTGGACAAATCATTATGGCAAGTTGTCACTGGATATCCTGTAGGTAGATAATACTTAACAAGGAAGACAGGATCAGGAATGGAGGCAGAGGTGACTTTTTTTTTTTTTTTGCAAAGTTTTATTATGAAAATATTAAAATGTGTAAAATGATCATCATATATGATGATCAACACCTGGATTCAATAGTTATATTTCCCACAGTGTTCACCTTAGAGAGGATGGAATGAAGTGAGACCTGAGTTAGGAGAATAACCTTTTGTTGTGGGTCAGTTGGAGTTACTTCTCCATGTTCCTTCTGGGCTTCTGTTCGTTCCACGTACGTCAAACACCAAACACTTTGTAGGTGGCCAGACCCTGGGAATTAGTAAGACCAACATGGTCTCTGCACTCCAGCATGGAGGGTGGTTTAGGGGAATCTTGGGTACATGGGAGGACCCAGGAGGAGCTCTGATCTTGAGTAGGGTGGTTGTAGCTGCAGAAGGCTTCCTCCAGGAAGTAATGTTTACACTGGGGTCTGCAGGATAAGGAGCCATTGTTCCATGTGGAGGGAAAAGCATACCTTAAGGTGCTAAGGTAGGAGAGGGGACTTTGAGTGTGAGGAGATAAAGGAGCATCTGATGGGAATGAGGCTAGAAAGAACAGTGGGGTCAGCAGTCTTGCCGAGCTGCACAATTCCAGGGTAGCTGTCCACCTTGCATTCTTTAGCATTCATACACTGGCTGTTTTGATCAGTACCAGAGCAGCCTCACCACGTACTGCAGGAGGCCTGGTTCTGAGGGATTGTGTTCCTCTGGAGGTCTGGACATGATTGTAAGGGGCATGTGCACCAAGGGACTCTGACAGGAGGAGAGTTGGGACATATTAGTAGTCATGCTGACTGCAGAGGATTAGTGGTAGTTAGAAGCCCATAGTAAGAGCTTTAGGAGCTTCAGGACTTGATGGGAGTTTTAAAACTGGCTTTTCTTTTGTCTGTTGTTTTTGTGGTACTAGGGATTGAATGCATAGTGTTCTACCACTGGGCTACATCTCCAGCCCTTTTTATTTTATTTGGAGACAGGGTCTTACTAAATGGCCTAAGGTGGCCTTGAACTTGTGATCCTCCTGCCTCAGCCTCCCATAAAAAAATAAAAAGGGATAGAGATGTAGTTCAGTGGTAGAATGTCCCAGGTTCAATCCCCAGTACCTAGGGAGGAAAATACAAGCAATTTTATTTCTATACACTTGGAATGAATAATCCAAAAATGAGAGTAAAACAATTCTGCTTACACAATTATCAAAAAGTATTTTTTAGATTTTTTTTTTAGTTGTAGATGGACACTATGCCTTATTTATTTATTTCTATGTGGTGCTGAGGATTGAACCCAGTGCCTTACTACTGAGCTAAAAGTATTTTAATACTTAGAAATAAATTTAATAACAACAACAACAGAAAAACTTTGACAATTACAAAATACTTTTCAAAGAAATTAAAGAAGACCTGCTGGGCATGATGGTACATGCCAATAACCTAGTAGTTCAGAGGAGATTGGGTGCATTCAGGGTGGTATGGCTGTAGACTAAACCCAGTAATTCAGGAGGCTCTGAGGCCAGTCTGGGCAGCTTAGTGAGACCCTATCTCAGGGGAAAAAAAAGAAAGATCTGGGGGCATAGCTCAGAGGTAGAGCACCTCTTGGTTAAATCTTTGGCAAAAAAAAAACAAAAAAACAAAGTAAAATTAAGGCAGACTTAAGTAACCAGAAAGACATGCCATAGCGTGGATTGGAAGACTTGGAATTGTTAAATAATAAAGCTACTCACATTGATCTGTAGGTTTAATCCCTATTTATTGAAAATTGAGCTGGCTTCTTTGCAGAAATTGACAAGATGAGTGTATAATCCATAAGGAAGTTCAAGAATAGCTGATATATTTGGAGGCCAGTCGTGGTGGCACATGTCTGTAATCCCATTTATGTGGGGGCTAAGGCAGGGGGGTCAGAAGTCAGTGGCTAGCCTGCGCAATTTAGCAACCCTGTCTCAAGATAATATAGAAAAGGTTAGGCATGGAGGTGCATGCCTGCAGTCACATCAGTTTGGGAGACTGAGGAGGATTGCAAGTTTGAGGCCAGACTTAGCAACTTGCTGAGGCCCTAAGCAGCTTAGTGAGACCTGTCTCAAAATAAAGTAAAAAGATAATGGGGTGTAGCTCAGTGGTAGAACACTTACCTAGCATGCCTGAGCCCTTGGGTTCAATCCCCAGTATTGTAAAAAATAAAAATAAAAATGTATCAAGGACCTAATTTAAAAATTAAAACTATAGAGGCCTTAATTATAACAGTGATAGAGCGCTTACCTCACATGCATGAGGCACTCACTGGGTTCGATCCTCAGCACTACATAAAAATAAATAAAGATACTGTGTCCATCTACAACTAAAAAAAAAATTAAAACTATACTCAGGCTTGGTGGTGCATGCCTGTAATCCCAGCAACTCAGGAGGCTGAGGCAGGAGCATTGCAAGTTCAAGCCCAGCTTTAGCAACTTAGCAATGCTCTAAGCAATTTAGGGAGACCCTGTCTTAAAATAAAGAGTAAAAAGGGCTGGGGATGTGGCTCAGTGGTTAAGCATCCCAGGGTTCAATCCCACTAGTCCCCCTCCCTCCAAAAAATTAAAACTATAAAACTCAGAAGGAAATACAGGGTTAATTTTTCATGACCTTGGATTAGGTAATGATTTCTTAGATATAACAAAAAAAGAAAGAAAGAAACATACATTGACTTCAACAAATTTAAAAACTTGTGTGCATCAAGAAAGTGAAAAGACAACACATAGAATGGGAGAAAATATATACACATATCTTGTTAAGGACTTTTTTTTTCTGGAACATATAGCTCATTACAATTCAAAAAGAACCCAGTTAGGGGCTGGGATTGTGGCTCAGTGGTAGAGTGCTTGCCTTGCATGTGTGAGGCACTGGGTTCGATCCTCAGCACCACATAAAAATAACTGAAATAAAGATATCGTGTCCATCTACAACTAAAAAAAACATAAGAAAAAGAACCCAGTTAAAAAATAGGCAAAGCAGCCGGGTGCGGTGGCTCACGCTTGTAATCCCAGCACTTAGGGAGGCTGAGACAGGAGAATCGCGAGTTCAAAGCCAGCCTCAGCAATGGTGAGGCACTAAGCAACTCAGTGAGACCCTGTCTCTACATAAAAAACACAAAACAGGGCTGGGGATATGGCTCAGTGGTCGAGTGCCCCTGAGTTCAATCCCTAGTGCCAAAAAAAAAAAAAAAAAAATAGGCAAAGCATTTGATTAGATAATTTTCCAAAGATAAGCAAATAGCCAATAAACACATGGGAAGATACTCAACTTCATTAGCCATCAGGGAAAAGCCAATCAACCACAATGAGATACTTTTGTCACACCCACTTGGGATGGTTAAAATAAGAAAGACGGATGGTATGTGTTGACAAGGGTGTGGAGCAATTTGGAACTCATACAGTGCTGGTGGAGATAGCCAAGGATGCAGTTGCTGGAAAGCAGGTTATTAAAGTGGTTCAAGATAAATATAACTTACATGATGCAGCCATTCCATTGATAGGTATATACCCAAAAGAAATGCAGACACATCTACACAAAAACTTACATGCATGTTCACAGCAGCCAGAAAAAGGATGGATACACCTCACTTGTCCTTCAGCTGATGAGTGGACAAAATGTGATATATTTATACAGTGGAATATTAAGTAATAAGAAATGAAGTATTGATAGGTGTTTCAATATGTATAACTCTTGAAAACAATTTGCTAAGTGAGGGAAGCCAATCTCTAAAGGCCTATTTATTATATGATCCCATGTATATAAAATGTCCAGAATAGGCAGATCTCCAGAGGCAAAATAGTGTATTTGTGGTTGTCAAGAGTTGGGGTACGGGGGCTGGGGCTGTGGCTTAGTGGTAGAGCGCTTGCCTCGCATGCGTGAGTCACTGGGTTTGATCCTCAGCACCACATACAAATAAATAAATAAAGATATTAAATTAAAAAAAAAAAAAGAGTTGGGGTACGGGCTGGAGTTGTGGCTCAGTGGTAGAGCACTCGCCTAGTGCGGGTGAGGCACTGGGTTCGATCCTCAGCACCACATAAAAATAAAAATAAAGGTATTGTGTCTGCCTACAACTGAAAAAAAAAAAAAAAAAGAGTTGGGATACTTGGGTGGGTGAAGAGAGTGTCTCCTAGTGGGCACAGGGTTTCATTTTAGGGTGATGAAACTAAGATTGATTGTGATAATCACTCTTAACTCTGCATGTACTAAAAGCCATTGGATTATATATTTTAGGTGAATCATGGTATGTGAATTATATCTCAGTACTGTTGTTACTTGAAAACTGTTGATTGAAGGAAGACTCGATCATCTTTTCTGATCATCTTTTCTTCACACTGTGAATTCATCAGCTGATGATGATCAGTGGCTCATTTGAACTCAGATGTTAGTGAGAATTGCAGGGAACTCATTTGCATTCTTTTAGTTGAAATCAGAGTAATAAGAGACTTCCTGTTGATGAGAGCACAGAAGTGCAGCCCTTGGCAGGCTTGGCTCTGGTTCTTCTCTGTGAGACCTTTGGGCCTCACCTGGTGGAGGCAGAAGCAGTTGTTTAGAGAGGAGTGGGGAAGAGCTCTCTGATCTTTCTAGGTCAAGTATTATTTGAAGCACTCCTCATATGTATATATATTTTTTTGACGTAATGATAGTTTTTTTTCTCCAAATTGGGAGAAAATTAATACTATTTTCCAGTGTAAAAACACATTGTGGTTGGGTATGGTGGCACACAACTGTAATCCCAGCAGCTCTGGAGGCTGAGGCAGGAGGATCAGAAGTTCATAGCCAGCCTCAGCAACTTAACAAGGCCCTAAGCAACTTAGTAAGACCCTGTCTTAAATAACAAAAAAGGGCTGAGGATGCAGCCTAGTGGTTGAGTGCCCCTGGGTTCAGTCCCTGGTACCAAAAAAATCCAACACCAAAACAGCAACAAATAATAAGTAAAAATATTGTGGGCTGGGCATGTAGCTCCATGGAAGAGCCCATGTTTAGCATGCATGAGGCTCTGGGTTCAGTCCCCAGTACCACATCAAGTCTTTATCTTGATGAAGACAACAATCCCACTTTGGTCTTTTTACTTTTGGCAGAGAGAATCTTTACATCATTAAAGGAACTCCTACATCATTAAAGGAACTCCGTGACTTGTTAGGTTCTCTTATTATCACACTATTGTGTGTGATTTAGAATTTTTATCAGTGGTAGGTGGAGTAACACTTCCCAGCAGGAACTCTTGGAAGTCAGGCCTGTAGAGCACGTGTGGCAAGCTCTCTAGAGGGGAGTAGGCACCAACGCTGGGCTTCACGGCAAGAGCTGGCTTTGGAGGGAAGTGTGGAAGTGTAATGGCTTTCTGCTAGTGAAGGCAAGAAGGAGAGACATTTCTTTTTTATCTGAGACAGAGAAAGCAGGAGAGAGGAAGAAGAAAGCAAGAGCTCATGCTCTGGATGGTGCTTTGCTCTGGGTCAGTCTTCACCTTTGGGTTTTGACCCTTTGAGGTTTGGCTGCCTAGAAAGGTGCATGTACACATAGGAGTTGACATATAATTTTAGGAGGTTTACATTCCCCAAAGTACAACTGTAAACAGGACCCCTTGTCCTACAGAGTTGATAACTCTGACTGACAAATAGGATTGATATGTATTGAAATGATGGCAACAGTGAAATTAGGGCATATGTACGAGGCTGTGTTCTTAAACTTGGCCCTGGTAGTAATATGGGTGGGTGGGTTATGAACTAGAGCCTCAAATTTAAACTTTGGATTACTCCATTAGTCTTCAAGTTGCTTGACTTAGGATTGTTCTAGTGGGGCCACAAGTATGATAAATGGGATTAAAATGATTCCACAAGTTTCTTAGATTACGATGATGTTCAAGAATATGATGGTCTTATATGGCAGTTTATGGCCCTGGGAGTACCACTTTTCCATGTCTTCCAGTTAAGGAGCTGTGCGACCTGGATCAGAGCCACCAGTGTAGGTCCATGGGAGCTGGGGGCTTATGGAGCCTTCCCATGCTGCCCTGTGATCGGAGGAGAATCTCACTGATCGCAATACCCACTCTAAATAGGACAGCCATTGCTCAGTTAATCTGTCTCTATCCAAATTTCTACATAAAGGCCTAGGTAAGAGTACTGTAGGGGACTTGGGTTGTGGCTCAGTGGTAGAGCACTTGCCTAGCATGTGTGAGGCACTGGGTTCTATTGTCAGCACCACATAAAAAATAAACAAATAAAATAAAGGCATTGTGTCCATCTATAACTAAAAAAAAAAAAGAGTACTGTAGGACCCGCAGGTTATAGTAGAAGTCTGAAAAGTCACCTGTCTTATCTAGAGGGGTAGTGATCCAAGGGAGGGTGGATTGAAGAGATGAAGGAAACCAGCATAGGCTGAAAAAGAAAACTATTTTTTTTTTTAAAGAAAAATATCACATCTCATTCCGTATACTGGTTTATAAAAAAAACCTTTTGGTAATCTTGAAATTTTTCAGACAGAAAAGTTGGAGTATGGTGAAAACTAGATTCAGATTTATCTTTTTTATTTTTTGTTTTATTTTTTTTTAAATATTTTTTTTAGTTGTTGATAGACCTTTATTTTTTTTATTTATTTATATGTGGTGCTGAGAATCGAACTCAGTGCCTCACGCATGCTAGACAAGCACTTTACCACTGAGCCACAACCCCAGCCCCTGTCTTTTTTATTTTGATAAAAGTTTCAGACTTATAAGTTATAACAATATGACAAAGAATTCTGGAATGTTCTTCACCCAGATTCCTTCAGATGTTAAGTGTTCTATTGCACTTACTTTGTTTCTTCCTTTTATGTCACTCTATATGTGTATATTCATGCATGAGTATCTGTTTTCTTAACTAGCTAAGAGAACCTTGCCTTCATGATGCCTTCTTTTTTTTTTTTAAATATTTTTTTTAGTTGTAGATGGACACATGTCTTTATTTTATTGCTTTGTACGTGGTGCTGAGGATCGAACCCAGGGCCTCACACATATGAGGCAAGCGCTCTACCGCTGAGCTATAATCCCAGCCCCTCATGATGCCTTCTTAATCCTAAATACATGTTTCTTCTAAAACTGAGTTCTCTTACACAGCAAGGTGATCAAAGGAATTTAATAATGATAATGTAGATGGACACAATACCTTTCTTTCTTTTCTTTTTTTTTTAATATTTATTTTTTGGTTGTAGGTGGACAGAATATCTTTATTTTTATGTGATGCTGAGGATCGAACCCAGTGCCTCACGCGTGCTAGGCGAGCACACTACCACTGCGCCACAACCCCAGTCCCCCTTTATTTCATTTATTTATTTGTGTATGTGGTGCTGAGGATCAAATCCAGTGCCTCACATGCAAGGCAAGCTCTCTACCACTGAACTACAACCCAGCCCTGTTACCTAATCTTTAAGCCCTATTCAGATTTCACCAGTGGTCCCATTATGTCCTTCACAGTAAAAGGAACCCAGGCATCTCTTGCATTTGGTTGTTATGTTTCTCCTGTCCTTTAACTGAACCATTCTGTAGCATTTTTGTGTGTGGGGTTTTTTTCCTTTTTCTTTTTGTACTGGGGACTGAACCCAGAGGTGGTTTCCCCAGTCCTTTTTTATTTTTTTATTTTGAGTCAGCATCTCATGTAAGTTGTTGAGGCTGGCCTTGAACTTGTAGTCTTCCTACTTGTAGTTTGTAGCTTGTAAACTTCTCTAGTCACTGAGATTACAGATATGTGCCACTGTGCCTGGCAGTTTTCTTTGTATTTTAAGGTATTTTTTAGACCCTGCCCCCCCCCCCTTAAATAGTACATGTGAAACTTTTTTTTTTTTTTAATGTTGATAGTGAGAAAAGTGTAGCATGGTGATTGAGTCAGAGCTCTGGAGCCAGACTACTGGGTTTCAAATCCTGATTTCACTACTGAATAACCTGTGCCCTCTTGGACAAGTTTTCTTACCTGTAAAATGGGGTAGCAAAAATGGGGATACTATTGCTACCCACTATGGTTGTGGGAACTGAGTGAATGCAGGTGTGTTGGGTACTGAGGACAGTGCCTGGCACAGAGCAAACTGTCAGGAAATGCTGGTTGCTGTTCATTCCATTAAGTGGATTCCTCAGGGACATCTTGGCAGTAGATACTGTGACGCCATTCTCTCCTCCTTTCCCATCCTTCTTTTCTTCACATCTGCATTTCAGAGAGCAAATGGGCAGCTTAGCAGACTGAAGTATGGCTGGGCTGAAAGAGAGAGGCTCTCAGGTGCTGGTTCATGAACGTCGGTTGTTGGCAACAGCTTTTCATGGGCCCAAGAATCGGAACAGTGCAGGAATTTGTCATTACGTAGAAAACATTGTAAAGTTGCTGTGTTATGAAACTACATAGTTCTTTTTCATTTTTGGTGTTAAAATGTTCTTTTGTAAAATGGTACGTATTATAGATGATTGCTATTATCAATATATTTAATATACAATGAAAACAAAACACTGAACTGATTAATCTTCAAAATGTTTTGGGAAATTTCACTGATTAGTGACAGCCAAGGGTCTGAGAATTACTGCCCTTAATGATGAATGTTGGACATTGAACAGTATTTTTATCTAGAAATTTATTAGTTTAGCTAATAAATTGAATATTTATTGATTGAATATTTATTGACTTCCTCCTGAATACCAGACACTGTACTAAATGCTTAGCACATCTCATTTCATCCTGTGGTTCACCTGTGAGCTATGCATGATTCTCTTTGTTGCCAATAGAATCTCAAAGAGGTGATGGGGTCCACACAGGTTATGTAGCTGCCAGTTAGAACCCAGCACGCCCTGATTACAGAGGCTCTATGTGCTGTTTTTCTTTCTTTCTTTTTTTTTGCCATGCTGGGGATCGAACCCAGAGTCCACATGTGAGACAGGTGCTGTACCATGAGCTATACATCCAGCCCATCTTTTTTCTTTTCTCTTTTTTTGGTACTGGGGATTTAACCCAGGGGTGCTTTTACCACTAAGCCACATCCCCAGCCCTTTTATATTTTTTTTACTTTGAGCTAAGTTACTGAGACTGGCCTTGAACCTGCGATCTTCCTGCCTCAGGCTCCTGAGTTGCTGTGATTTGGGTGTGCAGCACCAGGCCTGGCTTAGTCCATCTTTTTTGTATCTAAGGGTTTACATCCTGTGTGCTTGGATCCATGAAGTTTTAGCATAGAATCCACAAACTCATTGTCGACCAACATGTGTTAGAGGTAAAATTATCCTCTAAAATGATCTTGTAGTGACCTTGTAGTACAAAAAGTTGAAAACATTTCTCTACCTTGCAAATAATCAGGAATTAAACTGCCACCTTGCCTAAATTGGTGTGATTCTTAAACCTTTGGTTCTAGCTAGAGGCTTCTTTCCAGGGGGAAATCCGCTACTGTGTGAAATCAGTGGCTACCCGAGAAACACCTTGGCAACTTCTGCTTAGGCATGGAAAGTAAGCTGGCGTTTAACGACTTCCTGCTACTGTGGGGTTAAAAGTTGAAGGCAGGTCGTGAGTTGCTGAAGCAGACGAGCGACAGCTGTGGAGCCGTGGGGCTGTGTCTCATGCAGCCTTTCTTTCGCTGCACATCAGTGTGCTGTCGTGGTTTTTAAAAAATTCAAACTCCTGTGACCATTCTAAACCTACTAAATGAGACACTGACTAGGGCATCCCCATAGGCGCACAGATGGAAAGCTCCCCCAGGTGATCCTGAAGTGCTGGTTATACCTGGCAGTGATCATACAGCTGGATGCCACACCATTCTTGGAAAGAGTAAGCACTCTCAGGCTAAAGACCGCTGTCCTAGGTACTCTGTAAAGTTGCAGCTTAAACTTTTTTTTTTTTGTACTGGGGATCTAACCCAGGAAACATGCTAAGTAAACACTCTATCATTGAACTAGATTCCCTGGCCCTTTTTATTTTGAGAGAGTCTTGTGAAGTTGGTGAGGCTGGCCTGGAACTTACAATCCTCCTGCCACAGCCTCCCCAGCAGCTGAGATTATATGCAGACACCATGGTGCTTGGCTCAGCTTAAATTTGTGATGGGGGTGGCACTAGAGGTGATATAGGAAGCAAGCTGTGGGGGCACCAGCTCTCCAGGGTTTTTGGTTGTTTTTTTTTGTTTTAGTATTTTTTTAGTTATACATGGACACAGTGTCTTTATTTTGTTTACTTATTTTTTTATGTGGTGCTGAAGATCGAACCCAGTGCCTCACATGTGCCAGGCAAGCACTCTGCCAATGAGCCACAACCTCAGCTCCCTCCAGGGTATTTTTAATCCCTTCTTTTCTTTAATTGTTTACTGCATGATACGCTTGCCATTCCCTGTCATAAATGATAGTCATAGAAGAATAATTTTATGGCAACTTAATTGTCTGCTGATTGGCTTCATGCCTTTCTGTATCCTGTACATGTTCTGCTACTGGTGTAAAATCAGCTGGGGAGCTTCTCTGGGGCCTCCCCCAACTCCTTGCTGTGGCTGTTGCCCCCTCTCACCCCAGCCACTTCCTCACTTGCTCAGACATACCTGTCATCTTTGAGTTCCTCACGTTTGTTGACCTCATGCTTCTTGTGCCCCAGATCTTGTGATGGCCTTCCTCTCTCAGTTCAGGTGTTGCCTCCTCAGAGAGAGGTTTCCATATCAGTCTCTGTCATGTTACCTACATTATTTTCAACATAGCATTTATCACCATCTGAAATAATTTTATTTACCTGCTTATTGTTTGTTTCTTCCACTTAAATGTCAGCTCCATGGGAGCAAACCCATCTGTCTTATTTTCCTTTGGACCTCAGCATCTGGAACAGTGCCTGGCTTGTAATGGATGCTCACTAAGTACCAGAAGAAGCAATGCTTTGTGGTCCACGCCCTTGCCTGCCCCCTTGCTACAGGCAGGGCTAAGCTGAGCTTGTGTGGCTTTCTCTTGATGCTGGTACCTTCGAACTGTGGAGGTTGACTGGAACAAAGCTTGGTAACCTCCAGCCTGATGATTTGCTGTCTCATGCTGTGGTGCTCCCCCAGGGCTGCTTCCTTGCCCACTAGTGTAGGTGAGAGTGACCACAGTTGTTTGAAAACAAACATCCATTGGCTCAATTAGAGGGTAAATGACTTCTTTGGATTAGAGCTGATTTCATAGTCCCTCAAACAGTGGGGTTTTTGTCTTCTGGGCAAGAGTTGTATCCCAGGCAGCAAAAGACATCGTGAATTTAGAATTTAGCCCTGTTTGCCTCTCCTGTCTCCCTCTTGCTGTGGAAATAAAATGGTCTAGAAACAGCCAAGCTCATGACCATCTGACTCCCAGAGATGTACATGGGGCCTGTCTGGCCAATGGGACACTTTTTTATAAAGCTCCTTCTGAAACTTCAGGACCCTTAGGATAGAGAGGTCTTTCTACTGGATTCCTTTGAGAATCTGATGACAGTAAGAGACCTTCTCAAAAAGATGTCCAAACACGTGTGCGTATGACTTTGCATATAGTTTTGAGTGGGTGCCAAGACTTGCTGAATGCTCTCCATGGACCCTAAAATTCTGTTTGGGGATTTTGGTTGATTGGTTCATCCATTGCAGCTGGGTCAGCTCCCCCATGGCCGCTTCTTTCTGACTTGGTCTTCTGTCTTCTGTACCCTCTCTTGCCTAATAACCTGCTGGACCCTCTCAGGCCCAGAAGAGGCGATACTCTCCAGGAGTCCAGGTACTCAGTTCTTGACCCCCATGGCCATCCCTTATTCCCATGTGTCATCCAACATGCTTAGAGTCCATGTGGCTGTTGTTTCAGGAGTCCCCAGTCTCTGGTCTCGACTGCATCTCCACCTTGCATGTTGACTGAGATGGCGGGGAACTCACCCAAGGAGGGGCATGCCTTGTGTTACCTTCTCCCTTCATCACCTTATCTCTCTGCATTGCCTTGGCATGGGGCTTGTTCTAGAAGGGCAAGTTTAACAATTCTAAGGAAGAATTGGCTCCTGCAACTCTGTTAGAGGTCTCTGGAGTAGATGGTAAACTGGGTTATGGGGAAGCTTTTAGTTTTTCCCCTGGAGGGGGTGGGGACTCTTGCCCTCTCATGACTAGCATTGTTGGAGGAAGTTACTTGTGGATGAGGCTTAACTGTGCTGTGAAGGCTTTTGACTAAGAACAGTCATCGTGGCTGGTTAAGCCTGTCCGGCAGCTGGGTTCTGGCAGTGTGCTTTCTGAGTCTTGCAGGATTTTAGAATTTAAAAGAATCTATCCTGAATGGAAGGATTTCCCTGCCCAGTCAAGTAGGTATTTTCAAAATACCTGCTATGTGCAAAACACTTAGCTGGGGAATAGAGGGGGAGATGATTGGGACTGAAGTGGGGATCTGGGAAGAAACATAATGTTTATTTTGCTCCAAGTAGTAGTTGGGGAGGTAGGAATATATACATAAAAGGGGAACCCCTGATATTAGACAGTATGTAAGTGCCAAATGGCAATCTCT
The DNA here is from genome assembly GCA_028644305.1 of Xerus rutilus. Taxonomy (NCBI): domain Eukaryota; kingdom Metazoa; phylum Chordata; class Mammalia; order Rodentia; family Sciuridae; genus Xerus; species Xerus rutilus. Next base: position 7,315,004 of record CM053411.1, read on the forward strand.
GGGAGGAATTGAACTAACTCCAGAACCTCATGGGGGCCTTCTCAGGCCCACCCCAGATCAGGAGCAAAGAGAATTACTGAAGGTAAGTATGGAGTTCATGGCCTCCTGTGTCCAAGTTCCTTGAGTGAATGTTTGACTAGGTGCTCAGGGGCTGCTGAAGAGGCTCAGCTTACAATGTGCAAAATCCCTATAGCAATGTGGGCATTTCTAGGAGCTCCTCCTTACCGTCTACTTTTCCCTCTTTGTGTCCCAGCGGGTATTCCCCTACATCTCAGCCATGGTGAACAATGGCTCCCTCAGCTATGATCATGAGCGAGATGGGCGGCCCACAGAGCTGGGGGGCTGTACAGCTATTGTCCGCAATCTCCATTATGACACCTTCCTTGTGATTCGCTATGTCAAGAGGCATCTGACGGTGAGTCCCTGTCATGGACCGGTTGGTGGTATGGGCTGTCTTACTCCTGTTCCTGTGGCCTGTCCCTGATTGATTTCTCCTTTTCTTCTAGATAATGATGGATATCGATGGCAAGCATGAGTGGAGGGACTGCATTGAGGTGCCTGGGGTTCGTCTGCCCCGTGGCTACTACTTTGGCACCTCCTCCATCACGGGGGATCTCTCGGGTACTGCTGTGTGCACTTTTTACTTGCCCTGACTAAGGTTTCTAAGTACCCAGGCCTGGATAAGATCCCTCAGGGGAGAGCCTGACTGGGAAGCGGAGCTCTGAGTGCTACGTTCTCACATCCAGATCCCTTCAGAGCCCCAGGCCCAGGCTGTCCTGGTACCGTGGCCTCCTGGAGATGGTGGTTGCTAACACAGAGCAGCGCTTGCCTCTGCAGCCAGCCAGCTCCTCCAGCCTGGGTGTTGCATGCCTTGCTCCCTGTCTCTTCCACCCCTTTCTGCTGTTAGGCCCCTCTCTCCACACCTACTAATGTGCCAGCTCCCTTCTCCTGACAGCTGCTCCTTACCGGGTGCAGTGTAGCATGCCTTTAATTCCAGCAACTCGAGTGGTGGAGGCAGGAGGATCACAAGTACCAGTTTGAGCCTGAGCAACTTAGTGAGCCCCTGTCTCAAACTAAAAAAATTAAAAGGACTGGGGGTAGAGCTCAGTGGTAAAGCATCCCTGGTTCAATCTCTAGGGGTATTGGAAAAACAAAGACAAATAACCCCAAAGCTGCTCCTTAACTCTTCCAGCCCTCTCTGACCAACCTCCCAGACTCTCCTTTTTACTCTCACTTTTGGACGTGCTGTGTATATAGATTCTTTTCGTTTCCTGGTCCTTCTCAGGCTCTCCTCAGACCTGTGTCTCTACCTTGCTATCAAACTGCTGTCACGAAAGTGACTTCTAATTTCCTGGCTGCTTGCAGTGCTCTGTCTTGGCTTCGCTCAGCCCACGTACTCGTGCACTCGGGAACTTGCCTTCCTTGACTGCTGTGGTGTCAGCAGTGCCTGGTTCCCCCACTTTTCTGTCTCTTCTGGTTTCTCTTCCTCTTTGTGCCCAGCCATAGTTTCCCTTTGGCTTGTTCTCCCCCTTGCCTTTAGCTTCAATCACAACATCTTTTGGAAAGAGATAAGGAACTGAATTTTGGGTTCTTTTAATTAATATGATTTATTATGGATAAAGCTCGATTTTCAAATAGAACTTCCTTGTGGAAAAATGGAAAGGCAGTGCCCACCTTAGAATGGGCAGCAGCCTATAATTGTAGTGGCTTGGGAGGCTGAGGCAGGAGGATCACAAGTTCAAAGCCAGTCTCAGCCAAAACGAGACGCTAAACAACTCAGTGAGACCCTGTCTTTAAATAAAAATACAAAATAGGGCTAGGGTTGTGGCTCAGCGGTCAAATGCTCCTGAGTTCAATCCCCTGTATCCAAAAAGAAAAAAGGAAATGTGGGCACATGTGGCCAAATCTCCTGGATCTTCCAGTTTTTCACAAGAAGCTGGAAATGTGGATTCTTAAGATGAAATCTTGGGGGCTGGGGTTATGGCGCAGTGGTAGCGTGCTCGCCTGGCATGTGTGAGGCACAGGGTTCAATCCTCAGCACCACATAAAAATAAAATAAAGATATTCTGTCTGCCTACAACTAAAAAATAAATGTTTAAAAAAAAAAAGACGAAATCTTGGGATTTTAAAATCCCTGGAAGCTAATTTTTTTTTTCTTGAAAAAAATCAACTTTATTGAGGCATGCTATCCAGAGACCGGAAGTGTACGGTTTCAAGAGTTTGACAGCTGGGCTCGGTGGCGCACGCCTGAAAAAAAAAAACTGAGTTTGACAGATACTTACACCTACATAACTGCCTCACAGTAAACTTGGTATGTAGAACTTGGTATCACCTATCAGAAGTTCCACTGTGCCCCTTGGTAGTATTCCCCCCGCCCTAGCTCTGGGCAGCTGTTGGTATGCTTCCTGCCACAGAGATTCTTTGGGCAGTTGGGATCTGAATACGGTGCAGGCCAAAGCTATGGCATAGGGCTAACCTCAGCACAGGGACACGAGGCCTGGCTTGAAATTGCTGCCTCATGTTTTCCTTTGAGCTCACAGGTTTCTAGGTTAACCTCCTGATAAGCTTTTTATTTTTTTGGAGAGGGAAGTGGGAGTTCTTTTTACCGATAATGCTTTTTTTTTTAAAATAAATTTTTAGTTGTAGATAGACGCAATACCTTTATGTATTTTTTTTTTGTACCAGGGACTGAACTCAGGGGCACTCGACCACTGAGCCACATCCCCAGCCCTATTTTGTGTTTTATGTAGAGACAGGGTCTCACTGAGTTGCTTAGCGCCTCGCCGTTGCTGAGGCTGGCTTTGAACTCGCGATTCTCCTGTCTCAGCCTCCCTAAGTGCTGGGATTACAGGTGTGCGCCACCGCGCCCGGCTTTGTATTTATTTCTATGTGATGCTGGGAATGGAACCCTGTGCCTTATACTACCAGGAAAGTGCTCCACCAAAGAGCCCGCCCAGCCCTGAGGCACTTCTTGATGGGAAGTTGTTCCCAGCTGCCAGAAATGGCAGGGGGAGAAGCGTTTTGTGTTTGTCTTGAGTAGTTCTTTGCCTAGACTTTCAGTGATGGTTCCTAGCTTAGTGAGTCTGTGCTCTCGGCCTGTATCAACCCTAAATGCAGATTGTCTTTGTTCTTGCTGGCATCATCTCATTTGTTGTACAGTGGCTTTTTGAAAACTGCAGGGACAATTGAGACGTTGCCTATCTGTCTCATGCCCCTGCCTTGTGAATACCATTGCCCTGGCTTTTTATCCTGTCCCACAGTTTAAGCTGACAGCTAAAACATTTTTCCAAATAAACCCAGTTTTATACTATCTGGGGATCTGCTGAAGATTGTACCAGTTCATTCAGGTGCAATAGTGCATGACTGTAATCCCAGTGACTTAGGAGGCTAAGCCAAGAGGATCAAGGTTCAAGGATCAAGTTCAAGGCCAGCCTCAACAACTTAAACTCTGTCTCAAAAATAAAATAAGAAAAAGGACAAGGCACATAGCTCAGTGACAGAGTACCCTGAGTTCAATCCCGAGTACCAAAAAAAAAAAAAAAAAAAGATTCTAGTAGTCCAAGCAGCTATGGGTGGTATCCTAATAGCAAAATGAAAAACTAGAAAGGCAAGAAATTCAAGCCCCAGTCCATAACTCACCTTGCAGCAATAAGTACCCCTCACACATTTGTGGTCTTTTAATACCAATTCCCACTTAAAGGAACAGAACTTCTTCAAGAAACAGCTGATGCCTGGTCTGAGGCAGGAAATGTACAAGCCTGAAACTTTCCAGAAAAGTGAGGAAAATTTCAAAAAACTTCTGGGTTCATTTAAAAGGACTCAGGAGCCAACTTGAATAGCTCTCACTGACAAAGATGGGTCAAGTTGGACATCAGTAAAATAATGCCAGTGCGTTGAAACAAAATACTTTTTTAAAAAAAATATTTTCTTTAGTTGTAGATGGACACGATATCTTTTTTTTTGTAACTTTATTTTTATTAATTTGTATGTGGTGCTGAGGATCAAACCCAGTGCCTCATGCATGCAAGGCAAGCGCTCTACCACTGAGCCACAATCCCAGCCCTGAAACAAAATACTTTTAAATCTGTGAGTTTATAATGAAGCTTGAGAAGAAAAGAGAAATCCTGTTTCTAATTCCTTGATCTGATATATTAGGTAGTAGTCATAATTCCCAGGAGCTGTGGGGAAATAGGTAATATCTGGAGGGGCAGTGTCTTCCATGCCAAATCTGTGCCCTGCCTCTTTCTCAGGAACAGCTGCCAAGGGACACTTTCCTGCTCTGTGTTTGCATACGTGTTTGTAATCTCCACCGAGGGAAAAAGCTACAGTGCTCTCTCTCCCCTCACTCTGCTAGAAGGTTTTAGTTATGGTATGGCATTTAATTCTCATAAAGATTATCTCTAAACTGGACTGGGGTTGTGGCTCAGTGGTAGAGCACTTGCCTCGCATGTGTGAGACTCTGGGTTCGATTCTCAGCACCACATATAAATAAATAAAAAATAAAGATCCATTGGCAACTAAAAAAATATTTAAAAAAAAAAAGATTACCTCTAAACTAATTATACAAGTAATCCATGTTTGTTGGTAAAAAACAAATACAGAAGAATATAAAATATGCCGTTCTTTATCATGAGAAGATGAAGAAGTTTCATTTTTTTGGTGTGGGGGGATACTGAGGATTAAACTCAGGGGTGCTTAACCACTGAGCTGCATTCCCAGTCTTTGTTTATTTGTTCATTTTTTTGTGGAGCTGGGGATTGAACCCAGGGCCTTGTGCATGCAAGGCAAGCACTCTACCAACTGAGCTACATCCCAGCACCCCCTTTTTATTTTTGTATTTTGAGATGGTCTTCCTGAGTTGCTTAGGGTCTTGCTAAGTTGCTGAGGCTGGCTTTGAACTTGGATTCCTCTTGCCTCAGCTTCCCAGATCACTGGGATTACCCTGACTCAATTATTATTTTAAGGTCACTGCTAGTTAACCAAGGATCAGAAGCTTGAACCAAGATATTAACTCTGAGATGCCCCATTTCCCAGTGGCTAGAATAAGCTTCCTTACTTTGTCTTAAAGATAATCATGACGTCATTTCCCTGAAGTTGTTTGAGCTGACAGTGGAAAGGACCCCAGAAGAGGAGAAGCTGCATCGAGACGTCTTCTTGCCCTCAGTGGACAATATGAAGTTGCCTGAGAGTGAGTGCAGAGACCCGGGCATGGTCCCATGCGGGGAGGTCGGGTGCCTTGCGCACAGCATGCAGGGTGTGTGCTCGCTCTCTAATTGGTCTGAAGAATGTGGAGCACTTACACTGCCTTTCCACCTTGCCCTGCTAGGAGCAGCAGGCAGAGAGCTTCATTTTAAAATTGAGCCATCTGGAGGGGGGAGTGGAGTGTAAGCTCTGGCTCTCAGAAGTGGGCATCAGAACCTGGGGGCTAGGCAGCCTGTTAGGTGGTCCTTCCCCGACTGAGTGGGCTGCATGATTCTAGTTGGCTTTTCTCTTGCTTCTTCAGTGACAGCCCCACTGCCGCCTCTGAGTGGCCTGGCCCTCTTCCTCATCGTCTTCTTCTCTCTGGTGTTTTCTGTGTTTGCCATTGTCATTGGCATCATACTCTACAACAAATGGCAGGAACAGAGTCGGAAGCGCTTCTACTGAGCCCTCCTGCTGCCACCACTCCCGTGACTGACACCCACGAGGTGGAGGAGGAGCAGATGCTGGCCTGAGCACGCAGTCCGGCGAATCTGTTCCAGTCTCCAGCAGCTGGTCAGGGGCTGTGTACTGTCACTGGAGCTTTGAATGCATGGACCCTGTATTCCCATGGTCATCCATGGGAACATCTAACCTGGTCCAAGAAGCCACTCACCCCAGGACAGTGCTGCTGTGATGTGCCTTTCCCTGCAGTCCTTCCCTTGGGAGTGAAGAGGCATGAGAAGAATACATGCTGTTGTGATGCCAGAATCACAGAACAGGATTGGACAGCCCAGGCTTGGACTGGACTCAGCAGACCTTTCTCCTTTGTTTTTGAATCCACAGAGAATAGAAAGCTGGTGACTCCCCTTCTGGACCTGTGCTCGCTGGGTTTTGCTTTTTGCCTTAGCCTCTATCCACCTGAGCAGCTTTCCTTGGAAATCTGGGTGGAAACTTCCTGCCACACCCTTTCCTTCTGTCTCCCTCCATTCGTTGTCCTCTACATGTGCCACCTAAGCTGGAAGAGACGTTTGGATTCCTCTGTGTTGGGGCTGCAGAGCAAACTTAGCTTTCTGACCCTCATTAGGTGACCCCAGGGTTTCTCTGCTTAGGCTAAATTTAGCCTTTGTTTTCTAGTGTGGGTCTTGGTTTGGTTTGGTTGGTGTGTGGGTGACTCCTAATCAGATCCCTTGAGGCCATTGGTCAAATTTGGCAGAAAGTCAGTGTGCAAGTCCAGCGGAGCTTCGAAGACTTTGTGGACACCATGAGATTGACTGTGAACCTGACTGGGTCCAGGAAAGACACAGCAACATTCATCATGTGGTCTGACCACGTGGAGATGTTTGTAGACTCTGGAACCTGTTTAGCTGCATGTTTTGTGTTTATCATGATGTTTGGAGTCCCATTTGGAGTGTCGGAAGTGTAAGGAAGCTTTCTTATTGCCTGGGCTTGAATCCTCTCCCAAGAGGAAATTTGACTTTCCTTAATAGAGAAGAAAGAGCTGCTGCGCTCATGTTGCAAATCTGAAAGCAAAAGACCCTCATCATCTGTGCCTGGAAGAGTTCCTAGTGTTGAGCAGCACAGCTTGAGTGCTGTCCTCCGTGTGTCAGCTCTGTTCCACTGCCTTACCTGACAAGGGAGTCACATGCTGCTCACCTGACTGCCCTGGGATTCAGTTGGTTCCAGGCCTGTCTCCGCGGAAGGCCTGGAACTCCTCTCCTTTGGGCCTCTGTAGCCTGGGGGAAGTTCTTAAAAGTGGCTGCTGGAACCAATCATTAGCTTCTCAGTGTCCATACTTCTTGGGGTGGATGGAGGGAAGGCCCAGGCCTTTTTCCTGAGCCTCAAGCCCAACAACTCTTCTCCTGGGGTGGCAAAGCCCTCAGATCAGCCCAGAAGCAAGGGGTCGTCTTGGTGGCACTTGCATCTGTCCCATTTGCTCCAGCAGCAGTGGACGCTGGTTGCCCGGTAGCAGTGGGATGAAGGTCGGGTAGAGGCTGACACCATCCTCCTGGCTTCTTCCCACAAGAACAGAGTAGCCCCGGGGCACTGGAGGACAGATGGGGACCTAGAGCTTGGCCTTATGACCAGAGAGAACTGCGGGGGGAAATGTGTCTATTTGGAGCTTAAGAGGACAACAAGTAGGCCTGTGGGTAGAGAAGATAGGTGGGCCCTTGAGATGGCCAAGGGGACAGCAGCAGAAGGGGTCTCAGCATAGGGGACGAGTGAGAAAGCAAACCCCAAGGGGTGAGCACCTCGAGGCTTTTTAAAGAAGGTAGGGAAGCCGTGAAATGCAGTCCCCGCCCAGCTGGGGGCTCGGCTTCTGCCCTTAGAGGAATATGGGGCAAGAAACCCACATTGCCTGCTTTTGTGTGTTCTGCTGGGGCTCTTTTTGTTCTACAAACGAATGTTCTCTCTGGTGAGTGGGGGCGGGGTGAATGTTGTTCTGGGCACTGTATGTGCCCGAGGAGGGGGATGTCGGGTCTGGAATGGCTCTTGTGCATGCACACTTGGTGTGCTGCTGATCTAGGAGAGCCTCTTCTGTCCTCCTAGTCACCCTTTCCTTCATTTCCTCTGATGTCAAAGCCTCTTAATGCAAAAGAGACCCTGAGGACTAGAAGGCATGTGTAAGGGTGACATCATTCCCTGTTCCCGTGAGTCTTGTCTGAAGAGCTGGCGATTTCAGCCTTTCTGTGTTGTCTTCAACCTCCCACAAATTATAAGGTGGCTCTCTGTTATAAAACTTGTTTATTTCAGTGGAAAATTACATCTCTGCTCCTCCTGTTGGAAGTGGTTTCTGAGCACAGTAGCCAGAATATGCCTAGCCCCTTGTGTGTGTTATAGAAGACAGAAACAAGGACCTGTGGGAAGCTCAAGGGAAAGGCTGGTGGCAGGGAGGAGAAAAGCCAGGCCCGTGTGGACAAATTAGTCTGTGGAGCTGGAAGTCCTGGAAAGATAATGCTCCACTCTTGGATCCAGGGAAGGGTTTCAGCGTGTTCTGTTGAAGGCTATAGAACTGGATCCTAGGCAGCGAAGCCAGGAGGCTTTTGGTTTTGTGGATTCATGACATTGACTACTTTAATGGGAGGTCCCATCCGAAGTTCAGGTTTGATCCAGTTCATGGCCAAATAGCTCTAGAGAGAACAGACAGTGAAGTTAGCCTAAAGTGGCAACCCAAAGGCATCCTCTGCAGTCTTCCCAAGAGCAACCAGCGCCTTTGTCCCTGTCCCTGTGGTAGCCACTCACCGGAGCCGCATAGATAAATTTGAATAGCATGAATGCCACTATTGCTAGGAACACGAGGCCTATGATTTTGAATCGGTAGCGTTTCCAGCAAGCGAAGCAGAAGTTTTTAACAGGTGACCTCAACCACATTAAAGAACCACCAGCACGCCTGTCCAAGACAAGAACAAGAGGACAAGAACAGGGCGAAGAGGGACTTCAGGTCAGTGATCCAGAGCCACGAGGGCGTGTCCCCACACCCAGGTCCATTCTGATTGTAACTGAGCTGTGGTCTAGGAAGGCACCATCCACCCACTGGATAGCACCTCCTCACTACCCCAAACGAACTGAGAAGAAAGGCGAAGTGCAGGGGCCCTTACGGGGGAGGGTGGAGTTTAGGGTACTGGTTGGGTTCTGACTGGCCTCTGCCGGCTGGCCTGATGAGGGCTTCCTTCTCTGACAGGATCTCCAGAGTCATCTTCACTTTGCCCTAGAACACCACAGGGGTAGGAGGCGGAAGTCATCAGGAGCAAGGTGGTTTTAGGACCACATCCCAGCGTCCAGAGAGGAAAAGGGATTTAGCGAAGGTCCCCCAAAAGCTGATGGAGCTGGGTCATGGGGCAGAGCAGTTCTGTTCAAGAGACACCTTCCCCAGCTCCTACCGACAAGCGCCACTTGTCACCACTGTGGACCTGGCAAGGCCACCATCCTGTTACAACCTTCTTCTTAAAGAGGGAGAAGCGCTTGTATTGGACAAAGAAGGGCTGCTTGGAATCGGTGTCCATCATCTTGAGGGAACACTGATGGGCATGCCGGGCTGGGAAGGGCATGTCAGACAAGTCCAGCTCCAGGACCCCTGAGCCCAGAGAAATGCCATCAGCAAGGAGGAGCTCCCTGACCTGTGGTCACACGCCCTATGCCAGGACCTCACCTAGGAAGTCGTCAGTAGAGAAGATGTCATTGTCCCAAACCTGGATGATGAGCCGGGCTGGGAACTTCCTCACTGTGGGGTCCAGGCTCCATATGTAATCCTGGAAGAGGGCAGAAGAGGCATCCCGCAGCTGCCACCTCAGCACTTCCCCTGGGCACCTCACGAGGCCACACCCTGCAGTGACGGGCTGTCAAGGGAGAGACTCCAACACCCGAGGACATACTCCCGTCACAACTTTGTCTCTGGGTGAAGGACAGGAGCTGCTCCTGGACCCCAGGGCTGACCCCTTCTCCCACTCCCAGGCCTGTCACCTTCTGGCTTTCCACGCACACACCCTCTGCTGCCAGGTAGTCCAGGGTAAAGATGAACCTCCAGTTGAAGTTGGCCTCCCCAGTCAAGGAGTGGTAGTGGATGTCTGTCTTCTGCATGTCCTTCTCCAGCCCGAATAACCACCTGGGGCCAGAGTCTTTTCACCTGGGGCTCATGTGTATGGTCCCCATTCCCACCAGGTGAGGTGGTAGTGGAGAGGTGTCCCCCTCAAGATGAGGCAGCCCAGGCAGGGTGACCGCTGGGGACCTGAGGGGCTCTGCTGGAGGCCTCTTTCTTCCCCTCACCCTTTGATGTAGATGTCGCTCATCCTCTCTCTACTGAAGGTCTCATGCACCAGGTCCACCTGGGCAGTTTTCCAGATAATGCAGCGCAGCTCATACCTGTAGCCACCGTTCTCTGAGGTTTTGCTGAGAAATAGTTCCCCAGCCCCAGACTTGGAAGAAGAGACCTGGAGGCTGCCCTCCATCCTCTTGCTGAATTGGGGGAATTTAGGTAGAAAGCTCCAGTAAAGCTTCCTCTATTCCCAACAGGGAAAAGTTCCTGCCGCTCAGCTTTTGAGGGCAGTGGTGCCCTGAACCCTTGGGGCTGAACTGCAGTGCAACAGGAAACTGGGCTGTCACTCACCTTTTAGGCTTCCTGGGTGTGATGTCGACTTTCGGCCCAGGAGGTCCCAGCTTCTTGGGGAAGATGTCCACCCATATTTGCAGCTTTCCCTAGAGCCAGGGTGGATTCTCTGGTTAGGGACTGCTGGCCTCTGTTCTCTGGTCTGATGAGGCAGTGTTCCCACCACAGGGGGTTGGGGCATAGAAGTTGCTGTGGGGTAGCCGGGCGCAGTGGCTCACGCTTGTAATCCCAGCACTTAGGGAGGCTGAGACAGGAGAACCGCGAGTTCAAAGCCAGCCGCAGCAACGGCGAGGCACTAAGCAACTCAGTGAGACCCTGTCTCTACATAAATCACAAAATAGGGCTGGGGGTGTGGCTCAGTGGTCGAGTGCCCCCGAGTTCAATCCTGGATACCAAAAAAAAAAAGTTCCTGTGGGGTGGCAGGTGACCACCCTCCAGCTCTTTGTTTTCTTTGTTTTGGCTGGGGAAGTCTGCAGTGTGGTGGGGTATGGTGTCTCCAAGGCTCATGGTGTGGCCCAGGATTCCACTTAGGACAGGTCCTGAGCGTTAAAACCACTCAACAGAGCATGTTGGGTGACCTGAGGACAAGGTCCCATAAGGGGGTCAAGCCTTCACTTTTTTAAGCAGCACAGTGACCCTGAGTAAGAGTAAACTGGGTGCTCGGTCTGGTCGTTTTGTTTCACGACCACAGCCTAAGACATTAATGAAGCTAGCCACGAAGCCCAGAGGTTTCAGGAAAATGATAAGGGATGAGACGGTAGGAAAGGCCGAAGTAGAAGGGCCACACGCCAGCCTCGGCAGAGGGGCCATTACGACCTGTCTTCCCAGCCACCTGACCTGATTTTGTTCTTTGGAAGTTGACCCAGTTGAGAAAACAGGTTTAATGAGAATGGTTATAAAAATGCTCAGCAGAGGACTTTATCTAGAATGTAGCTCAGTTTGAGAGATTTGGAGAATTAGCTGAGCCATTTTGGTGGCTGGAGGGTGAAGGATAATTGGGGTGCCCTTGGGGATCTGTGCCCCTTTGTTTGGGTTCCTTGTCATAGAGTGAGCAGCCTGTGATTAACAATCAGAACCAGGGTTGTCATGTCTACACTGCAGGTGAGGTGTCTCCTCCCACCCCTCTGGAGAGACGAGGCCCTGAGGGCGTTGGCTAGCAGGGCTCCCTAGCACTTGTCACTGCCAATGTATGGCCTCCATTTCTTTTTTTTTTTTTTTTTTTTTTTTTTTTAATATTTTTAGTTGTAGATGGATACAGTACTTTTGTATTTTTATGTGGTGCTGAGGATTGAACCCAGTGCCTCACATGTACTAGGCAAGCGCTCTACCACAGAGTTCCGACCCCAGCCCTGGCCTCTATTTCTTGTAGATAACTTTCCAGCTCTGAAATTTTTTTTTTTTTTTTGGTACTGGGTATTGAACTCAGGGGTACTCACCACTGAGCCACACCCCCACCCCAACTCACCAAGTTGCTTAGGGCCTTGCCCTTGCTGAAGGTGTCTTTGAACTCATGATTCTCCTGTCTTAGCCTCCGAAAGTGCTGGGATTATAGACGTGCGCTACTGCGCCCGGCTTAAAATTCTTTATTCTAAGTGACATCACTCAAAACTTCTCAATTATCATGTGCAAAACATGTTTGTCCCCTGTGCATGTACATACCTAAATGTTATGTCCTTCCCATCTCACAGTGGGCTCTGTCCTGGGTGGGTGGCCCCCTATCTCCTGGTCTAGCCCGCCCATTGGAGGTGGGAGTGGCCCCTCCAGGCTCATACCTGGTCGATGCCTGGCTGGCTCTTACTGTACAGTGTGCGTGTCTCCACGTGCTCAGGTACCAGGCCCAGGGTGTTCAGGATGTACAGTGCAAGACGTTCCTTCTTAGGTCCCAAACCATAAACAGTAGGGGGTTCAGGCTCTGGAATGGAAGGAAGGAGGGGATTATGGGGTCATCGTCCTCCTATCTCCAGGCATCCTCATGCCCAGCCTGGGTGGGGGCCAGGGCTTCCTTCTACAGGAGGCGTGCGGAGAGGGTGGACTGCCCTCCATCTCAGTGATGGCTCTGTCCTCGCCTATCTCCCCTCCATCTGCAGCCCTTGCATTCTGGAGCCTCCCTGGTTTGAGGGGCCTCCACCTGTGCTTTCTGATGATGTGCTGAGCTCACCAAAGGTTTGCAGACTGATTTCTTCTCCATTGTATAAAACAGAATCTTCCTCTGGGTTGAACACAGGTGGAGGCTGCCCTTTCCCCTTGGTGTAGCGCTCCAGGAGGTAGCTTGGGCGTACCTGGTCCCGCCAAATGAAGGGCCCTGACCTGGATGGTCATGTGAGGAATAGGTGAGGACGTGGTCCTGGGTCTTCGCACCTCCTCCCCAGCCTGCTGCTTTGAGCTGCAGGAAGCCCAGTGATAGAAATGTGGGTGAAGACTGGGCAGGTCCGGCCCAGGTTCCCAGCCCCTCCCTAGGGAGCTGGTCTCAATCCCCGTCCTTGTCCCCTGGACAGGCCCATTCTCACACAAAGTAGGATTTGGCGAGCCCACAACAAGCTCCAAAACCAGACAGGATTCGGTTTTCTAAGTCGATGACTGTGGTTCCAATCTCATCATCAGGTGAAAATAGGTCAAAGTCATACAGCTGGATGTGCAGGTCCTTCTCCAGAGGGATATTACAGGTCAGCTCAAACATCCTGCAGGTGAGGACAGTGGAGACTGCAGAGGCTGTGGTCCCTGCACTCACTATGCCCCAAGGGCCCCTTCACCATCCTTTTACTCGTTCACAGTGAAGATGGAGAATAGAGCCAGGGACAGTCTGCTAATGGCCATACCCTGGACATAGCTGGGAACAAATTCAGTGAGTCCTGAGCTCCCTTCCTAGGCAGAGTGCAAGAGAAGGCAAAGCTGCCCGGCCCCTGCATCTCCTTCTCTGCCTGTTGAGCACCTAAAGTGTGTGAGGCCCTGTGCTTGCAAGGAACTGGTGGCTGGGAAGAGAGCCAGAGAAGGGGGAGAGGTGGGGTTGGCCAATAGGGCAGCTCACGTGCCAAAGATGGGATCCAGAGTGTTGGGGCGATACGTATCCCGGCTGCCAAGCTTTGTCTTCCCCAGTTGCAGGATCACATAAGGGTCACACTGGGGGTCAGATAACAAATGAGGAGTCAGTCCAGGTTGTTCAGGGAGAGTGGGTGTGGGGCAGCAATGCATCCCTTGTGCCACATGGAGCCTGTGGGGAGCTGGCAGTCGGTGTCAGCAGCCAGAGGAGCTCCAGGGAATCGGGGCTGGGCAGCAGCAGGAGGTGCTTGCTGGGCAGGGGCTGGCTTTACCAGGCCGTTGTAGTCCTGGGGCTGCAGGTTGCTGGCGCGCACCACGTACACCCGCACCACGCACTGCTGCGGGAAGTCGTCTCTCTCAGGCAAAACTAGGAACTGGCGGGGGGGCTCTGGGGTTTCTGGATTCTCAGGAAAGGGGTAGATGCGGAAGAGGCCCTGGGGGAAAGGAAGGTATTGGGGGCCCAGCCTGGCAGTGCTGGCCCAGTCCCCCAAGAGGTGATTTCAGTCCAAGTTCACCAGAGAGAAGGCTGAGCTGAGGGTGGCAGGGACGACGCTGAGGACATGGAGGCAGGCGTAGCCACGGTCTTCAGCAGGGGCTACTATGTTTGCAAGGGTGTTGGGCAAAGGAACCACAGGCCTTAGGTGCAATCCCAGTTCTTGGTGATGTCAACACTCATTCCATCCCTCCATCCCTTCAGCTTTGAACTTGTTTCCTGAGGCTTTGCAGCCTTGGGAGGGCAGACAGGCCAGAGCTGGGTATAAGACGACCCTTGCTCTCCTCTTCAAGGTCAGGGCCCCCTGAGTCTCTGGAGGACAATCTCTGCTCTTCCACTCCCAGGGCCCACTGCTTGTCCTCAGTGAGCACACAGAGCCAAGGCTTTCATTAGTTCTCTGGGGACAGGAGCACAAGGAGACAGGGCAGCCAAGTTGGGAATGGTAGATGCACACCTTGAACTCTCCTACCACAGGGCTGTCCACTTTGGGCGGCTCCTGGTAGAGCCGGAAGGTCTGGCAGAAGTCCTGCAAGCCTTGGAAGTCTGGCACAGCCTCCAGCTCACAATCATACACCTGCATAGGTGGGAGATCGTTCCTGGCATCAGGAGATGGAAAGACCACCAGCTCCCAGGACTTTCCCAAAGGGTCTGTCCAGTCAGAGGACCCAGGGTGGCAGATGGAAGTGCCCCCAGGAGTGGGGGACGATGAAGAAACTTCCCCACTAGGTCTGCGGGCCCTTCCCTGTGGGAGACTATTCAGCCTCTTCCCCAGGACCCGCCAGACCTTTATGGTGTGGTAGTCTTTGTCTTTGTACTTCAGGGTCTTTTGAGTATTGTCCGTGGCCCAGAAGAACTTGCTCCACCAGTCCACCTCATGCTCATACTCCTCCTGGCAGGGGAGAGGGCGTGCTGGCCTGCGCAGGGTGGCCCCCGCTCCCTAAGCTCCCCGGGTATGGTCCCCATTCCCTGCAGCTGGGCCTACTTTACCTCAGCTTTGCAGGACTTGAACAAGAACTTTTCGCAGAGGAACCACAGGAACTGAAAGCAAGAGGGTGAGCGAGGTGAGGCTGGCAGCTTGGAGTGTGCCCAGTGGCTCTGACTTCTGCGAGGAAAGGGGTGGAGGTGGGCTCAACTCCCTGGCTCCACCTCCCCCTGGCACTTGACATAGTGGAGACACAGGACTGGGGGCATGAGGAGGAGGCCTGGTCCTCAGTCTCCATCACCCAGGGCAACAGACTGGGCTCAGAGGCACTCAGAAATTCGGAACTGCACACCCCACCCCAAAATGTGGAATCGGAATCCACTTTTAAGAGCAGCCGGACTCCAGCCCATGAGTGCGCAGTGCTGCCGCGGGGACTTGCACATGGGGGGAGGGCCCTTCCCAAGCAGCCTGGGTGGACCCATCAGGGGCCAGGGTCTCAGGTGATTCTCATGTGCTGTCTAGGCCAAGGACCACTGCCTTAGCCTTCCACTAGGCCTCCCCACACTGGGACACAGATGCCAGGACGATTTACTCAACCACCTCCTCGGGGACAGGGTTAGTCCTCTAGAACTGGGGGACAAGGAGTCTTGGACCTTTACTTACATCATGTTGCTTCTTCTCAGACAGCGCTGTGTAGAGAGAGGACAGGGACAAACCTCAGCGGAGGAGAGGCTGAGGAGGGACACAGCCTCCAGGAGCCGGGCCCCTCCCCACTCCCAGAGGGGGCTCCCAGGACGGGGCATACTTGGAACCTGTGGGGGTATGTAGCCCTGAACCCAAGGGTCACAGAAATAGGACTGGAGGACATCGACGTTGGCCCGACCCACCACCTTCTGCTGGCCAAAGTCCTGTGTGTCCACCACCTTCACCACAAGGGGCATCGTGTAGATGGTCTCTGTAGGCATCAACTGCAACCCAGGAGAGGTGGGAGCGTGAGGCCCCCCACGGGAGGAGGGCTGTCCCCTCCGCCCCAGGGCCTCTTACCACTATGAAGAAGAGGACAGACTCGGGGAAGTTGGGGTTGCTCTGGTAGTCACTGATGGGCTTTGTGCTCAGGGACTGCTCCCCGAATTCCACCAGGAGCTGGGGGTAGCGCACCTTCTTCATGTTCCGAAGGCCCCAGGTCAGAATCTGCTAGAACCGAGGAGGGCAGGGCAGAAGCAGGCGCTGAGGGGGTCCTGATCAGAGTGAGGGGCTGCCCTGGGAAGGACGGTGTGCACGTAGCGTGCAGGGCTAGGGAATGGGGCCCTGTGGAGAAACCAGTCTGCAGGCCCCCAAGGTATCCCTGTCCTGTGAGGGACTGTGCTTGTCCTCAAGGCCTGGTCACTGGTTTCCAATCCACAAGGTCAGTGCTCCCAGCCACTGACTCTCCTCCACTGACCTCCCGGGCCCTAGACGTTGCCTCCCACATGCTGCCTCACTGGCAGGCGTCCCTGAGGCCGCTCCCTCTAGGGCCCACAGAACAGGGGTGCCCAATGTCTCAGGATCCCCTTACGCCATCTAGCTCACTGCTGACCTGTGTCCCAGGGAATTCCACACCACCCTGTGATTCCTCTCTCGGCTGACTGGGCACCCAGGAAATCTCCACACCCTTCTTGGTCAGGGCCTCTTCGGGCCCAGGGCAAGGGCCAAACAGTTGCCTGATCTTGAAGAAGCTTAGTTCCTATCACAGTGCATGGACTGGGTTCCCTCAGAACCTCGATTTCCTCCTCTGGAGGCTCAAATGGGAATGTGACTGCCCTCGTCCACCGCCCACCAGAGGCTTGCGGCAACACGATTTACAGTGTGTCAGGGCCTCTGCTCATCTATTCTGTCTCCCTCCATCCCCTGGGAATGTCGCCTTGGGGTCCACGCTTTGAAATGGATGGTCAGGAGGGTTGAGCGGAGAGCTCCAAGACGCTGCAACTACTGGGCGTGATACTTGTCCCCCACACACACACACACCTCAATGGCCATCTTCTTTAGCGTGGGCTGGATGCTCTTGGGCAGCGTGTAGATCCCATTCTTCCAGGGAACATTTAAGATCGGCAGATGCTTCTCTTTCAGCTTCTGGAGAGCAGGCGCAGGACAGCAGCAGAGGTGAGGCCTTGGGGGCTGGTGGTCCTGTGCCTACACCTGGCCTGAGCAGCTCAGCTGAGAAGCCCAGACCCCAGTGAGTCAGAACTGGAGGGGACTTAGGGGACAGGCTGATGTCCCCTGGTCAGTGTTCTGGTTCCCAGGTCCCAGCCTTTCGTGAGGGGTAGAGGTGGGCCCCAATGGCTGTGGAAATTTGTGGCTGGGGTGGACTGGGGAGGGACAGCCGGGCCTCTGTCTCCCAGTACCTCGGTCTCCAGGATCAGCTCGCAGGACGCCAAGATCTCACCCTCTTCTTCCCCCAACTCTTTTACAAAGGGGTGCCACCTCAGGGGTGGCAGGATCCAGTCTTGGAGGTCCAGGCAGACCACAGGAGGCCACATGCTCCGTCCCCACAAGACCTCCTTTCCCTGGAGGACAGAGGAAGTCCACTGAGTGTGGAGGCTAGACCCAGCTCCCAGGCTGGGCTTCTGGAGAGGATGGGGAGCCACTAACACCCCTGGTAACATGGTGCTCGCACACGCCCGGCCTCCCTGGAGCTTTCTGAATACTTTCCTCTAAAATAACCCTCTCGACAAGCCTGTTGGGTCCTTTCCTCCTCCCAGCCCCTGCCCGTACCCAAGGGTCGCGTTGCCACAGCTCCATCACCACAAGCGGGGGCCCCTCTTTGGTGTCCTGGGGGTTCTCGTAGAGCAGGAGGTGCTGGAAGATGAGGGTCTGGGCCCACGTAGGGGCTGCAGAGCTCACCAGTTCCTGGGTGCACTGGCTGTAGTTCAGGAAGGCCACCCGGATGAAGGGCCCTGGAGGGGTGAGGCGGGGCAGGACTTGCCAAGTCAGTCTTTCCTCTCCTCTGCTGGACCCAGGCCACTGCCACCACCAGCTGCCCAGAAGGGTGCCTTAGTGTAAGCTGCAGAGCGTGGAGGCAAACACCCAGCAGCCGGAGAGACTTGCTTCCACCCACGTGTACTTCATGGCCACCATGGTGAAGGTGGGCTGCTCAGAGATGAGGGCAGGGCCCCTCTGGAGTGGTGCTGGGGGCTCCACATGACACCCTGCACAACAGCGGCAAGTGGCCCTGGGTGTGAGTGGTGATGCCCATGGACATCCTTGGAGCCCTGGCACCTGTGAACAGTGCCACTGACAGGACAGGTGGGAGCACTCAGCTCCCCCCCAGGGGCTCCTCTCACGCAGGGACGCACCCACCCGCCTCTCCTGTCCAGCCAGTGACCCGTGGCTCCCAAGTGCATCACCCTCTCTCTCCCCTTCATGTCTCGTGGATCCTCCGCCAGGCCTAGCCAAGTGGTCACCACTGGGAGCCTCCTCAACGGCCCTTCCGATCTCACAGCCCTGGGGTTGCACCTTCACCGTGGCCCCGCCTCCGAGCCTTCATCTTTGTATCTTTTCCCCAAAACCAGGGCCAAGAGGTTCTTGGGATGGGGGTCTGCATTTGCGTCATGTTGCTTTCTCCTTTTTTTTTTTTTGGTACTGGAGATTGAACTCGGGGTACTCGACCACTGAGCCACATCCCCAGCCCTATTTTGTGTTTTATGTAGAGACAGGGTCTCACTGAGTTGCTGAGCGCCTCGCCGTTGCTGAGGCTGGCTTTGAACTCGCGATTCTCCTGTCTCAGCCTCCCTGAGTGCTGGGATGACAGGCGTGTGCCACCGCGCCCGGCTCATGTTGCATTCTCATGCTGTTCGGTAGCCATGTTGCTAGCCCTCCCCCGGCCCAGGCTGGGGACAAAGGCTGAATGACAAGGGACTTTCCTACCCTGGAATGTCAGGATCTGGTTGGACACTGAATTCCGTGCCTGGTAGATGTAGCAGAAGAGCTGGTAATAGTGGGGCTCTAAGGAAACAAGAGCCACATCTGTCACTGCCCTGGGGTCCCTGTGGCTGCCCTCTGCCTTCCCCCACCCCTGCCCTCATATGCTGGCCTCTGAGGCCACTCAAGAAGACTCCCGGTCCAGCGCTCACTGTTGAGGACACAGTAGATGAAGGGCATGTTGGGTTGCCGGGGGTCCTCTGGCTTGGACTTCCAGGTGTCCTTCAGCTGAGCCCATGGCCACGCCTTGGTATCCTCCTCCTTTTTGGAGTATTCTTGCAGGTCCAGTGTCTGTGCCCAGGACAGCCACCTGTGAGGCTCCAGGGTGCTTCCCTGTCTCCTCCCCCGACAGGTGCCATCCCAAGCCTGGGCCAGGTGGGGCCGTGCTCCTCCGGGAGCAGGCAGGTGTCACCCTGTCTCTGGAGGCTTTACCAGGGATCCCTCCAGGAGGAATATGGGGGCAATGCCCCTGTCCTTGTTGGGGGCCAGCCTGCGGTGCCAGCACCGGCGGCGGAAGCGGCTCTGGGGCTGCGGGTTCAGGTGGAACTTGGAGCCAAAGGTGCCATACTCCCAACCCTCTTTCTCCTTGGCCTGATCCTATTTTGGGGAGAAGAATGGAGTCATGCTTGCTCCCAGCGCTGCCAAGGTGGCCTGCAGTCCCGCCAGGGCCCTGCCCAGTAGTCTCTCACCAGTTGCAGGAAGGAGAGGGTCTCTTCTTCAAGGCCCAGCTCCCCGTGGTTCCGGAAGCGCACACGCACCCAGTGTCGCCGCCTGCGCGAGTGGTAGTTCTTCTCCACAGAGTTCCAGACCTGGGGCAGGCCCGAGGGCGGGACCCCCACTCCGTACTCCCAGCCTGCAGGGTAGCACCATGACCTCTGTGTCCCAGGGGCCTGGGAGATGGGCCCTAGCCCTAGCGCACAGGCTGAAGGGGTGGGGCGTCCCTCATGTCCAGGGAAGGGTGATTACACTGTGTCACCAGGATGCCTGGGCATAGCTGCCTGTCCTACAAATGCAGAAGGAGACTCCCAGAAGGCCGCACAGCTGGAAGCAGCAGAACTCACATCTGGAGCCCCAGCCAGAGACTTCCAGCCCGGACTCCCGCCCAGAAGCTAGCTGGTGAATTCAGGTTCACATTCACAGACACCGCCACACCTCATCCTGGGCCTTAGGAGACACTCACAACCTGCACCACCTTAACACTAGAGTTGGGGGACCCCAGAGGTTGGGGGACCCAGGAATTCAGGCCCAGCCCACTCAAGAGCTTGGCCACTCAGGGGCTGCCAGAAGAATCAGGCGCCTTAAGCTGCCCAGGATGGCTCTGGGTGGTGATCTGGGGTCCCCAGGCCTTTCCGCCCTCAGCCCTGACCAGAGAACTGACCCTCGTTGTCGACTGCGCGGTTCAGCTCCACGACCCAGTCCTTTTTAAAGTGCCAGCCTTCAGGACACCTTACATTCTCCGGGGCCTCTACAGGGTGTCCATTCTGTAGGGACATCAGGGTGAAGGAAGGGCACATGAGCTGGGAGGAGCTTGCCGTCACTCACTGCTCGCTCTTTGCTGAGATTAGCATGTGAGTTAGCACTGTCTCTACAGTGGCCAGCCGCCACCTCAGGCTACTTCAGTTCAGACTCCCATCCTGCTCCTCCATCTTACATTCCAGAGTCACTCAGGGAAGGAGCAGGTACAGATCCTCCCTCAAGGCAGAACCGACCTATGGGCCAGTGCTCGGCTCCAGCAGCCTCAGGCCACAGGGGAGGGTGCGCACCACTTTCAGAGGCCTAGAGATGAACTGCTCCCTGCCTGCCTTGTTTCTCACATCTTATTTAAAGAGTCTCTGGCCTGCCCTGGGGTATAACCCCCTCCACCAGTGCCAGGAGAGGGTACCTGAGGGCTGAGGGGCTCACATGGGGTCCCATGGCAGGTAGGGAGCAGGGGACAGATGCAGCTGTTTCCATGGGGACATCCTAGCTTCCAAGCTTCCTCGTTGGTTGCCATCCGCCCCACACCCCAAGGCAGCTGCGGCCGCACTCACCACGTCCGTGTTGGGGACGGCCGCGGGCACCCAGGCGCCTGTGGCGTCGCGCTCCTGGCTCTCGTACACCTCCTCCAGCACCTGGCTCTTGTTGATGTCTATGTCCAGGAGGAGTCTGGGATGGCAAGACCCCAGGTTCCCACATCTCCCTGAGCTGACAGGTCCTGATGTCGTCCTCTGCTGGCCAAGGGCGCCCCTATGCCACCCACTTGGCAAGCAAGGGCTGAGTGGCAGGCAAGATCATCTGCCCACAGGGACCAGGCTCACAGCACTGTGCCCACCTCTCTGGGCTGCACCCGACAGGAAGCGTCTGTGCCCTGGCCTGGGCCTGTGCTCATCCTTACCTCTTCTGAGGTTCCACTATCCAGTTGTCCTGCCAGTGCCATCCCTGGGGTTCCCTGAAATCCGTCTTGGGCAGGGCCTTGCGCCCCGTGACATCGGAGAAGTTGGGGCAGCGATTCAGCCCCTCTTTCCCCCACTGGTCTTTGTATTTGGCCTCATTCTCATACTGGGGGAGCAGAAGCCCAGTCAGTACCTTCCCCAACTCCAGCACGCAGTCCTGGGGGCGTCGGGCCCCACCCTGGGCCCCCCACACCCTAGAAATATGGCAGCCAGGCAAGAAAGTCCTCTTCCCCACAGCACAGGTGAGGCTCAGCAGCCAGTGCTCCAGCTGCGCCAACCCGTAGAGTGGAGTGACGCCGGTGTTTGAGCTGTGACCTGCCCACTGCCTGGTCACTGCAGACCTGGGGAACCCGCACGCTTGCCCTGCGCTGCCTCCGGGCCCTCTCCACATTTCCCGGCACCTCCCCCTGACTCTCTTTCCTATCTCAGCATTTCCAAGCCCCCAGATCTGGTTAGACAGATACACTGTTGTCCTTGACATCCTCAGGAAATTGGTTCCAAGACCCCCTCCCACCTCGAGACACCCCAAATCCTTGGATGCTCTAGTCCCTTAAATTAAATGGCTTAGTATTTGCCCGTGACCTGTGCACAGCCCCTGTATGCTGCAGACCCTCTCTGGATGACCTGATACAACATAAAGGAGTCAGTCACTGCCTCCTCTCTCAGACCCCTCTCCATCCTCAGGGTCAGTCAGTAGGGTTTTTCTCCAGGTCCAGGGCTGGACTATGGCAGCCCCACGCTCCCGCCCTGCCCTGCACCCTGCTGGGAGCCCAGCTCTCCCTGGGCTCACCCCAGGCCTGGTCCCCTTCATCCCCACCCCGCCAGCGTTCTGCCATGCCTGGCTGCTGCTCACCGTCTCTGCGTACACCACCATGTCTCCCTGGTGCAGCAGCTGCAGGTTCTTGCTGTCTGTGATGTTGCCGAGCCACATGCACACCCGGAGGTGGCCCGGGACCGTATTCTTGGGTCCTTCACCCTCTGGGTACTGAGCCAGAGGCAGGTCAATCCCACCAGGCTCCAGCCCCCACCCCAGGGATGCACACACTCACCATCCCTTCCCTTTGCCCCCCAGGATCAGGGTCCTGGGTTCCATCCCCAGTGAGGCCAAAAGGAAAAAAAAAAGGGTTCTGCCTTCCACACTGGGAGACCATATGCAAATGGTGACACCTTGAGACCTCACAGTCAGCATGGAGCAGAGTTGGGGAGAGGGGAGATGCTGCCTAGGGAGCCCGGGAAAGGTTCCACTGAAGCCATGATAGTGGTGACAATGTGTGTTACTCGGGGCATGCTCGTCACGTGCCAGCACCGTGCTAAGTGCGGAGGCAGGTGCGGATACACCAGGTCCATTCTACCGAGAAGCGGACGGAAGCCTGGACAGTCAGGAGTGGGCCCAGGTCACACAAGCCAGGAAGCCACAGTGCCAGATTCAAGTCTCAGGGGTGCTTGCAGGATGAGGAGGACTCCCTGGGGAGGGGCCTTGCAGGACAACCAGAAGGGCAAACGACAGGCATGTCTGAGGCCCGGGAAAGCCCAGAGTGGCCCCTTTGTTGAGAAGGTTGACATGGTCAGAGGTGGCAGGGGCAGGCCAGGGAAGTTGTCCCCTCTCTGGGAGGCAATAGGGAGCCAGATATCTCTGAGAGACCACCCTCTTCCCAAAGGGGAGAAGGCTGTCACCAGGGCCAGGAGGGGATCAGGGTGTCGGGCAGGTTTGTTCATACCTTGCCTATCATCCGAGGGGCTGGTGCCTAAGGCTATTAGGCACTGAATATTTTGGAGGTCACCCAATTGTGGTCCAGGGAGATGACAAAGTACCAGACCAAATGGTGGCCATAAGAGTGACAGAGGGCACTAGCTGACATGCCTGGGCACAGGTCTCTCTCCAACTCCGGGATGAAGGGCCAGGCAGAGAGGAAGTGGGCCACACCCTCGGGGAGCCCCCTGGGCCCCTGTCCTTCCCTGAGGGCCTGCTGCCCACCTGTAGCACGAGGTTCTGGATCTTCCCACAGAACTTGCCCGAGTGCAGGGCCCCTGCCTGTGAGAACAGGACGCTGTGGGCAGGCACCCGAGCATAGGCCACGCGCTGCTCCTTGGCCATCAACCAGATCATCACGTCCGGTAGGCTCATCTGGGGCTGCCAGAGTGGAAGGACATCAGGACCCCGTGGCCAGCTCTTGGCCCTGCCTCGGGGAGGTCCATGTGCCCAGCACCCACTTCGGAGAGTACCGCGTCCAGGCGGTACAGCCAGTCCTCCACAGTGGCCACCATGTCCCTGGGCTCGGCTTTCTGGGCCTTTTGTGCCAGTTCCTGGAGGAGCAGGCTGCGCAGCTGCCATTTCTGCCTGTCCAGTTGGGTGGCTTTGGGTTGATCCTTCATGCAGGGCAGAGGGTTCCTGTGGCCAGGACAGGGAAGCAAGAGCCTGGACCTCTCTCCCACCACCTGAAGTCACTGCCTCTGGTCCTGCTGCAGGCCAGTGTGCACTTCCCAACCTGGAGGTCTCGTGTCTGATGCTGGCCTGGCAGGGACCCTAGCCTGCTCCCTGCAGCCCGGCCCGCCCTCCCAGCCCCTGCTACGATGTGACAGGCCTGTGCCCAAGGCCTCTTTTGGGGCGAGAAGCAGGCTGTGAGATAGGGGCCAACCAGACCCTGGGGTGGAGGCTGGGAGAGGTTCTCCCATGAGTCCCCAGAACAGGCAGGGCTCCGGGCAGCAGGGGAAAGGCATGGAGGTGGGACCCTGTGGGCCTGTCTGCACCCAGGGAAGATGCTGGTTTGGTAGGAGCATCAGGCTTGGGTGTGGGACAGCAAGAACCATGCTAGGTCGGGAACCCAGGGCCATTTTCTGGCAGAGTGTGGATGGGAGGGGAGAAGAGATCTGGGTTCAAGCCCAGAAGAGATCAGAGGGCAGCTCATACAGCTGGAGGTGGGGAAGGGTGCTCGCAGGCGCAGCGCTGGCCCCCGCCCCCAGGCTCCCGTCCCCACGCGCTGGCCCCGCCCCCAGGCTCCTGCCGCGCCGGCCCCGCCCCCAGGCTCCCGTCCCCACGCGCTGGCCCCGCCCCCAGGCTCCCGTGGTGCTGGCCCCGCCCCCAGGCTCCAGTCCCTACTTGCAGTCCTCCACCAGCTCCCGCCGCAGCTTCTCCCACTGGAATAGCAGATCCGGGTCCCGTGGGTTCCGGATGGACTTCAGGGTGTCCAGGTTGGCTTTCTGCCCAGCAGGAGGGAAAGGGAGAGAGCCGGCCTCAGTGCGGAGCTCACCTGGGACAGGCTGCTACCCGGTGACATCTGTCCCATGCTATCCCATGCCCTCGCAAAGCCAGGAGATCCTCCTCTGCCCCGTTCCTGTTGCCCAACAGAACTGGGTGGCAAGGAGGACCCATCTGAACTAGAAAGGAGTGCAGAGTCCTGGACCTGGGCCCTCATCTGTAGCTGTGAGAAAGTCATGTCCAGGGCGGGGGCACAGGTGTGGGCATCCTGAGATGGACGCTCTTGACAGGGACACTCGAGCCTCTGTGAGCGGAGCCTTCCCGGCTGCTCTGGCTTCCACGTCACTGCCATGCCCCGGTCCTCTGCAGCTTCACTAACTGGCACGTCACCTCACAAACTCCTACATAGTCCTCAAAACCCTCTGAGTTGTCACCTCCTTTGTGAATACCTCTTCTGACTTGTCCATCCCCCCCATCTCTCGGCATCTGGGTCTCCCCGGCAGCCCTGGTGGCACTGCAGTCACCTCGCACATCCCACTTGTCCATATGGCGGGGACAGGACTGTTAATTCATCTTTGCCTCTCCGTGCCTGGCACTGCATCGGGCACCTCCGTCTCCATGGTGGGAGTGCCCGAGAGAGCACATGACCAGTGTCCTAGGACCATGGCACAGGTTCCCAAGTCTCCCGTCCACGGATCCCCCCTGCCTCGGGCCCCCTGCACCACTCACCAGGCGGTCCCGGGTGACGTGGAGGACGTTGAGGCAGTTCAGGCGGAAGCTGACGTCCTCCCAGTTGGAGGTCACGGCCACAACCGGCTTGGTGTTGTACCAGGGCACATAATAGTAGATGTTCCCTGAGACAAAGATGGCGGAAGAGAGGTGTTTGAGGGACCTGCGGAAGTCCCTGTCACCGTCCCCTCCAAGGACCTCCCTGGGCCACCTCATTGCTCACAGTGCTACGTGGACCCATCTAGGGGGGCTGTGCACTATAAGGGACATGGCCAGTCCCCATGGAGACTTCATTGTGCTGCGGGACACGTGGTCCCTGGTTTCCAATGGGGAAACCCAAGTGAGCCACCGGAAGCAATTTGTCCAGGGCGGCACAGCTGTGCAGTCTGTTCTGGACTCAGGAGTGCCACGGCAAGGGGTTCCCTGCTGGGGGGCCTGTGAGGCAGAGCAGGCCCAGGGGACCAGCCAGGGAGAGAGCTGCGGGGAAGAGAGATCTGGATAAAAACCATGGTATGTAGGGCCAGCTGTGTTCCCAGCAGAGATGAAGAGGGGAAGCCGAAGAAATGTGAAGAACTCCTTTTGTGAAAGGCACTGCAGCCTTGGTCTTAAGGAAGAAATACAAAGAAGCCAACAGATAGGGTTTTTTTGGTTGGTTTGTGATACTAGGGGTTGAACCCAGGGGTGCTCTACCACTGAGCTACCCCCAGTCCTGTTTTATTTTTAATTTTGAGACATGGTCTTCCTACATTACTCAGGCTGGCCTCAAACTTGAGATCCTCCTGCCTTAGCCTCCTGAGTTGCTAGGATTACAGGCGAGTGCCACTGCACCTGGCAGCAAAAGATTTTTAAAAAGACTGTGAGGCCAATAGCTAAGCTATGGAACCAAACTGGGTGCCCTTCAACAGATCAATGGATAAAGAAAATGTGGTACATATAAACAATGGAATATTACTGAGCTATAAAGAAGAATGAAATTATGGCATTTGCCCATAAATGGATGGAACAGGAGACTATCACGCTAAGTCCCAAAGGCCAAATGTTCCCTGAGATATGTGGATGTTAACACACAATAATGTGGGGGAGGGGGAAGAATAGAAGTTCATGGATTAGACAAAAGGGAATGAAGGGAAGGGAATGAGGCTGGGAATAGGAAAGACAGTAGAATGGATGGGACGTGACCTTCCTGTGTTCATACAGGAATACACGGCCAGTGAGACTCCTCATCAGGTACAACCACAAGAATGGAAGTTATACTCCATGTATATATGATACGTCAAAATACATCCTACTGTCATGTATACCTCAACAGAAAAAATAAAATATCCATAAATATTTTTTAAAAAGCCTGGGAGGCAAGCAGAAGCCAAAGCTGACTTTTTTTCCTGTGAATTTCTGTTGAGTCTTGGGGGCCTGTGTGTGTGTGCGTGTGCGCGTGTGTGTTTTGCACCTGAGGGGTACCCGGAGGGCAGGAGAGAAAGCCAGAAGCTGCCCCCGGTGGAGTTGAGGAGGAGACGCCATGCACTGTGGGTCGACTGTGACCATGTCAGAGATCTGTTGAAGTCCTGACCCCAGCATCTCAGAATGTGGCCCTATGTGGAAACAGGATGACTGAAGATGCAATTAGGTAAGAGGAGGTCGTGGGGGAGGAGGGCGGTCTTAATCCTACCCGACTGGCGTCCTTCTAAGAAGGACACAGACTCCCTTATGAGACAGAGGACAGTCATAGGAAGATATGGAGACACACAGACACGGAGAGCACCACATGAAGACGAAGGCAGCACAGAAAGGTGTGTCTACCCGATGAGGCGCTAGGAGAGAGGACAGGCATGTGGCGGGGCCCTCCGAGCACTCAGGAGGAGCCAGAGCTGTTCCTGATTTCACTCTCGCATCCTGTGAGAAAATACAGGGTTTTTTGTTTTATTTTTGTTTTTTTTGCTTTTTGTTTTTTTTTTTAAATTAGGATTGAACTCAGGGGTACTTAACCACTGAGCCACATCCCCAGCCTGTTTTTTTTTTTTTTTTTGAGACAGGGTCTCACTAAATCGGGCTGGCCTCCGACCTGCGATCTTCCTGCCTCAGCCTCCTGAGCCGCTGGGATTACAGGTGTGCACCAGCATATTTCTGTAGTCTTTTTTTTTTTTTTTAATATTTTTTTAGTTGTAGATGGACACAATGTCTTTATTTTATTGCTTTGTACGTGGTGCTGAGGATCGAACCCAGGGCCTCACGCATGCAAGGCAAGCGCTCTACCGCTGAGCTACAATCCCAGCCCATATTTCTGTAGTCTTAAACCATCCAGGTGCTGGCACTTTCTAAGAGGCCTAGTGTACAAAGCAAGTGCTCCTAAACCTCCATCCTCAAAGCCCCGGTGTGTGGAAGAGAGCCCAGCTCGCAGAAGGGGAGAGCGGGACTGCTGCCTGTCTCCACTGTGGCTCCGAGTGGAGGGGAAGGACATCTTCCCCAACGTCACTAGCACAGCGGGTGTTCTGAGATCGTGCTAGCCAAGAAGGTGGATGAATACCAAGCAAAGAAATCAAAGTGGCCCCTGGTTGACAGTGGCCCAGGTAACTGGACGAAGCAAAGGGAAATCTTCTCCAGAAAGGAAAACTTTGGACAGATCTCAAAGAATTCCCACAAAATTCCAAGAAGACGGGAGGCTTGGAACCCACATGCATGCTCCATGACCCAGCAATTCCACTCCTAGGTGAACACTTGACAGAAAGGCCCACATACCGTCAACAAGGGGCCTGTGGAAAAAAAACAGCAGCTCAATTCATTCTAGCCAACTACCTCTCCATAACAGGAGGGATAAATAAATTATGGCATACAATTATCCCTCCGTATCTTCAGGGAATTGGTTCCAGGATCCCAAAACCCAGGGATGTGCACAACTTCCATAAAGTGGCAGAGGATTTGCATACACACATGCTCCTGTATACTCGAAGTCATCTCTTGATTATTTATCTATTTATGATATCTCCATGATGTAAAGGTGTGGAAACAGTTGCCATCCTATGTAGTTTAGGGAATAAAGACAAGGCATGTGTTCAGTACAGATGTAGTTTTCTTTTGTGAGTTATTTCTGATCTCTGGTTAGTTGAATCCACAGATGAGCGTAGATGTGCAGGGCCAAGTGGATTCACAAGACCATGTGCTACACGGCAAGGAAAGCAAGTGAGCTACAAGCACACCCAATGACATTGCACCGAGAAACTGATAAGCAGCTGGGCATGGTAGCTCATGCCTGTAATCCCAGTGGCTTGAGAGGCTGAGGCAGGAGGATCTCAAGTTGGAGGCCAGCCTCAGCAACTTAGGGAGACTTGGACTCAAAATGAAAAATAAAAAGGGCTGGAGATGGGCTGGGGTTGTGGCTCAGTGGTACAGCGCTTGCCTAGCATGTGTGAGGCACTGGGTTCGGGTCTCAGCACCACATATAAATAAAGTCCATTGACAACTAAAAAAATATTAAAGAAAAAAAAAGGCTGGGGATGTAGCTCAAGTACCCTTGAAGGAAAAAAGTGTTAAAAAATAAAATCAGTATGTCTAACATGGTGTGTAGAACTGTGGTAAATGCCATGGAGAAGAATAAAGGGTCGGGGGAGCTGCAGGGCTATGTTAAATAGAATAATTACCTAAGATCTTTCCGATAAGATCTAGAAGTATTTAGAATGTAGCCCAAAGAGCCGTAAGATGAAAAATGTGGAGGAGACATTTAAAAACATGGAGGACAAGCCAGGCACTGTGGCGCAAGCCTGTAATCCCAGCAACTTGGGAGGCTGAGGCAGGAGGATTGCGAGTTCAAAGCCAGCCTCAGCAATGGCGAGGCACTAAGCAACTCAGCAAGATCATGTCTCTAAATAAAATATTTTTTAAAAGAACTGAGGGTGTGACTCAGTGGTTAAGCAGTGGTTCAAATCCTGGTACCAAAAAACAAAACAAAACAAAAACATGGAGGACAGATGGAAAGGTCCATAGAATGAATTCCAGAAAGAAACATAAGCAAAGCCAGGCGTGGTGGCTCAAGCCTGTAATCCCAGCACTTAGGGAGGCTGAGACAGGAGAATCGCGAGTTCAGCCAGCCTCAGCAACGGCGAGGCACTAAGCAACTCAGCAACTCAGCGAGACCCTGTCTCTACATAAAACACAAAAAATCGGGCTGGGATGTGGCTCAGTGGTCGAGTGCCCATGAGTTCAATCCCTGGGACCAAAAAAAAAAAAAAGAAAAGAAAAGAAACATAAGTGAGAAGGAAAAAAGGAAATTCATGAAGAGAAACAATCTTGGTATTTTCCAGACTTATTAGAAGAAACTGGTTTCAGCCCCTGGTACTGAGTGAATCCTCAGAACAAGAGATAAACAGAGACCTGAGACTGGGGTTCGCAGGAGGGGCACGGAAGGCTTCTGTTCTTGGAGAGCTTACAAAAGCAACATGGAGAAGGAAAATAACTTCATCTCCGACAAACAAGGAGACAGATATAATCTGCAGACTCAGAATACACATGAGGACTGCCAAAAGCATCTATGCCCCAGGAGCACTGGGGTGAAGGGCAGCGGAAGGCACCTGGGGGGCAGTGGAGAGGGGCAGTCACCTCAGAGGGAGCAGATCGCAGAAAAGTGCCAGGAAAAATACACTCAGGACACAGGAGGAGATGTGAGCCCACAGAATGCAGAAAACAAGGGGCTGGGATTGTAGCTCAGCGGTAGAGCGCTTCCCTCGCATGCGTGAGGCCCTGGGTTCGATCCTCAGCACCACATACAAAGCAATAAAATAAAGACATTATGTCCATCTACAGCTAAAACAAATAAATAAAAAAAAAAGAATGCAGAAAACAAGTAGAAGGAAAAAACAAAACCAGCAGAGAAGAGAGACAGCAGAAGCAGCCCAAGCAAGATCAGACCTTGAGGACAGTTCAGTGAGGGACACAGAAATGAGGGTGGAAATCAGAAAAGTGACCAAAGTAAAATGGAAGGAAAGAGTCAAAAAAAGATCAGGGAGAAAATGATAGATATAGAAGAAAACCAAGGAGAACTGTCCAACCTGTGAGGGGGGCCCTTGGCGTAGAAAAATAAACAATGGAACAGAGTAGGTATTTTAAGGTACAATTTAAGGAAACACACCGGAAAAGGGTTGTCTTTTAAAAAAATTTTTTTGTTGTAGATGGACACAATATATTTATTTATTTTTTTTTTCAATCCACATCCATTTAGTACCACTGGTTTGGTACTGTTGTATAAAACACCAGCATTTCAGTTAAAGTTAAAATACAGCCTCTACTTTCACGGAACCATTTTTTATATATTTATAAATACTTCATAAAATTGTTTTGTAAATATAAGTATAGAATTTAAATGAAAACAGGATATGATGTATTTACATATTTATATTCGCAACTTTTATTTATTTTAACATGGCGCTACTGAGGATCAAGCCCAGTGCCTCACACATGCTAGGCAAGCACTCTGGCACTGAACCACAACCCCAGCCCCAAGGGTTGTCTTTTTAATAAATGGGGCTTGAACAATCCAATATCCACACACAGATCAATTTAAAATGAATCATAGAAAAAAATAAAATGAATCATAGAGCTAAATGTAAGAACTAAAACTATAAAAAAGAAAAATAGATATGATCGTGGGTTAGGCAAAGAGTTCTTAGATATACACCATAAAAAAACTGGATTTGATTCAAACTAAAATATTTGCACTTCAGAAGACACCATTAAGAAAATGAGGGACTGGGCTGCGGTTGTGGCTCAGTGGTAGAGCACTTGCCTAGCATGTGTGAGGCACTGGGTTTGATTTTCAGCACCACATATAAATAAACAAATAAATAAATATCAAAAACTAATAAAATATTTTTTAAAAAAAAAGAAAATGAGAGACCAACCCTGGCCTGATGCACAGAGGAGGAGACCAACCGCACTGTGGCCACCCATCTACCATTGCGTGGCTGTCCTGGCCTGCTTCTGTCTAAAGACAATAGCCAGGACTGGGAAGACCATCCCCAAGGTCCCTGTAGGCCCGGTTACACCAGAGGT
Organism: Xerus rutilus; assembly: GCA_028644305.1. NCBI lineage: Eukaryota > Metazoa > Chordata > Mammalia > Rodentia > Sciuridae > Xerus > Xerus rutilus. Next base: position 7,346,087 of record CM053411.1, read on the forward strand.
GAGGTACTGGTAACCTGCAGGGACACTACAAAATTATAGGGTAGAAACTGTAATACCTCAGATTGGCACTGCTAGAGAGGAAGACACATGAACAACATGAATAAACAAGGGAAGAAAATGCCCCAAACAAACCAAGATGCTACAAAAATAGAATCCATTGACAGCACGGTAGATGAAATGTCAGAGAAGGAGCTCAGAACGTACATAATTTAAAATGATCCATGAAGCACAGAATAATATAAGAGAGCAAATGCACAACGATTGATCACTCCAACAAAGAGATAAGAGAGCCAATACAGGGAGCAAAAGATTACTTCAAGAAAGAGAGAGAAACTGTGAAACAAACAAACAAACAAACAGAAATCCTTGAAATAAAGGAAACAATAAACCAAATGAAAAATTCAATAGAAAGCATCATCGATAGACTAGATCACTTGGAAGACAGAACCTTAGGTAATGAAGACAAAATATATAATCTTGAAAATAAAGTTGACCACAAAATGAAGATGGTAAGAAACCATGAACAGAATGTCCAAGAATTATGGGATAACAAGAAAAGACCAAAATCTAAGAATTATTCGAATAGAGGGAGGTGCAGAGATACAACCCAAAGGAATGCACAATCTCTTCAATGAAGTAATATCAGGAAATTTCCGAAACATGAAGAATGAATTGGAAAATCAAAGACAAGAGTCTTACAGGACATCAAAAGTACAAAACTATGACAGATCCACACCAAGGCACATTATAATAAAAATGCCTAGCATACAGAGTAAGGATAGAATTTTTAAAGCTACACAAGAAAAGTTTCAGATTATATATAGGGGAAATTTGGATCTCAGCAGATTTCTCAACCCAGACTTAAAAAGCCAGGAGATCCTGGAACAACATATACCAAGCTCTGAAAGAAAATAGGCGCCAACCAAGAATCTTATATCCAGCAAAATTAAACTTCAGATTTGATGATGAAATAAAATCCTTCCATGATAAATAAAAGTTAAAAACATTTACAATGGGAAAGCCTGCACTACAGAACATTCTCAGCAAAATATTCCATGAGGAGGAAATGAAAAACAACAATGAAAATCAGCAAAGGGAGGAACTACACTAAAGGAAAAGCAAACCAAAGGAGAAACCAAGTCAAGTTAAAAACCAAAAATAAACCAAACAAAATAACTGGGAATACAAACCATACTTCAATAATAACCCTGAATGTTAATGACCTAAACTCATCCATCAAAAGACATAGACTGGCAGATTGGATTTAAAAGAGACCCCAAAAATGGGTGCTTTCAAGAGACTTATTTCATAGAAAAAGACATCCACAAATGGAAGGTGAAAGGATGGGAAAAAACATATCACTCAACTGAACTGCATAAACAAGCAGGGGTTTTGATCCTCATATGAGATAAAGTGGACTTCAAACCAAAGACAGTCAGAAGGAATAAAGAAGGTAATTTCAGCAGGGTGCAGTGGCACATGCCTGTAGTCCCAGCACTTTGGGAGGCTGAGACAGGAGAATTGTGAGTTCAAAGCCAGCCTCAGCAATGGCGAGGCACTAAGCAACTCAGTGAGACCCTGTCTCTTTTTTTTTTTTTTTTTAATTTTTTTGTAGATGGACACAATGTCTTTATTTTATTGCTCTGTATGTGGTGCTGAGGATCGAACCCAGGGCCTCACGCATGCGAGGCAAGCGCTCTACCGCTGAGCCACAATCCCAGCCCGAGACCCTGTCTCTTAATAAAACAAAAAATAGGGCTGGGGATGTGGCTCAGTGGTTGAGTGCCCCTGAGTTCAATTCCTGGTGCCAAAAAAAAAAAAAAAAAGGTCATTTCATACTACTTAAGGCAACCATACATCAACCAGACATAACAATCATAAATATCTATGCCCCGAACAATGGAGCATCCACATATATCAAATAAACCCTTCTCAGTTTTGAGAATCAAATAGACCACAACACAATAGTACCAGTGACTTTAACATAGCTCTCTCATCACTGGACAGATCTTCCAAACAAAAACTAAACAAAGAAACCATAGAACTCAACAATACAATCAATAATTTAGAATTAACAAACATATATAGAATATTTGATCCATCAACAAGTGAAAACAATTTCTTCTCAGCAGCACACGGATCCTTCTCTAAAATAGATCATGTTATGCCACAAAGCAAGTGTTAACAAATACAAAAAAATAGAAATACTACCCTGCATTTTATCAGACCATAATGGAATGAAATTAGAAATCAATGACAAAATAAAAAATAGAAGCTACTTCATCACCTGGAGACTAATATGCTATTGAATGATGCTTGGATAACAGAGGACACCAGGGAGGAGATAAAAATTCTAGAGGGGCTGGGGTTGTGGCTCAGTGGTAGAGTGCTTGCCTAGCATGTGTGAATCACTGGATTCGATTCTCAGCACTGCATATAAACAAAGTCTATTGGACAACTGAAAAAATATTAAAAAAAAAATTCTTAGGGCTGGGAGTGTAGCTCAGTGGTAAAGCGCTTGCCTTGCATGCATGAGGCACTGGGTTCGATCCTCAGCACCACATAAAAGTAAATAAATAAAGGTATTGTGTCCATCTACAACTAAAAAAAATTAAAAAAAATTCTTAGAGGTAAATGAGAACTCTGATACAACATATCAAAATCTCTGGAATACTATGAAAGCTGTATTAAGTGGAGAGTTTACTGCATTGAGGTCATTCATTAAAAGAAGAAAAAGTCAACAAATAAACAACCTGACATTATATCTCAAAGTTCTAGAAAAAGAACAAATCAACACCAAAAGAAGTAGAAGACGGGAAATAATTAAAATCAGGGCTGAAATCAATGAAACTGAAACAAAGAAAATAATTCAAAAAAACTGACAAAACAAAAAGCTAGTTCTTTGAGAAAATAAATAGAATTGATAAGCCTTTAGCCACCCTAATGAAAAGGAGAATGAAAACTCAAATTACTAAACTTTGTGATGGAAAAGGAAATATCGCAACAGACACTATTGAAATCCAGAAGATAATTAGAAATTACTTTGAAAATCTATATTTCAGTAAAATAGAAAGTCCCGAAGACACTGACAAATTTCTAGGGGCATATAATCTGCCCAAACTGAATCAGGAGGACATACACAACTTAAACAGATCAGTTTCAAGCAAGGAAATAGAAGACGCCATCAAAAGCTTACCAACCAAGACGAGCCCGGGAACAGACGGATTCTCAGCTGAGTTCTACAAGATCTTTAAAGAAGAATTAATACCAATACTCCTCAAATTATTCCATGAACTAGAAATGGAGGGAACCCTGCCAAACTCATTCTATGAGGCCAGTATCACCCTGATACCAAAATCAGACAGAGACACATCAAAGAAAGAAAACTTCAGACCAATATCACTGATGAACATTGATGAAAAAATTCTCAATAAAATTCTGGCAAATCGCATACAGAAACATATTAAAAAGATAGTGCACCACAATCAAGTGGGGTTCATCCCAGTTATTCAAGGTTGGTTCAACATACAGAAATCAACAAACATAATTCATCACATCAATTAACTTAAAGACAAGAATCTTATGATTATCTCCATAGATGCTGAGAAAGCATTTGAGAAAATAAAGCACCGTTTCATGTTCAAAACCATAGAAAAAATAGGGACAGTAGGAACACAACTCAACATTGTAAGAGCTATCTATGCAAAACCGAAGGCCAACATCATCCTAAATGGAGAAAAATTGGAAGCATTCCCTCCAAAAACAGGAACAAGATAGGGATGCCCTCTTTCACCACTACTATTCAACATAGTCTTAGAAACTCTAGCCAGAGCAATTAGACAGAAGAAAGAAATTAAAGGGATACGAATAGGAAAAGAAGAACTTAAACTATCATTATTTGCTGACAACATGATTCTATACTTAGAGGATCCAAAAAATTCTACCAGAAAACTTCTGGAATTAATAAGTGAATTCAGCCCGATTTTGTGTTTTATGTGGAGACAGGGTCTCACTGAGCTGCTTAGCGCCTCGCCGTTGCTGAGGCTGGCTTTGAACTCGCAATTCTCCTGTCTCAGCCTCCCAAAGTGCTGGGATTACAGGCGTGCGCCACCGTGCCCGGCTTAAAAAGATATTTTTAAAAAGACAGTGTTAATATGCTGTCTCCAGTAGACTCACTTCATAGGCAAAGACATCCACAGACTGAAGGTGAAAGGATGGGAAAAAACATACCACTCACATGGATCATGTAAATGAGGAGAGGTTTCTATCTTCATATCAGATAAGGTGGACTTTAAGCCAGAGTTAATCAGAAGGTACAAAGAAGGCCATTTCATACTGCTTAAGGGAATTATACATCAACAAGACATAACAATCGCAAATATTTATGATCCCAAAATGAAGCATCCACGTGTATCAAACAAACTTTTCTCAAATTTCAAGAAGCAAATAGACCTCAACACAATAATACTGGGTGACTTGAATATGCCTCTGTCACCACTGGATAGATCCTCCAAACAAAAACTAAATAAAGAGGCTATAGAAGTAAAAAATACAATTGATAATTTGCACTTAACAGACATATATAGAGTATTTCCTCCAACAATGACTGGATATGCTTTCTTCTCAGCAACACACAGATCCTTTTCTAACAGAGACCATGTTATGTAAGCTATTACATATGTTGGCATACAATTATAATATTACCTTAATATATTTTTAGCATTTGTAGGGTTATTTTGATAGCTCCCTTCCCATGGGTATAAATTTTTGTGTTCTTACTTATTGATTAGGCTTGTTTTAGTTTTATCAAATTTTAGCTGTATTATTTCTTCTCTATTTCTGCTCCTACATCTATTTTTTCCTACTACATACTTTAAAAATAATTTGTTGCCAGGCGTGGTGGCACATGCCATAATCCCAGTAGCTAAGGAGGATGAGACAGGAGGATCGTGTGTCCAAAGCCAGCCTCAGCAAAGGCGAGCCACTAAGCAACTCAGTGAGACCCTGTCTCTAAATAAAATACAAAATAGGGCTGGGGATGTGGCTCAGCAGTTGAATACCCCTGCGTTCAATCCCTGATAAACTCCGCCCTCCCCAAAAGAAAATAATTTGTTATTCTAGCTTCTTTCTGATACAAGTACTTTAAGTTATAAATGTTCATCTGAGTACTATCTCATCCCAGAGATCCTGATATTTTAAGCTTTTATTAGCATTTAGTTCAAAGGCCTTTTTATTTACTTTTCTTGTGCTTCCTTCCTTAACCTCTGAGATATTTATAAGTGTGCCATTTAATTTTGGAATAGTTTACATGTGGGGGTGGAGTTCTATAGATCTTAAGGTGACTGATTTCTAATGTAATTAATCATGCAGGAACCACAATCCACATGATTTCAAATTTTTTTAAAAAAGTAATGGAGGGGCTGAGGCTATGGCTCAGCGGTTGAGCGCTTGCCTCACATACGTGAAGCACTGGGTTCGATCCTCAGTACCACATAAAATAAATAAAGATATTGTGTTCATCTACAACAAAACAAAACAAACAAACAAAAAAGTAATGGAAATGCTTTTTATATTGAGTGTATTGGTTACATATGTGGCAAAACTGATCCAATTGCATTTGTACATTTTATTGTACTTCAATTTTACCTCAATAATGCTATGGGAGAAAAAAGACAGTGTTAAGTTGGCACAAGGATCAACAAATAAATCAATGGAACAGACGACATTCTAGAAAGACCACAGTCTATAGTTAACTGATTTTCAACAAAGGTCCCAATATGAGATTGAGTATTTTTTTTCAGCAAAGAGTGCTGAACACACACACCAACCCCATCCCTCACACCAAATGCAAAAATTAAGTCAAATTAAATCATCAACCTAAACAAAGAAGCTACAACTATAAAACTTATAGAATGAAATACAGAATATCTTCATAATCTTGGGTCATGACCTAAGACCCAAGATTCCTTAGGCCATATATTGTATGAACCATAAAAGAAAAGATAATTCACAAATTGAATTCAAAATTAGAAACTTCTGATCTTAAAAGGGCACTGGAAATTGAAGAGCCAAGTCACAGACTGAAAAATATTAGCAGAATTTATCTGATGAAGGACCTGAGTCCAAAATACAGAAGATGCCTGCAGTTCCATACAAAGAGGCAACTTGGTGAAAGACAGACAGAAAACTTGAATAGTCCCTCTGCTAAAGAAATATGTGAATGAGATGCCTGTGATCCCCTTGGCTCAAGAAGCTGAGGCAGAAGGATTGTGAGTTTGAGGTCAGCCTCAGCAACTTAGAGAGGCCCTAAGCAACTTGGTGAGAACCTGTCTCTAAATAAAAAATAAAAAGGGCAGGAGATGTGATTCAGTGGTTAATCATCCCTGGGTTCAATCCCTGAACCTGTCTCTAAATAAAAAATAAAAAGGGCAAAAGATGTGGTTCAGTGGTTAATCATCCCTGGATTCAATCCCTGGTACCCAAAACAAACAAACAAACAAAAGTGAATACCAGGCTGGGGTTGTGGCTCAGTGGCAGAGCGTTTGCCTAGCATGTGTGAGACACTGGGTTCGATCCTCAGCACCACATAAAAATAAATAAATAAAACAAAAGCAAATGACCAATTTTCTATATTTTCAGCTGGGTGGTGAGGTGAAGGTACAAATCAATAAGAAAAATACAGCTAGATGAAACGATGAAAGATAGGAGCATGTCTACACACAAGGAAGAAACAAGTGTCTGTATACATATGAGAAAATGCTCAACCCTCATTTAGAATCAGGAAAAAGCCAATTAAGTTCATGTGAGATACTAGTTCTCATTCACTAGATTGGTAAAAATGAAAAGGCCGGGCAACATCAAGTACTGGTGAGAACGTAGCCTAACAGGAATTCTCATATCATCCTGAGAGTGTAATTTGGTATAATTGCTTTTGCTTTGAGATTCTCTTCCACTCTTAGGTATATAATTTAGAGGCAGCTTGTGCTTGTGACCAGAAGACATGCACAGGAATGTTCATAACAAAATTATTATAATAGCAAAAAGAGGTACAACCTAAATATCTACATATCCCACACAGTTTATGGTATAATCATGCAGTGGAGTATACACAGAAACGAAAATGGATTGCAGCTACACAGACCTATATAAATACATACTGTTGAAAAAAGATGTAAGACAGATGAACACAGATTGAAAGAGTATACTTATATCAATTAGAAAAACAATAAGCTGTCTAAGATTTCACACACAGCGGTAAGAATTAGGAAGATAAGGATGCTTAGCATAAGAGGATCAGGGTTATTTCTGGGGTGAAGAGTTCAGTGTCTTCGAAGACACCGACAGTTTTCTGTATTTTAAGGTGGGTGGTGAGTGCATGGGAACTCATTCTTTAAACTGTATGTAAATATTTTATATACTTTTCTTGTATATATGTTTCACAATATAAAAAACAAACAGAATTGTGTTAAATGCAAGAAACCAATCACAAAGAACCACATATTGTATGATTCCAGGTACATGAGATGTTGAGATTAGAAAAATCTGTAAGGACAGAAATTAGACTGGTGGTTGTCTAGGGCTGGGGAGGTGAAAGAGAAATGGGGAATGAGCGCTACCAGGACTTTTATCTCAGTAAAGCTTTTATTTAAAAAAATAGGTAGAGACTGGGTGCAGTGGCACACACCTCTAATCCCAGCAACTCAGGAGGCTGAGGCAGGAGGATCACTACTTCGAAGGTAGCCTCAGCAACTTAGTGAGGCTCTCAGACAACTCAGGGAGACTCTGTCTCAAAGTATAAAATAAAAAGGGCTGGGGATGTGGCTTAGTGGTTAAAAGTCCAAGCTCAATCCCCAAACAAACAAAACCACTAGGTAGAGTATTAGGACCTACGGAAAGGCTCTCAGTGGGTGACAAGATGGTGAAGCTGATGAAGAGGAAAAGGGAGACAGATTTGTGGTGGCCATGGTTCTCAAATTTTAGCACACACCAAAATCACCTAGAGGGTTTGTTAAAACCTGGCTTGTAGGGCCCCATCCCCAGATTTTCTAATGTGATAGTCTTGGGTAGGGTCAAGAATCTGCATTTCTAGCCGGGCGCAGTGGCTCAAGCCTGTAATCCCAGCACTTAGGGAGGCTGAGACAGGAGAATCGTGAGCTCAAAGCCAGCCTCAGCAATGGCGAGGCGCTAAGCAACTGAGTGAGACCCTGTCTCTACATAAAACACAAAATAGGGCTGGGGATGTGGCTCAGTGGTCGAGCACCCCTGAGTTCAATCCCCAGTACCAAAAAAACAAAACAAAACAAAAAAAGAATCTGCATTTCTAACAAGTACCCAAGTGATGCTGATGCTCCTGGTCCAGGGAGTGTGCTGGACCAGAGCCCAATATAGGTGTCCAATAAATAGACTCTGGATGAATGGATGAGTGGAGGGATGGTGGCTGATTGGGTATTTGAGAGAGTGGATGGGTAGGGGTTGAATGGATGGGTAAAGGATGGATGGATGGGGAGTGGATGGTAACTGAATGGAGAGATGGGAGTTGGTCCAGAGTTGTGGAGGAAATGGGGTTAGAAGTTGTAATATGGAAAGTAGTGTAAAGAAGAACATGTAATTGAGACCTACTTTTGACTCCTGGGTTCACTGCCTACTAGCTATGCAATGATTTGCAAGTGACTTCATCTCCCTGAATGTTATTCTCCTCATGTGTAAAATATGGGTAAATAATGCCTACAAATGTTCTATGAGTCCTGGGAGAGCTAGCAGAAGACCTGGAAGACAATGGCTGCTTTTTCCTTCTTTTTTGGTACTAGGGATTGAACCGAGTACTCTACCACTAAGCTACATCCTCAGTGCTTTTAATTTTTTATTTTGAGACAGGGTCTCGTAAAGTTGTCTATGGTAGGCTTGAACTTGCCATCCTCCTGCCTCAGCCTTCTAAGTAGCTGGGATTATAGCCAGGCACTCCCACACCCAACTTCTCCTCTTTATAGAATCTGACAATTACCATCATATATCACGGGGCTGTACTGTGTGGTTGACACTAGAGGCTTGTAATTCAGGTCCATCTTGTTTCCATAGTGGCCAATGCTGACCTCAAATTGAATCAGGTCCTTAATGTTGGGCATCATGGTACAGGAGAGGAAAACAACGCACAGGCCATACTTTTGGCGGTTCTGCTGTTTCTAAAACGATAACCCCCCATCCCCAGTACATAAATAAAAGGGAGAGCAAAGCTGCATTAACAGGCAGGACGGTGAGGAAGAGATGCCCTGTTTCTTTCAAAAGCCATCTTTGCTTCTCTTCAGAGTGAGCTAGACTTTTATTGAGACCCTCTTGAACCTAGATGATCAAGAGCAGGTCCTTTCAGGATCTCTGCCACTTGGCTCAGCCTATTTGACCAGCCCTGGTTCCCTCCCCTCCTGAAGGTGGGTAGAAGGGCCTCTTTTCTGGTCAGGCTACACTCTGAATTAGGCCAGCCCTTCCTCATTCTAAGTATAGGAGCCCCTTCCTTTTTGTATAAATGCCTCCCTCAAAAGAGTGGGTCAGGGTGGGCAGGAGGTGAGGCTGGGGTTGTACGCATGCGTGAGCACACACACACATACATACACAAGAAAATCTGCACCTCTCCACTTCCTGCTTCAGCTGCTCACTGTCCCCCAATTACTGTCCAATCTGTTGTTAATACTGCTCCTCATGTCCTTTGCCAATTCAATGGTCCTTCACTGGCTTTGGGGAAAAATCTAAATCCCTTAGATTGTTTTTCAAAGCCCTGAGAAACTAGGGCATGAATGAACATTCCTCCTCCACTGGGTTATGTATGTCTTAAAATGAAATCTTGTTTTTACTGGATCCCCCCACCCTTCCACCAGCCTCACCACTGGAGATTTGGCAAGCATGAAGGTGCCAGTGAGGGCTTAGTAAATACTAAGGCAGACGGATGGAGCATCTTTATACACCCAACAGCTCGCTCACAGTTGATACAGGGTCAGAAACTGGGGTCCACAGCAGATCTGGAGCAGGCCGATGGGCTCTTCCCCAGGCTGTGTCCCATAGTTACCTCTACCCTGATCACGTCACGGGAGAGATCCTTTATCCAAGTTTCTTGTTGAGACTTGACTTGGGTGACCAACTCCAGGTAGACTCGGCCTCGGTATGCCAAACCATCCTTCATAGAGTCATGAATACACTATGGCAAGAGAGAAGAAAATGGAGAGAAAAGGGTGAGAGGGAAAGAGCTGGCACGTGTCGCCAGAAATCCCCACGGCAAAGACAAAGTTGTCCAGTGACTGCCTGCCTGCCTGCCTGCCTGCCTTGGGTGTCTCCTGCCACAAACTCCGGAAAGACACCTATGTGGCTGGAAATCTCTGGGTCTTCACCTCTTTTCTGCACCCTTAGCACCCACTACACTTGTTCATGGAGACCGCGTGCCAACTGGGCCGGGACTGATCACCACTGAGCATGTGCTCTAGGTCTGGCCAATCAGAACACACTCTGCCTCTTTGACCACTATGATTGGGCCAAGGAGAGTACACATGACCTAGGGAGGCCAATTAGAGTGTTTCCCTGGGTCCTGCCTGAAGCCCGGATGTGGCCCGGGAGAAAGAAGTGTGGAGAGCCGCACAAGAAAGGGGGAGCCTCCTACCAGCCTCCGCATTGAGGCGCCTGAGCCTCCTCCTCTCTCAGAATCCTTCCCAGCCTCCTTCCTTTTTCATTTAAGCTAATTAGAGTTGGGTTTCTGGTATTTCTCACCACTCTTGAATTACCCCTATGCTTTTCTGTGCTTATCTGTGCCACGTCCTTTCCTGCTGTCGAAAATCTTACCCGAGGTCTCGTCTCAGGGCCCCTTCCTCGGTGACTGTCTAGAGCACCCCATCTGTTCCTTTCTGGGGCCACTGCTTATGTCCCACAGGCACATGGCTATTTATGTATGGGCTTTGTGTCCTCTGCTGGAGTGTGGCGGTCAGAAATCAGGAGTCCTTCCCAGGCATTTCCTAGGCCTCTTGCTTTATAGTGATAACTTTTACCTCCGTTGTCCCCTAGAGCTGACACAAGAAGCTTACAGGGTCTCCGTAGATCCTGAAAGGGGCCTTTTTACCCCCATGGAGAGTCAGGAAGCTGGGGCCAAAGCAAGGCAGGAAGCCAGAGTACATCCCTGGAAGGAGAGGAGGTGAGCGCAGGTGGAGCCCGAGTGGGAGAGGTGTGGGAAGTTGGGCCTGGGGCTTTGCTTGCCTTCAATCAGTTCTCCAGAGGACGAGATCTGGTTGAAGCACAAGGTGACGGTCCCGATCTCATCCCAGCAGTTCTGCCTGGGGCTAGGGAGAAACCCACTCTGTGGGCTGAGCCCCTGGCCGGGCTCCTGTTTTCCTCCCCAATACGTGCTTCAACTTCTAGCCCCGCTGCTCACCAGTTCATGACTCTTAACTTGATGTACCTGGAGAGGCAGGGCAGCTGCAAGGTAAAGGCAAGAGAGCAGTGAGTCACTGGGACGGCCTGGACCTTGCAGAGATACTGAGAGTGACTAGGAAGTTCTGGGGGCAAGGCCTAACTCAGTTACCAATCAATCATAGACATGCTGAATTTACCAGGGAGTTTGTGGAGGTTTGGCCTGGGGTTCACCCGCACCCAACTTACATGGGACCCTTGAAAGGCCTTGGGACTGTCTCATCATCATCCTTGATCTTAACATGATCTCCTGTTAGTTTAGACATCAGGACCCAGGAGACCTGGGTCCTCCCTGACTGTGGCCTGATGGAGGACTATGACCTTACACAACCCTTCAAAGTTTAAATGAGTGCTCACCCAACCATCTCCTCAAAGAGTAAATAAATAATAGCTACCACCCTGGGAGGGTTTCTTTTGTACCCCAGTCTATGCTGAACAATGTCCACAACCAGCTGAGTGAAACTCCCAACAACCCCATGAACCAGATACTGTTAATATTCTCATTTTCAGCAGTGCATAGGTGGTGCACACCTATAATCCCAGGGGTTTGGGAGGCCGAGGGCAAGAGGATCACCAGTTCAAAGCCAGCCTCACCAACTTAGCAAGGTCCTAAGCAACTCATTGAGACCCTGTCTCTAAATAAAATACAAAATAGGGCTGTAGATGTGGCGCAGTAGTTAAGTGCCCCTAGGTTCAATCCCTGATACCAAAAACAAAAAAACAAAAAATCCCCAACTCGTTTTCATAAGGGGAAACTGAGGCACGGAGGGGTTGAGTTTCCTGAAGTTCTCAAGCTTCATGCAGAGACTGAAGCCTCAAACCTCTTAACTACTCTGCCATAACCCAGTAAAGGCTGTAATTAGTTATATACTGATGGGGAATGAGGCCCAGGGGCACAGAGGGACCTTCTCAAGGTCACATCACAAAGAGTGGCATCAGGATTTGAATTCCAGCTTCTGAGTCTTGTGTCTACTCTGTCTATGTTTTCCTCAGTTATTTTCTTCTTCAATTATTAAAAAGAAAATAATAAGGAAAAAACTTGTGCAAAGCAGAGGTGCTGGGTTTGAGGCCCTGAGTGGGATCTCAAATCCCCTTATTTGGGGCCTCTTATCCTCCTCATAGCAGTTTTTGAGATGTGACTAGGAACCTCCTGGTTCTCCACCCTCTCCGTCCTTTCCCCCTGCCCTGGTGGCTGGGGACCAAGTGAAAAGTGAGGAAAGGGCTTTCTAGATGAGCACACAGAAAAATGCCCACATTAAGGAAGAACACTGGAAGGGGAGAGATGGATCAAACCATCTTTTCATCCAATCTGTTAAGAATTTTCCCCTATCCCGATTCCTCATCTGAATTCAAGTGTACTGTCTCCCCTCCATCTCTGGGCCCTCAGGCTGGCCATCGCCACAGGCCCATTTTCAGCAGTGTCCCCAGCTCTGCTCCCCCTGACCAGGTGGCCTCAGGTGCTGTGTGTGTAGTCACCCTGCCTCATCACAGCAAGGCTCACATCTGCCTGGTACCTTTCCAAAGGGCTAGTGACAATCATTCCAAATGAGCCCAGCCCTGGAGACTATGTTCTAGGGGGCATGAGTGAGGTCCAGGGGTCCTTGGCCACCTTCACAGGTTGGAAGGCCAACATATGAACCTCTGGGAAGGATCTGGGCCATGTACCCTCCTCACAGCCACAGAACGGTGGGAGGGACCCCAGCAAGAGTGAGAGATGCCCTAGGCCTGCTTGAAATTCCCCTCCTACCTTAAGAGTCTGTAAAATCATCTAAGGAGGTAGGGATTATGAAGAATTGTCAAAAATGATGACTCATCAGGAGGCCACCTGGGGGAAGCTTCTAGAAGCAGCAGGAGGGGAGTTGAGAGAAGAGAGGAAAGGAGCTAATTTTGTATTGCACAATAGAAGCTATAAGAAAGCTAAACACTGTCTGGGTAGGCAAACTGAGGGGACACAGATTTCTCGGCTCAAGTTGTCTCGCAGAACTGCATGTTCTTATTTTACACACAGCTCTTACGAGTTGGCATTGAGTCAAAAGGTCATTAAGGCTCCACCAGGGCTTCAAGAGAGCTGTCATCCATGACAGTTGATAGATGACCTAGAAGAACTGAAAGGCTAAAAAATCAGACTGCAGTACCCCACAGCGAAGAGCATCTTGGAGCCATTCTGTGTCTAGTCCACATACAGCCCAGAGTAATCACTAGGCTCCCACAATGCCTCGGGGCCACCTACAGAGAGCTGTGATTATCTTCAGGGCACTTTGCCCTGAAGGCAGAAAATATACACTGCAATCTAGGATGAGCCTTTAAAGTGATTTGGTTTTTGTTTGTTTTGTTTAGGAGATGAGGTCTCACTCTGTTGCCCTGGCTGTTCTCAAACTCCTGGGCTCAAGTGATCCTCTTGCCTCAGCCTCCTGAATAGCTAGACCACAGGGACCCACTTCTGCAGCCCGTTTGTTATCTTTTTTTGTTTTCATATTTTTAGTTTGGAGATGGACACAATACATTTCTTTTATTTATTTATTTTTATGTGGTGCTGGGGATCAAACCCAGTGCCTCACACATGCCAGGCAGGTGCTCTACTACAGAGCCACAGTCCCAGCCCCTGTTATCTTTTTTTTTTTTTTTTTTAATATAGGTGACAGGGCACATTTAAATTCTCTGGAAAGTTCAGTTGGATGGTTCACTTATTGCTTCATTCTGGATAAATGAATCAAGGTTTTCCCCTTATCTGTCCTGGGCTTCCTTGTGTTCTCTTAATAAGAGCCCTGGATGCTCCTCACTGGGCTTCCCGTCCTTACCTTCCATCCATACTCCCACATGAACACTCGAAATTCCCTTGCATTTGGGGGGCAAGGTGAGCATGATAGAACAGCCATACCTGAATCTGGAAGGTCAGGATCTGGTTCCATATTGGGTTGTCGGTTTGGGTCTGCACAATCGTCTTGAGCTGGGAATATCCCAAAGCAGGTGTTATAGTTTGGATCCTCAGTGTCCCCCAAAGACTCATAAGTTCAAGGCTTGGTCCCCAGCTAATGGAGCTATTGGGAGCAGATGGGACCTTTAAGAGGTGGAGCCTCATGGTAGGAAGGGAGGTCCTGGGGAGCCTGTCCTTGCAGGAGAGATTGGGACCTCAGCCCCTCCTTCTCTCTGCTTCTTGGCCACCAACAGGAGAGCAGCTTTGCTCCACCACAGGCTCCCACCATGGTGTTGTGTCTCGCTACAGACCCAAAAGCAGCAGAGCCAGCCGACCATGGACTGAAACCATGAGCCAAAAAGGAAACTTTCTTTTTTTTTTTTAAATATATTTTTAAATTAGTTGTTGATGGACTTGTATTTATTTATACGTGGTGCTGAGAATCGAACCCAGTGCCTCACACATGCTAGGCAAGTGCTCTACCACTGAGCCACAACCCCAGCCCGGAACCTTTCTTTATACTGTTTCTCTCTGGTACTTTGTCATAGCGACAGAAAGTAGACTAACACAGTATGGTCAGTGCCAGCCTGTCCTCTCCTCCTACTGGTATCACTTTCCAACTCTCCCTGTCCAGCCCACAGGTGGACTCTGTAGCACCACATGACCAGGCTCATCCTTGGACAGCTTCTCATCAGCTACAGCTTCCATCCCTTGGTTATTTATCTCAAAGCATTGGCCAGGTCCAGATTCCTCAGAATTTCTCCTTAAATCACTTTCCAATGAACTTTCTCTCCCTTTTTTTCTTTCTTCCTTTCTTTTCTTTTTTAGCAATGCTAGGAACACAGGACCTCATACATGCTAAGTAAGCACCCTACCCCCGAGTTACATGCATAGCCCTTTTATTTTTATTTTTATTTATTTATTTAACTTTTTTTTTTTTTTTTTAGTTGTAGATGGACACAATGTCTTTATTTTATTGCTTTGTATGTGGTGCTGAGGATCGAACCCAGGGCCTCATGCATGCGAGGCAAGCGCTCTACCGCTGAGCTACAATCCCAGCCCCAACCTTTTATTTTTAAATAGGCACAGATGGGGCTACAACTTTTACTACATGAGTGCATACACACAGATTGTTAGATAAATTCTAAGAGCCCAACTGACAAATGGCCCAAATCACAGCTGATGATAGCAGAATACCTTTAAAACCATCGCCTGACAACATTTCAATTTAGCCTTACTCTCGGTAATGATGCCTATGAAATCAAGTGTTAGCTGACATTGTGAAGCTTTTTAAGTACACTAAAATAAACACAAACATATCAAATATTTTTAAAAATACGTGTCACTTATCATGCAAGAACCTCTCCACTAGTTCTAGAATACACAGACCATAGGAAAATAAATACTCAGTGTGGCAGTTTTAAGTATGTACACATACTCTTTGGTACTTCTAGCTTCAGAAGGATGACCTTAATTCTTCTCTCCTGACGTGGGCTGGATTTTTTTTTAATTTTTTTTTTTTTTAGTTGTTGATGGGCCTTTATTTACTCATTTATTTATATGTGGTGCTGAGGATCAAACCCAGTGCCTCGCACATGCAAAGCAAGTGCTCTACCACTGAGCCACAATCCCAGGTGGGCTAGATTAATGATAGTTTTAGCCGGGCGCGGTGGCTCAAGCCTGTAATCCCAGCACTTAGGGAGGCTGAGACAGGAGAATCGCGAGTTCAAAACCGGCCTCAGCAATGGCGAGGTGCTAAGCAACTCAGTAAGACCCTGTCTCTACATAAAACACAAAATAGGGCTGGGAATGTGGCTCAGTGGTCGAGTGCCCTTGAGTTCAATCCCCAGTACCAAAATAAATAAATAAAATGATAGTTTTAACTGATAGAATAGAGGAAAATGATGTTTTTTGACTTCAGAGACAAATCTATTTAACTGTAACCTAGCTTTCCCCAAATTTGAACATAGGATTTTTGTTGTTGTTGTATTAGTGATTGAACCCAGAGGGTACTTTACCACTGAGCCACATCCCCAGCCCTTTTCATTTTGAGGCAGGATCTCCCTAAGTTGCTTAGGACCTCACTAAGTTGCTGAGGCTGGCCTCAAACTTGCAATCCTCCTGCCTCAGCCTCCTAAGCTGCTGGGATTACAGGTGTGCACCACTGCACACCACCGTGCACCCTGCAACATAGGACCTAACATCTGCAACATCAGACCTAACCCAGCACATTTTGGGAAATGCTACTTTGTATTGTTAGAGATTTCTAGGTTGGCAGTTCTCTGGCTCAGGTCTTTTCATTTACAGATGAGGAAACTGAGGCCAAAGGGACAGGGACACTGCAGTGTGTTTGTGGGCTGTTATTTCACCCACTCATTTGCAGGCCGCATGTTTGGTTCCTATGGGCATCTTATCCTTGCAGGCTCTGGGCACTCTCTGGCAGTGGAGGTGGGTGAGACCTGGCCTCCATTGCCTCCACAGGCCCAGCTCCAGAGGCTCACGCTGCTCGTTGGTGGATAAGCTGGGATGCCATTTCTGGGGTCCCAGCCCACTACTTTTTCCAGGTGCCCTGTTCTCTAGGTTTCAGACCCTTCGCACACTTACCTTCTCCCCAATGAGTTCCACCTCTAACATAGGATTCACTATCGGGCGTTTCTCTATGAACAAGAAATTGAAAGACTGAGATGGGAGCAGCTTTTGTTTGTTTGTTGTTTGTTTGTTTTTTTAGGTGGAGGAAATGGGAAGATGATACAACTACTTAATCCCCACCCCTGCAGTGATTTAGTTGAGTAACCCTTGGGCAGTCCTGTCCGTAGGTACCACTCTGCCCTTCTGTGTGACATCCACACAATGGCATGGGGGGTGCGTGGTGGGGTGGTCAGAGGAATGAGTGAGTCTGCATCTGGGCGTCAAAGGCAGGTGAAGGCACAAAGGGATACCCGTGTGACCTTGGTCGGTCTTGGAGGACTTGATCTCACCCTGTCCCCTACCCCACATCTTAGGTCAGTATCAAAAGGAATGAGGGAGCCCCATGAGGATCTGGGCTGCTTCTGAGCAGGAAAGCTCGGGTCGATCCCTCCCCTGCCACCCCGGCTCCAACCGGAATGAAGATCCTCTGCACAGTAGATGAAGAACTGTAGGTAAGCCGTTTTGATGGGGACGGCTGTGGACTTGAAGACCTGAACATCGGTCCCATAGGGCAGCTTCTGATCTACCTGAGAGCAGATAGGGTCAGGGTCATGGGGAGGTCACAGCCAGGGCGACCCAACCTCCCACTTGGTGCAGGTGGAGCAGGACCACCCCACGGTGACCCGTGGATGAAGGATGCATGTGCAGGTCAGAGGCCAAGGTAGAGAATGCTCCTGGGGCGGGGCGGGGCAGTCTCACCGGCGCCTGGTCGCCCGCACCGATGGCACAGATGGTGACTTTCAGGTAGCCTCTCACACCACTGCTGGATTTATTTGGATGGCACAGGCCCAGCCATTTCCTTATGAGTGCGTGACCTGGAGAGGCAGAGGGGCCGCGGGACACCAGCCTCTAGTCTCTATCACTCTCCCTGAAACCCGTCACTGTTGCTGGGGGAGAGGGAACAGGAACCATGCCTCTTACATTCTGGTTCCCATCCATCAGGGAATCGGGAGCCACCTCAGCCATTAGGTGATGCTGGTGTCCTCCCAGGTTGCCAGCTAATGCCTCCCTGAAAGAGGGACCCCTGTCCACCTGGAAACCTGCTGGTGTGACTGGCCTGGTCTGGAGCCAGATACGATAGAGGCAGCCATCTGCCCCACCCAAAATGCAAATCTCAACCTGGTAGCATGTCCTGGCCAGGTCATGGTGGCAACCACCCCTCAAATGCCAGCTCCCAAGAACAGTGGTTAGTAGAGGCCGGGCGGGGGGATGGAGAGAGGATGTTCACTGGGTACAGAGATGCTGCTGAAGAGGAGGGGATGAAGCTTCTAGTGTTCCAGAGCACAGTAAGGTGACTGTGGCTGGCCATAACTGTCCATTTCAGGGGCTGGGTTGTGGCTCAGTGGTGGAGTGCTTGCCTAGCACATGTGAGGCATTGGGTTCAATCCTCAGCACCACATACAAATAAATAAATAAAATAAAGGTATTGTGTTCATCTACAACTAAATATATATAGATAGATATGGATGTATATATATAATTCATATATATATAATTAATATATATATATTAATTGTCCATTTCAAAATAGCCAGCAGGAGAATTCTGAATGTTAAACACACACAAATGATAAATGTTTGAGGTAATGAATATGCCAGTCACCCTGATCTGATCATGAAACATTGTATACACATATTGAAGTTTCATTTTGTACCACACAAAAATGTACAATTAGCCGGGCGCAGTGGCTCACGCTTGTAATCTCAGCACTTAGGG